>CAJQZP010000898.1:1172500-1772500 GCA_907164705.1 Parnassius apollo | reverse complement strand
GAAGGTGGTGCTCCTCGATACCGCCCGCATCGTCCGCCGGTTTCTTTCCCTTTTCCTCCTAACCCTCGGCCGTTTGGTCTCCCCTGCCGTGGGCCTCCATCTGGTTGGGCTTTTATTTATTTAAGTATTTTTATATTTATTTTATGTTATTGATATATATGTATATTTATCTTTTCATTCTCATTTATAATTATATATTTATAGAACCCAACCAGATGAGAAAACTATATAGATACCCCACAATAATAATAATAATAATGTCCTCCAGACCCAATTTCGGTCACAGCAGCCAGTCTCAACGGAGACTAGCCATCGGCGCAGGACAGGATTATAGTGCCCAAGTGTATGCGCAAGCACAGGTGCACTCTCTATTCCCTCACTCTCATTATCCAATGGGACGGTAAACGGACATGATGGGAGAGAGATCATGTGCAAGATCAACGGCTTTACGTGCTTCGGAAAACGCGAGGCATGGTGTGCGACCCCGCCAACTTCCTGACTCCGGACAACTACTGAGAATTTCTTGGCGGAAAACTCAATAATTGATTTTTTTTGGTCCGACCCAGGATTCGAACCCGGGACCCTATTATCAGCAGTCGTACTACTACAACCACTAGACCAACGAGGTAGCCAGGAGTAATTATACTACTGCTGCGGCGTGTAAGAGTCAAAAAATCTATGCCCCTTTTTCACTTTTAACTCACAGCATTCTACTATTGGATGTGCCACATTGATTATAAGGAAAGAACACCATATTTTTTTAACAAAACTGAAGCAATAGATTCGCTTAAAGTCCACATAATGGCAAGTAGTGCTGCAGTCTATTCAAATATGAAATGTTACAGATTCATTGTCCCCTCTGAGAACTTAGATGGAATGCCTCACAGTCTGTAAATATTTTGGCTCTCCTTTTTTTTAGAAATAGGGTGACAAACAAGCGCACAGTCCAACAGACGGTAAGTGGATGCTGTGGCCCATAGACATCTACATTTATCCTCGATTAAGAATCAAAACGTAGATGTGTTGTCACCCCTGAGGACTAAGATGGAATGCCTCGTTTCCAGTAAAAATGGGTCTCCGGATCTCTACACTCACCATACGAAACACGGCAGTATTAAGCTGCTATTTTACGCTGGTATTCTGTGAAAGCGTGGTCTTTACCCCGTCAAGCCAACCCATTCGTGCTACAACCAAAATTTAGCTGCAGCGCGGCTCTACCAATCTCTCTAGTCTATACCCTATAGACTGGATTACAGTAGCACTACTTTTAAGCGGCAGGAATAAGTAAGATTGTGATACTCAGGCAGATAGGAAAGCCAACCACCCAGTAATGTAATGTATGTACTTCTTTATAGGAGAGGGGGCAAACGAACTTGCTTGATGGATGGTAAGTGACTACCGCCGCCCATGTACAACTGCAAACCCAGGGGAATCGCAGGTGCGTTGCCAGCCTTTTACAAAGGAGTGAGCTCTTTTGTTGAAGTCTCCTAAGGCTCAATTTACTCTGCTGCGGAACAGAATGGAAGTGAATTTTTGTAACGAAATTGTACGTAGTAAAATTAGTCTTATGTTAATTGTGTAACGCGCAAAATAGATATGAGCCAAAACAGAAGTTACGTGTCTTCCGGGGAATTCTCTAGGATTCCGGTAGCTACTGTCGGCGACGTCTGTGGAATTCGCGGAAAGTGGCGCGAAGGGCGTGGAATATAGACTAACTGTTCTACAGCCCCAAGGCGGCCGGGAATCCCCGAGAATTCCCCGGTAGACGCGCGACTTCCTTTTTGGCTCATATCTAGTTGCGCGTTACACAATTAACATAAATCTTATTACTATTACACTATTTAGCATACCTTGTCACAAAACAAATTTAGGCGCGCATTATCCCCTAGCCAGAATATGTAACGGATACAATGAAATTATGGCCAAGATACCGGACATAGACATTTTCAACGACTCTGCCCGATGCTTCAAAAAAGATTGACCAATTTCTTTTCACCCTCTCAGCACACACTCATTCCTTAGTTAGTTTTTTCTTAATATAAGTTATTTTGTATTCAGTACCATTATAATATAATAAGCTACACATTACGATAAATATTGTGTAAATCTGTAATTGGCAAACATATTTAACCATATACATCTGTTATCGTGTTGTTGTTAATGTTTTATGTGATTTGCTGTTGGTATACCTTATAAATAAATAAATAAAAATAAAAAGACTTATTTTTTTATGTTACATTTCGTTACAAAAATTCGCTTCCATTCCGTTCCGCAGCAGTGTAAATTGAGCCCAAGTCGCATCGGTCCGGAAAAATTGCCGGTGGTAAACAATTCCACAGAGAGGTTGTACGTTAAGAGGAGAAAAAAAAAAGAAGAACGTATTTGCAGTTTATACCGCTATAAATTACAAATATTAGTGATATATTTGCTGGTTACCATGCATCTGTCGTGTGGTGGTGGAGTGAAGAAATCCATCGCCCCATTAAATACGTGCCGTTAGTGTCGTAACAGAGGTATATGGGACAATTTTATGGCTCCTCATAAATGACGATTGTAACAATCTCGTTTACACTAGACGTAAACTACGCAGACTCGAAGTACTCAGTGGAATTAGAATACAAAATAGCGAAAACATTACTAAATTTCTCATTCATTTTAGCTCTTCGACGCTGTAATGTATAATCTATATTAAAATGTGTAATATAATCTATGGTAAAAATATGAAATATATAGTGAAGTTGCGGTGTAACAATACCCACTACCCTATATCATCCCGTTACAGTCTAAGAGGCGATAGAGGGAAACTAACCAGGACTTGGATAATAGTGTCTTGCTAATAACAACAAAAAAAAAAAAAGAAATCTGCTTTTGCTTACTCACCTGCCTGTGGCAAAAATATCCTTCTAATGAAGATATTTGTGGGGAGGCTTATATACAGCTGTCGACTTTAATGAGCTATGGAGAAGGTAAAAAAAATATTATATTATAAAAAAAGTAATAGTCTATATACGCCTGTCGACTGCTGCGAACGGATCTCTTCTCTCTTTTGAGATGGTTTTAGGGCAAGGAAGTGTCCGCCGCGCTATCCGGATGCAAGTTGGCGGATGCATTTACAGTGGGTAATCCGACAAACATTTTGCAGGGCAATGTCGGACTATCGAATTTGTTGGATTATAGAGTACTGCCTAATTCCGAATTTTTTTTAAAAGAGTACCTTGTAATCTGACAAATTACAGATCCAATGATAAGATTCTATATGTTATATATATAAAGAAGTACAAATCATCTTCATTATGTGATAGCACAATAGAGACCTTGTGTTTTATTATAAAATTAACGTCATTAATGATATAGAACTTACAAAAAATATGCAATAACTTTACATAAGGAAATATTTGTGTACAAACAAATGTATGTATTCAATAATAAATAATAGACCATGTTGGTTTACAGGGGGTGCCGGGGGTTAGATCGGGGCGGATTACTGGAGGTCCACTGTAATTAAATGAAACATGATAAATGGAATATAAATTAATTGAATTTAATAAACAATTTACTATTCTAGTCTATTTTCCAGTTATTGTTGTGGAGGCATTTCTTTGAATCCAATTACTATATCATCCAAAAGGTATTTGCACAACATTTTCCCTGTTATTATACTTCTTCCTGTTACGAAATGATCAAAACAAAAAGTTGCAGTTAAATCTACAGTTATTCTAGGAAGATAAGGACGCCCCGTGGCGCTTCTACCGCAGTTTTACATTGAAAACCGCAAACTATCAGAAACTTGATTACGTAAATCACTCGGCCGTTTGTAGATTTGTACACTTCGTGCCAGACCTCTTGATTTTACTTGGTTTAATTTTTTTAAAGAAGTGGGTGTAAACGAGCTGACCTGATAGAAAGTATAAACTACCGCCCGTGAACAACTGGGGAATTTATATTCTTTGATAACTGTATGGTTAAGATGTTGTATTGGTTTTTAGAAAAATACAAAATTCATGTTTTCTACTTACAAAAACACATATAAATATTATTCACAACTGCCTCCAAACAGACTTAATCTAATGTACTAATAATAAGAAAATATCATATGTATGTTTTAGTAATTTTTGTAGTATTCAGTAGTAATATTGAGTAGTAGTTTTAAAATTATTACATTGTCGCTAATTACAATTTGCGATGTAATTATTATAAAACCAGTAATAGCTATGTGTACATCGCTTTTCTTCTTTTTTAATCAAATATCAAATCATAATAATATGTTTATGTATGGTTTAAATCGATATTCCAATCAAAATTTTATGATTTACAACAAAATTAAAATTGTTTATAGCTTTTAGGATACTCAACGAAAATATTACCACATCGGAATGCTATAAAAACAGGATTGGAATAATGAAGTGATTTATCAAAAATTGTCAGCTAATTTAGATGGTCACCATATTGGTATATTCTACATTAATAACCGGTAAGCTTCCTGTAAATTGAATTTAAATTTGGACAATAAAATATATAATTGATGTTACGTTACGGTTTTTGGACATAATTACGCAAACGAGGGACGAATCGGTAAAACTTTATTGCCAATTACGAGTAGACTAAAATGGCTTATTCCGTCTCAGACATAGAGCAATGAAGAGTTAGAATCGACATTAAATAAATATAGTCAATTTGTTAGTTACCTTAGAATGGACTTCATCTTTTGGGTCAATGGATAACCGTTTGCTAAAAATATATCCTAATTTTAAATTACTGTCGGAGCTAGTATTAATTAACACATTCAGCGACGAAACGATGGAAGGGATGTTTTTTTAAAGGATAAGTGTGACAAACGAGCACAAAGTCTATCAGATGGTAAGTGATTGCTGTGGCCCATAGACATCTAAATTTATCGTCGATTGAAATGCAGAACCTCTTACCAATTAAAATGCAGATGTGTTGTCACCCGTGAGGTCTAAGATGGAATACCTCGTTTCCAGTAAAATGGTTTCCGGTTCCCTACAGTAACCTTTACGAAACACAGCAGCGGTGAAGCGCTATTTTACTTTGGTATTCTTTAAGAGCGTGGTCCTTTCCCGGTCGAGCCGACCCATTCGTGCTACAACTATACTACTAATATAGCTGCATCAGGGTTCTACCACGTAAAAAGGAGGTATTTGTCTTAAGAGGAAATATAACCTCAAATGGCTTAGCAAGATCCTCCGTTATACCGAAAATATTCATATTAATGTTAAGGACTATGTTAGACGAAAACACGATTCCGTAAAATTTTCTCGATAGAAAAACAATCCAAAGTTACCTCCAAACTGAAGAATAAACCGCTGTTATTCATAAAATACTTTAAATAAGATCATGAAACTTTACATACTAACTGAACTAACTATAAAGTAGTGCTTGCGTTATTTACTTTTTTTTAAATACCATTATTTTCACTGTAAAAAAGAAATTACCTAAACTATCGGCGTCTTGAAGCTTGATTCCTGCCGCCCGGTTAGTATCACTTCGGCTTTTGAAGGGGGAAGTTGTGTCACTTCGATCAGATACACTTATGCAACAGGACGACTTAAAATTAAAACAGGAAATAACCGTAATAAAAATAAGAAGCGAGTGGGTTGGCGTGAAGAAACAGGCATAAATATGAAAAACCTAATGAAATAAGTATCCAACGACCTATCTACTTACAGTATTAGTGATTACAAACATATACATAGCATACGACGCGCGAGGAAGCGGGGGCGAAATTAGAATTTGAGCTGACTTACTATATCCCCTTTATAGCTTGGCAGACAGATAGATGATGGAAGTATCAGAATATTTGCACTTTCAACGCTGCTGTCTGTCACCGTTCTAGGTATTTCACTTTGGGCGTAACGAAGTGGTTATACCGCCATCTGTTGGAAGTCGCACGAGTTTGTCTGGTGTTTTCCATTGTAGCCTCTTACCATGAGATGATATGAGATGATGGTTTTTCTTATGCGTCATCTCGAGGATATTATATAATAATGTCCTCAAGACCGAATTTCGGTCACGGCAGCCAGCCTCAACGGAGACTAACTATCAACGCAGGACAGGATTATAGTACCCAAGTGTATTCGCAAGCACGGGTGCACTCTCTATTCCATCACTCTCATATTCCGATGGGACAGTAAACCGACACGACCGGAGAGAGATCAGACGCAGGACCAACGGCTTTACGTGCCTTCCGAAGCACGGGGGGGGGGACTTCGGGCAGCTATTGAGAATTTCTTGACGGAAGAACTTAATAATTAATTTTTTGGCCCGACCCGGGATTCGAGCCCAGGACCTCATGGTCAGTAGTCGCGTGAATACAACCACTAGACCAACGAGGCAGTCACCACGTCAGGCCACGTTTTATAGGCAGGTTGGCAACCGCAGTTTCTTATTATAAAGTTGTTATCAGGATGATGCTATTGCCCATGTCCTGGTACAGTTTCCACTTGTCGACTTTCACAAAACCCACGGGACGATATAGGATAGTGGTAATTCTGTACACCGTGGTGTCACGACACGTTCAGAAACATAAAAATAACTTTAATTTAATATTAGAAATAAAGTGCTTAAATTTTAATATTGTTTCGGGTTTTGGATATATCCGATATTTATGCAGTACGGTAACACGAAATATTTAGACTTCAAAATATGTGAAGATATGTTACGCACTATAATGTATCCTGTTTAGTTAATTGTTTGGATAATTCGAATTGTTTCACTATAAACTACCGTACTATATTTATTAACAGCAAGAAACCCAGCGGGACTTTTTTCGGGAATAAATCGGCTTCTGGATGATTTTATTATCTACAATTGTGGGATGTTTAATGGGAATGCAATCATGCCATCGTAATTTAATGCAATGTATTATTGATAGATGAGATCATATGAAGGTTGTCAAACGATTCAGTTGTCACAATGCAAGGTTTGTTCGTCGTTCTTACTTTACCAGGAATGGCATGATATGATTTGTGATAATTTTCAGTCCTTATAAGTCCTCTATTTGTTCTGAAAAATATTTATTAAAATAAGCCATTAATAATAAGTTCTTTATTTCCAAGAGTTCTTTATTTCCAAGAGGTTGTACATCACGATATTTGCATAACGTTATTTAATAAAGCTACATTAGTACATATACTTGAAAACATAGCATCTGCAGCCGAACTAGGAGACCTGTGCATCAGCTGTCAGCGCTATATCCCCACCGTTAATTTATAGAAATATTAGGATGCAAGCAAAAGTTAAATAATCAAATACTATATAAAAATTTGTACATTCCGCTAATATAACCTAAGTACAATGAAATTAATTGTATCACATATAATGTTTATATACTATGTTACCACTTATTACTAATACCAAGGTACAAACAAAATAATAATTTTTACTACTAATGCCGTTCCTCTCTCATAGGACGTGTAATGTATGACTGTAAGAAGTAATTGTGTTATGAGTGTAATGTGTGTGAGCAGTTACGGGAGAGGAGCGTGTAAAATGTATGTCGTGTGTGTGTGTGTGTGTGTGTGTGTGTGTGTGTGTGTGTGTGTGTGTGTGTGTGTGTGTGTGTGTGTGTGTGTGTGTGTGTGTGTGTGTGTGTGTGTGTGTGTGTGTGTGTGTTTACACACGTGCTTGTGTGTGTGTCTGGTTATTATGATTTTATACGGGTAGTATTACAGGTGACAATTATATAAGAATTTATTTTTAAATCTGAATACTAAGCAGGTTTTCAGTTTCATTATAAGTTAATTTTTGTAGGTAGTTATGTACAGATTTTTTTACAATTTATTTTATTAAGGTGGTAAATGTCCAATGTTTTATTTAGTTTATTATATAAGTGTGGTCCCAAAAATGCAAAGAATTTTCTTATAAAAGTTGTTTTAAAATTAGTTGTATCTACGGAAAATTTCCTGCGTTTATTTAAGTTCGATCGGTTGTATACTAATAAGTTATGTTGTTTCTGAATGATCGTTAATATAAACAGTTGTCTTATTGTAAGGACCTGACAGTTATTATAAAGCTGTGATGTAGGATAAAGAAAAGGTTTAAATGTTGCAACTTTGAGTATAGCACGTTGAGAGATTTCTATCTTTTGTAACACCGTTTTAGTGGCACCACCCCACGTTGATATGCAGTATGTTATAATAGACTGACATAAAGCTAAGTAAACTCGTTTTAATATATCTGGATCCAAAACGTGTCTAATAGTTTTAAAAATATATATTAATTTATGAATTTGCTAAGAGTGTTAATATATTGTTTAAAATTTAAATTACTATCTATTATAACCCCTAGATATTTAATATATTCAACAGACTCAAGTGAAAGGCAGGAACAGCTGTTATCCCTTGTTAAACAATCATATGAATGAATCACTAAGTTAAAATTTTCAAGGTTGCGAATAGGTTTTCTTAATGAATAAACTATATATTTTGTTTTCGTAATATTGATTGAAAGTTTATTACTGTAAAGCCAATTAGTAACTGCATTTATACCTAATTGTGCAGACGAGAATACATCTTTCCACATATCCGCAGCAAATATCAAAACATCTGCATATGAAATTATATGTCCCTGAGAGAGATTAAATTTTGTAAAATTATCAATATAAATAAGAAATAAGGTTGGGCCGAGTATACTTCCTTGTGGTACGCCGTGTGTTACTAGTAAATCATTGCTGGTAATATTATTTACACTAACGCATTGGTATCTCTCAGAAAGATAACTTTTGAATAGTTTGAGTTGAGTGCCTCTGATACCGACATTTTCCAGTCTTTTTAATAGTATTTTTATTGACACGGTATCGAATGCTTTCGCCAAATCTAAGAAAACAGAAATACACTTTTTTCCACTGTCTAAATACGATGAAAAAAAATTGTAAGAGTATGAACGGCATGCTCCGTTGATTTGCCATGTCTAAAACCAAACTGCGTATTTGACAATAAATTATTTTTCTCCAGATATTTTGTAAGTCTATTATTTACAATTTTCTCTAAAATTTTGGATAAAGCAGGTAATATAGAGATGGATCTATAATTACTTAAACAGGTTTATTCATCATCTTTAAAAATAGGTCGAATTACGGACTTCTTAAGATATCTAGGGAATACACCATCATTTAAATATTGATTAAATATACAAGTTAAAGGAGGTATTAACAAATATTTAAAATTTTTAATAAATTTATTCGAAATTCCATCCCAACCAACTGAACAGTCGGTTTTTAAATTGTCAGTTAATTGTTCTACTTCACTTTCATCCGTGTCCAATAAAGCAAATGAATTTTAGTAATAATTTGATTCTTCACCAATGTTAATATTAAAACTTTCGCTGTTTTTATTTCCTACCTTAAAACTCTCTGCTAAACTTTTACCTACATTTACAAAATAATTATTAATAAGGTTAACAGATACTTGCGGCGTGCTAGATATATTTAACAGTTCTCTGTTATACCCTTTCTTTTTCATGTTACCTATAATATCAGTAAGTACTTCCCATAGCTTCTTATTATTATTTTTAGCCATATTCACTCGCTCTTTTTCATAATTTCTCTTTACCTTTTTTAACAATGCGTTACAGTGATTACGATATCGTCGGTATATAATTTGATCACTTTCACTGTCTGGAAATCGTCTAGCCCTCTTATGTAGTTTATCACGGTGACGAATACATCTAAGAAGACCAGTCGTAATCCAAGGTTTAATGATCTTTTTTTGTCTTGGCAACTTCACTAATTTAGTATTAACTTCAATTACTGTTTTTATTTTATTAACTAAGTATTCAAGAAAAGTATTTGGATCTTTAATATTATATATAGGTAAAAAGTCAATGTTTTGCATACGCGAATTAAGTTTATCGTGATCTATTTTTCTGATAGTAGTTGTATAAAACTGTTGACGTTGTTTATTTTTCATACATAAAGTTACAGGTTTGTTATTAATTGTAACATTCTAGCATCTTTTCAGTTAGCATATTATTACAAGAAAATATAAAAAGTAGATTTTCCGAAGGATTGGCTTAGTAGACAAATTATACGTATAACCATCATATCATCATTACAGCCGTTCATGGTCTTAAGCGACCTGCATCCATCAACAACCTGTATATCTTACCAGGTCGTCATTCAATCTTGTGTGTGGGGGGGGGATCCTACATTTCACCTACCAGTACGAGGCTGCCATTCGAGAACATTTCTTCCCCATCGGTTATATGTATAATCTCAATTATTTAAATAATAATAGCATTAAGCCCTTGCTTTGGTTTTTTAAACAACTTCCAAAAGGATGTTTTTTTTATTTCTCCCCGTATATGCCCACGAATGATTTATAGAACCTACGATCGATTTTTGTCATTATTTCACCGAGGTAATCTTTATATTTATTTGAAGGTATGTCGAGATTTTTAATATATAGAGATTTTAACTTTATAGTTATTTCTTTAAATTTTTAAATTTAAGAATGTGATTTTTTACCTAGTGGTTGATAAAATCTTTTATTGTGCCGTCATCAGTTTCCATGAAAATATACAATTATAGTTTTTCACTGACAATATATTTTAATAAGCTACTTCCATAAATGTTTATTGTTATATAAATAGATCTTAAACTCAGAGGCGAAACGTTCTTCTTCATTTTTTGTGTTGGGAGCAATATGATTTCAATCGCGTAACAATGGATGCGTTTGGCAGAAAAAAGCGCTTGTCAGCAAAATATCGATCGTAAGCGGTAAGCGCTGTCAAATCGTAAGTAGATTTTCCTCTAGGACACGAAGTTAGTTTTAACCGGGGAACCTAACCTAATTTAAATATATGTTTGTAAAGTGTTCATATTAAAAACTTACCAATCGTGAATTTTTAATAACATGTATAATATGTTTATTCATGTCATTATATTACTTGAAACTAATATTGCGCAAAACAACTTATAAACTCTACTTCAAAACAAAAAACTTAAATAAGCAAAATGGCGGATTGTGTCAGCGCTACTGAAGTTAGCAAACGTGTCCTGGCCGAAAACTGTTTAGTTGCGCCATTTTGCTTACTAGCGGTTTTTGTGTCAAACGCACCCAATGAGTATTAGGTAACAATTTTTTATAAATTTTGACTAAATACGTGCTTAGTGTTGAAAGAAGAACCGTAAAATCCCGTGTATATCTCAGATATAAATAAAATAAATTTAAAGACACGTGAAGTCCGCTAAAACGAAAGTATGCATGAACGTTAAAGAAGAGTTCTCTTTAACGTTCATGCATTAACTAACTAACTGCACAAATGAGAAGACGTTTGTAAACTTTAAATAGGACTGCTAAAAGAAAAAAATATTCACAAAATAAAAGGCTTGAATGCAAATTAAAAAAAATTATTTGAAATAAACCTTATTTAACGTTACAGCGCCAGTATTTAATATAAACGAATCGTTACTTTCATTATAAACCCTTAATTGAAAATAAAATTGTTTTATTATTTTAATGAAGGCCCATCGTCTTAAATGGGCTATTGCGTAAAATTTTATTTACCACAGCTATTACCTTTTGTAGATCAAAATTGTCTCTATTTTGTGTTAATTACTCTGTTAAATTTCAACAATTTTGGTTTAATAACTGTTTTTCGTTGCGTACTTTGTTAGATGGCCTCAATAGAATTTTATATTTTATTATATAATATTATATTAGAAAAGAGATTGGATTGACGGAGAAAATACTACAATCGCTTGTTTTACCATAACAGTAAAAGTTTATTTTATTTTTATCTTACGTTTAATGTACCTGTATTGGATGGTTATTGTTTTCAATTAATTTGCGTTAATTCCAAATTTTGCAAAGCATTAGTGTCATGATCGTTACAAATAACAGTGTTTCGTGAAACTTTATAAGAATTTGTCATTTAATGAACACGTGAGTCCCAGTCTGTTTTAATCTTTTTTTTTAAATTGAAATGACAGCAAATTACAGCCCACCTGATGGTATCTCGCTAATGCAACCACAAAATCTATGTAAATAATAAAACAAAGAAAGCTATAGATATGTTCTCACTTCTGAAGGCTAAGGAGGAATATTTATTCTGTATTTATTTATATCTTAATGCAAAAAAACATCGTTCATATGGCGGATTACACTACCTCCCATAAACTTATGGGGAGGTGGTGCAGCAAAATAAACTAATAATGAAAAAATAATAGGTTTTAGCGAAAATTAGGTGTAGGCGAAGTGTAGGGCGACCCCCACTAGATGGAGTGACGATGTGGTGAGACATGCAGGCAGTCGATGGGTAGATAGCTCGGGATTGTACTTTGTGGCATTTCCCGGAGGAGGCCTATGTGTTCTCCTCCTGCCTGTATGTTCAGCAGTGGACTTGTGAAGGGCTGTAATGATGATGATGATGATACTTAATACTATATATATATATATATATATATATATATATATATATATATATATATAAAAGTAAAGTTACAGCCTATATAAGTCCCACTGTTGGGCTCAGGCCTCCCCTCATTTCTGAGAGGGTTTAGGGCAAGGAAGTGTCCGCCGCGCTGCCCAAATGCGTGTTGACGAACTTCACATGTCTTCGAAATTTTTTTTTTTCTTATTCCTCAGACATGCAGGTTTCCTCACGATGTTTTCCTTCACCGCCGAGCACGTGATAAATCAGCACTTAAAATTGCAATTAACAATTTCATTGGTGCCGGCGGGGATCGAACCCGGGTTACTCGCGTTCTGTTATATATATATATGTATGTATATATATGTATATATTATATATATATATATAAATATATGAATTCCATGATAAATATGTAACGATAAAATTATTCTTAAGAAAAAAAGTGTAAATTCACACTTGCAATGCTTTTCTAAAGTATTCACGAACTTTGTCTTTGAAAAGAAACATGTTAGAAGCTTTTAAATGTCAAGAAGTATTTCTTCGTTCCAGAATCTAATAGAGAAAGAGTGGGACATATAACCAGTAAGGTTTAAAGGCAGTAACAACTTCAAATTATCCGAAGGACGGAGAAAACAAATGTGAGAAAATTCTAGGTACTGGATAGTTTAGATTTCAAGAGTCGTTCAGAATAGTAAAAAGATTGCAAAGTATTCTAACGTATATGCGCTGACGGATAGACAGAGCGTTAAGGTGAGTACGTAAAGAACGAAGAATGAAAGAAAACGAATGCTTTGTCCCATAGACAGTTACATCTATCCTCGATTGAGAAAATGAAGATGCCTTGTCACCACTGAGGACAAAGATGGAAAGCTTCGTTTCGAGTATAAAGGTTCTCCCGTTCTCTACACTCACCATACGAAACACAGCATCATTAAGCTGCTATTTCCCCACGGGTTTCTGTGAGAGCGTGGTCCTTACTAGATTAATCTGATCTAATCGCGCTTCAACCATAATATAGCGAATGAGTTTAATACGTATAAAAATACCCAAATAAACTTTGCAAATATTCTCCTAGATTTTTATCATTTTCTTTAGAATAAGACGAAGATACAGGGCGGTGTTGTTTTTTTATTACAACAACACTTTATGGCTAAATAACTTTAATTTAGAATAATAAAGTTTTATGTATACATAACATTTTACGATTGCAGACCCTTATAAGTTAAGAAGCTTTAGGACTTGTCTAATGGCTGTATTTATGTGAAATAAACTCCAATTGCCAATTCCATCAATAAAAAGCGAACCAAAGTTTTAAAAGTTATATTCATTGATTACTTTTAAGTTCTGTAAAATAAAGACATACATAGACATATATACATCATTCTTTTTATAGGATAAGGTGACAAACGAGCTCACAGTCCATCTGATGGTAAGTGGTTGCTGTGGCCCATATACATCTACATCTATCCTCGATTACGAATCAAAATGCAGATGCGTTTTTACCCGTGAGGACTAAAATGGAATGCCTCCATTACAGTATAAAGGGTCTCCAGTTCTCTACACTCATCACACGAAACACAGCAGCATTAAGCTACTAATGTACGCTGGTATTTTGTGAGAGCGTGGTCCTTCCCTGTTAGAGCCGACCCATTCGTGCTACAACTATACTACGAATATAAATTACGTTACACCTTCTCGTCAGGTATCTCAAAATCTGAAAACGAAATTGTACAACCAGTGAGTGTTGCCAGTGATGACCTATGGAACTGAGACTTGGTGCCCTGCTACTGACCGTATTTTGAGGACGCTCAAAGTCACTCAGCGAGCTATGGAGAGGGCTATGCTCGGGGTTTCTCTGCATGATAAACTTAGAAATGAGGATATCTGCAGTAGAACCAGAGTGTGTGACCGACATAGCCAAACGGATTAGTTAGCTGAAGTGGCAATGGGCCGGCCATAAAGCTCGCGAAAGAACCGACAACCGTTGGGGAAAAAAGTTCTCGAGTGGCAGCCTTGTACCGGTAGACGAAGTGTAAGGTGAACCCCCACTAGATGGAGTGACGACCCGGTAATACATGCAGGAAGTCAATGGATGCAGTTGGCTCAGGACCGTGCTTTGTGGCATACCTTAGGGGAGGCCTATGTTCATCAGTGGACTTGTGAAGGGCCGTAATGATGATGATGATGACGCTCGTCGGTTAAGAGTAATCCTAATCTGGCCCATTTTCAATATTTCGCCAATTTGGTCGACAAACTTTCGTCTTGGGCGTCCCTTCCCATCTCTGCCATTCACATCTGCAATATAAATTTGCTTTGTCACTCTTTCTTCGTTCATTTTTTCTACATGAAAAAACCACCGAAGTATTCCTTTCTTAATCCTGGTCACAACAACATCTTGTACACCACATTTTTCTCTTATCACACAATTTCTCACCCTGTTATTCGGATTCATACTCCTTAAAGTACCAAAATACAAATTAAAAATTCATATTATTTATTCACCTATACATATAATCGATTACGGGCAATCGGTAATCGGAGTGCAGCGTCGCGCTTAGGATGTGCTGTGAGGATATAATGAGCCGTGGTAGCTCAGATGGTTAACGCTCGTTGTAAAAATAACAGAACGCGAGTAACCCGGGTTCGATCCCCGCCGGCACCAAAGAAATTGTTAATTGCAATTTTAAGTGCTGATTTAACACGTGCTCGGCGGTGAAGGAAAACATCGGGAGGAAACCTGCATGTCTAAGAAAAATATATTTCGAAGACATGTGAAGTTCGCCAACACGCATTGGGGCAGCGCGGCGGACACTTCCATGCCCTGTGTTCATGGCGTGTGTATATAGGCTGTAACTTTAACTTTAACTATAAATATAATATACATCTATAATAAATAAAATTGAAGTATCTATCTGTATTTTTTAAAGGATAGGGTGACAAACGAGCACACAGACCACCTGATGGTAAGTTGATGCTGTGGCCCATAAACATCTACATCTATCTTCGATTACGAATTAATACGCAGATGCGTTGTTACCCCTGAGAACTAAGATGGAATGCCTCGTTTCCAGTAAAAAGTGTCTCCGGTTCTCTACACTCACCATACGAAACACAGCAGCATTAAGCTGCTATATTACGCTGGTATTGTTTGAGAGCGCGGTCCTTCCCCGATCGAGCCGCCCCATTCCTGCTGCAACTATACTACTAATATAACTGCAGCATGGCTCTACCGCGTAATAATAATATCGAAATAACAGCACATTTTCCCTTAAATATTGAGGATTTTAGTGAAATAAAAAATATAAAAAAATCAATCGAAAATTTTTTGGTTTGCGATAATACATTAAAAAAATTAGTTTGCTTTATCTTATTTTTGCGATAATACACAAAAAAATACTTTTGCTTTATTTCCTGTTTTTTTTTTAAATTATTAATGCTACATCAGTTTTTAACATTTTCTTTAGATACAAAAAAAACACTATTGTAGTTTTGCAGTTTTATTTTTGTTTAATTTCCACGGCGACAATGTTGCTGTTTAATGCTAGTTAATAATAAGGTTTGACACAATCTACCCTCTAACATGGCTGATTGGCGGCCGGTCTGGCTATTTCAGAACATTGAAGAATAAACTAATATACTAAACACTTTTTTTACTTATTATAAACCCGTGCGTGAGTACAATCTCACATATTAGTAACAGTTGATAATAGAGCTATTTCAAGTTAAGTGAGTAAAGGGGGAAAAGAAAAAACACACACACACACACACACACACACACAAGCAGCACCACGCACGCACGCACGCACGCACGCACGCACGTACGTACGCGTGAAATTGCAATTATTAATTTCCTTCGGCTGATCTCTTTCTACCTGCAGGTCTCGTCAGGGTGAACCTAGGCTGCTCACCTTTTTTTTATAGAATATGGTGACAAACGAGCACCTGATGGTAAGTGGTTGCTGTGGCCCAGAGACATCTACATCTGTCCTCGATTACGAAACAAAATGCAGATACGTTGTCACCCGTGAGGACTTAGGTGGAATGCCTCATTTCCAGTAAAAAGGGTCTCCGGTTCTCTACACTCACCATAAGAAACACAGCAGCTTTAAGCTACTATTTGACGCTGGTATTCTGTGAGAGCGTGGTTCCTCCACGGTCGAGCCGACCCATTCGTGCTACAACTATACTATTAATATAACTGCAGCATGGCTCTACCACGTAAAAAACCTTTTGTTAAATTAACGGTGAGGGCTTACTAAACTTCTCTCTGAGACTCTGAGCTCGGTTCTCGAACATATCATAGTAAACACATAATAAAGAAAGGTTATATAAAGTACATGATTATTTAAAATATAAGAATGCGCGGATATTACAAACATTCTTAACTTTTTCGATTTATATAATATATACACACACTCGAGAAACTCTTT
Organism: Parnassius apollo; assembly: GCA_907164705.1. Taxonomy (NCBI): domain Eukaryota; kingdom Metazoa; phylum Arthropoda; class Insecta; order Lepidoptera; family Papilionidae; genus Parnassius; species Parnassius apollo. The sequence goes on along the minus strand of CAJQZP010000898.1, from coordinate 1,755,677 downwards.
CTTTCTATAATATTTTTTATAGCATTGGATGACAAACGAGCACACAGTCCAACTGATGGTAAGTAAGTGGATACTGCGACCCATAGACAGGCAATTCAGTCCGTAGGACATTATTACTACTACTTTCTATTTCTTGAACCTCATATCCCTATGGGTCGGCAATCAAAACGACGGGAGGGATCGACGAGACCAACGGCTTTACATGCTTTCCGAGGCATTGGAGAAAAATACTCCCAACTTCGTTCCCTTGGTTACTACTGAGAATTTCTTGAAAGTAAGACTCAATAAGTGATATAGGCCCCACATGAACAACAACCGCATTTACTAATCACCAACGTAGCAGTACCAGATGCACCTTTGTCATTGCTTCTCACAGATTTGGGTATTATACGCCCGATGTAAATAAGATGATTACACCTACCGCTATTTATCGGAAGCCATAACATTTTTCCGGCATTTCCCATAGTTGCCATATACGAAATCCATGGGACGGAATGGTGTGATAGATAATCTTTCACAAACACCGCATCATCATCATCATCATTACAGCCCTACACAAGTCCACTGCTGAACATAAGCCTCCTCGAAGGAATGCCACAAAGCACGGTCCTGAGCCGCCTGCATCCATCGACTTCCTGCATGTCTTACCAGGGCGTCACTCCATATAGTGGGGGGGGTTGCCTTCCACTACGCCTACCGGTACAAGACTGCCACTCGTAAACTTTTTTCCTGGTTGGTTTTGGTTGTCGGTTCTTCGAGATATATGGCCGTTCCATTGCCACTTCAGTTTACAAATCCGTTGGGCTATGTCGGTCACTCTGGTTCTACTGCGGATATCCTCATTTCCAAGTTTATCACGCAGAGAACCCTCGAGCATAGCCCTCTCCATAGCTCGTTGAGCGACCTTAAGCGTCGTCATACCAACACCACCGCATAGCGCGTGTCAATGAGCGTATCTATGGCTTTTTTGTCAACAGGGCGGCGTGAAAATTAATATTTGACCGATTTCATAGCGGGGAAGTAAATTTTTTCCAAAAACGTATAGGTTAATATTTCTTTCCGTACTTCAAGTTATATTTTATATTAATTATATTAAAAATAAATAAACCAATAGATCCCAGAAAAGTACAAAGTTAAAAATGCGCAAAATCCAAAGAGTAAATCACTGAAGCATTGTTTTGTGTATTATAGTAATATTGTAGAAATTGATTGAACTTTTACTTAAAACTATCACATCATTTAAATGTCATTGTGAAACAAACAATTTCACCTCAGTGTAAACTAGCGACATCTAGTGAGCGGAAGATTATTTACCCCGTATTATTATTGTATATTACTAATTGTACTAATAAAATTATTCAGAATATCCAAATAAAATATAGAGACAAGTTTAATAGTTTCATTTTATTACTTTCTTGGCGTCGCAAAATCATAATGTTGCAACCGAATGCGCGATTGTTTTTTTTTTATTTGTAATAATTAATGTGTAATGGACTTAAGCATTAATGCTTGTGTTTTATTTTTTTTATAAATATAATTTGCTTGTTTAACACAAATTATAACAGATATATAAGAAGAAGAAGAAGAGAACCAGAATAAAAAAAAACAGATTATTGAATAATTTTTTTAAATGGCAGAAACAGGCAAGGCGATTTAAATATGATATTGCTATGGGAAAGGCCGGTATAACACTAGACATGGAAGGAGAGAGATCTCCCACCGGGTAGGTTTTGGTTCACAGCAAGGAGATTGGATAACGCTCCATATGGGTAGTATTGAGTTCTTCTATGCATACATACATAATCGTTTAGAAACTTTGATAGTGCGATTTAGCATGCGGACAGCGCCGCTGCAACAACGACTTCTTAACAGAAGAGGAGGCAAACAAGCAAAAGGCTCACCGGATAGTAAGTAGTCACCGCCGCTATGAACTACAGAGTACTTTAGGTGAGTTGGTGTCCTATGAGGAAGGAGTAGACTCTTTTCCTGACAATCATGATAAACCTCGCATAATGCGTGAATTTTCGTAATTTCTGTCACAGTCTCAATAGAGACTACCATAGCACACCCCCAATAGCGCACTCCCTATTCCTTCACTCTTATAATCCGAATGGAACGGCTGGGATTACCGGAGGGAGAGATACCAACTTTTTTAGATGCTTTCCGTCAGGAAGCGTAACGTTGCCAACTTCCTTACGTCTTTAATACGGGTTGCTTGAATTAAGAATTTCTTGACAACAAAACCAAATAAATAATTTTGGCTCGACTTGGGATTCGAACATGGGATCACATGATCAACAAACGCGCTCGCAATCACTAGACAAACGAGGCAATTATAATATACAGATATAAAACACCTAGACTGGTGACGAGGAGCAGCCGATATGGTCTACAAATGGGTGCCCACGAACTTAATGATCGCCAGCGCAAAGTACGCGTCGAGACGTGCCTTACACTGCTCAACAGGCACCCAAATTAAGAATTTTTGAAGCGCATTGTTACCTACGATGAAAATGGATTCTGTTTGGCAATCAAGCGATCAGCAAGTTGGTTGGATCCTCGTTCAGCACCTTAACAATGCCCTAAACGACAACTTTCCCCTATAAAAGCGATGATCACTGTTTGGTGGTCTAGCACCGGTGTGATTCATCAGAGCTTCTTTTACCTATCGGGATGAGCATTAGTGCAGATATGTACTGTGAATAACTGAATACAATAGATGGAGAAGCTCGCACGTCTCTAACCAGTTTTGGTCAAAAGCTCATGCTCGCTGCTCCTGCACGACAATGCGCGACCTCATACTGCACAATAGACGATCTCCAAGTTACAAGAGCTGGGATCGGAAGCTCTTCGTCATCCGCCGTAATCACCAGAACTTGCGCCTACAGGCTTCTATTTTTCCCAGAATTTTTAAAACTTTTTAGCGGAGTAAAAAAATCAATACCTGAGAGGCAGAGAGAGGCAGTAAAATGCTTTTGAAAAATTTGTTGCCTCCAGCCCAGCTGATATCTTCAAGAAGGCATCAATAACCTGCGTTGGCAAAGATGCTGATCTATTGCATGGGCGATTACTTTGATTAATAGAAATAAAGAATATTGAAAATAAATACAAAAAATAAATTTTTTTTTTTTATGTTTTTATTATTTTTTTGGTTTATTTTTTTTTTTTTTTTCCAGTATTTGGTTTTTTTTTTTTATTGTGGTCTTTGGTTTTGTCTCTCGGTCGTGTTTTTTTTGGGTTTTGTCGGTTTTTTTCTCCGGTGGGGGGGGGGTGTGCTCTCGTTAATATACGGTAAATAATTTGTTAACTTATTTCATAGAAAACGGAATTTTTATTAATTAAAGATCTAATGTAATTATTGAGTTGTTATGAGTAAGATGCTGCCGCCTATCTCCTGTTAGAGCTTTCCTCTGTCACCTCTGACGATACCTACGGGATATAGTGTAATGTATTCTGTTACACTGTCAAGTATTTTAATATAAGCCAATTGATTTTTTCCCTTTTGTTCTCTATTCAACAGATTAGATTTAAATTTATTATCAGGATTCATTTAAATCTATTATTCTAGTTTCTTTTTTAAATTTAACTTACAACCATTCAAAAGAGGGAGATTAGTAATGGTATTATAAAAGGTTATTAATGCTAATAACAGCTTAGAATCGCTACCAAGCTATTTCTTGTTTTTTTTTTCTAAATAAAAATGTCCCACTGGGTTTCTTATCGCTTCCTCTCAGGACTGATGTATTTTCTTAAATACCAATTAAACATCGGTGGTTATAATGTGTTTCATGTGTATTATTGTAATATTTAATTATAGAAAAAAGGAAATAAGAAATTATTCTATTCTACTCTATTTTAAATTACAATTCTGTCATAGATTTTGTTAGTATCTTATGCCTTTTTAGCAACTAAGTTGATGAAGTAAGAAAAGCATAATTACTTTGATAATGCTGACTACAGGTGGGTTGTGTAGACTGCTGTGTCGGCAGCCGCAGTGCAATCAAGTGGGCTGTTAACTCATATATTGTTATGTTATATTATATTATTTTTATTATACTCTTTAACAATGCCCTCCCGACTAAATTTTGGTCACGGCGACCTGCCTCAACGGAGACTAGCCATCGGCGCAGGACAGGATTATAGTGCCCAAGCGTATGCGCAAGCACAGGTGCACTCTCTATTCCCTCACTCTCTTAGTCCGATGGGACGGTAAACCGACACCGACCGGAAAGAGATAAGGCACAGGACTAACGGACACCAACTTCCTGATTTTTTTGATGGAAAATTCAATAATTGATTTTTTGGCCCGACCTGGAATTCGAACCCAGGACCTCATGATCAGCAGTCACAATACTACAACCACTACAAGGTAGTAAATACTCTTAAATATTGAAATTGTAAAAGGTATATCAATAAAAATGAATACGTAGATTAAAACTTTTTTTATGAATTTTATCGCGTTTAATTTACTTATTTTTATATTTACCCGATGCTTCGAGTGCTTATTATTGAAGTGTAGACTATAAATGAGCACACATTCCGCCTGATGGTAGGTTGATGCGATGGCTAATAGATACCTAACATCTATCGTCTATTAGGAATCAAAACGCTATGTCACCTCTACGCACTAAGATGGAATACATAGATCCGAATAAAAAGAGTCTCCAGTTCTCTATGCTTACCACATAAAATTGGCAGCATTATCCTGAAATCTCACGATGGTATTCTGCGAGAGCGTGGTCTTCCTCCGGTCTAGCCAACCCATTAAAGCCTTAGCAGTACCCATGGTTACAATAAGTAAAACTGCGATGAAGTGCGTAAAATTGATATTCTCATTTACATAAGAAGTTTATTAGTTCTTCATAATCTTGAACTGTTGACGATAGTCACTGTGACTGTAGACTATTCACGCTATAGTAACAGTAGCGCAAAAACATGCGTCAAATTATAGACTGACTAGTCTTCTTTATTGTATTTATTTATAATCGTGTATCTTTACTTTAATCTATACATATTAATATCTAATTTACGTCGAATTTTAGTATCCCATACATATTTATAAGTTATCTATAAGGAGCAGTGATTCACTGTCAATTTCTACTAAATATATGCACTCATTTAAATATATAACGAATATTTCTATTTAATGTCGAAACAGCTGATTTTATTACATCTGTGGTGTTTTAGAGAAAAAGATTTAATATCGATAAAATATATAATTAACGATATTTAAATCTCTCATTTTAAATTTCAATATTTGTTTCTTTTAACAAGAATAAATTATTTTATTTTAAAACAGCACTGGCCTTTCATAAATGTGAGTTATCTTTTTTATTTGTAGATGTTTTATATAATTTTTTAATTGAAGAAAATTATATATATTCGAAGTGATTTTTCTTGAATTAGTAGTGATTGTTCTTATCTTGAATTTTTTTAATTATTATGTGTTATCGTATTAGTGTTTCTCGTTCCACACAAAAACTTTATAGGTGCTTTCAAATTATCATCTTAATGGTTATTTTACTTATGCGGCTTTATAAATTATATATTAAAAAATAAAAATTACCTTTTTAAAGTTGATGTATTCTAATTTTTTGCTATTTCAAAACAAAGGTTTTTGACACTGTATAAAAAAAGAAACACTGGCACACACTAAAAAGTACCGTTCACTAGTAAAGTTGCGTATACTAAAAATTTTTCGAAGTTATGTTTCGCGGGAAAGTTGACGGAGCCCGCGTGCGTCCGAACCAAGCTCTCAGCATCCACTAACGTTTCAAAACGTAATGGACCGACATCACTCTGGTTGCATTTATTTTATTACTAGTCCGTCAGTATCATTCAGTACTTCAATGTCCATCAGATATTTTACACAATAGCTAAGTATGTATAATAGATGCCAGGCGCATTACTAGCAAGTCATAAAATGTTACCAAATTTTCATCGAATTAAAAATAAATAATGAGTTTAGTAGCGATCGTATATCAAGTATTGCATGACTGAGTTTTTATAGTGTTGTCACATTACGCCTTTTCTGGAGATGGTTTTCACTAAAATGCGGCGATGAAAGTACATAGTCGTCGATCTTGTCAGGGAAGTTTTTTTTAAGAGAAACTGGGCATTAAACTCAATTTTAATGTTCCGCTATTTATGCTAAATAAATTTAACTAAAGCAGTTCACATTTATGTTATTGATGTAGCCATGCAAAGATATAAACGATATTATAAATTTATAGGAGTCTTTTAGTATGAAGGGGATTTTTTTTTGAAATTCTCCTTACGGGGTTGAGTCATGTTGCACCATAATTTGGCAGCTGTATGAATATATCGACTCGAACGGGGAATGTCCACACATTGAATACCGGCGTGAACAAGGCATTACATCTTAGTACTCAGGGCTAACAAATGTTGATTATTAATTGAAGATCAGGCATCAGTTTATACTCTGTATGTTCATACCACAAACTTGTGTCTGAAGTTGAGTCCTTGCTGAACAAAGTCTCGGATTGAGGGCTACTAAATCTAGTCCAGTTTAACCCTCAGAAGACCGCTAAAACCGTTAACCGCTAAAAAGAACCCTTTTGTCGTATCTCCTCAGTTGGTGGTTTATATGGTGTGTGTCTGTGGATCTGGTGGTAAACTATTCCGCAGAGAGGTCGTACGCAGAAGAAAACTCCTAGTAAAACGTACAGTGGTGGACTGCCAAGTATCCAGATGGTGTGGATGGTATCGGGAGGTTGTCCGCGTAGTGCGTTCATGAAATTTGGTGGCTGGTATTAATTCGAACAATTCCTCAGAACATCTCTTCGCAGCGCTATTGAGCCGATCGGAAACACTTGGGCTGGCCTTGGGGATCCCTAGCCTAGAGATGGAAACAGGCCGAACTTGCAATTTGTAAAGTTGTAGGCGTTTCACTTATCTTCGTTTTCGTTTTATTCCTCATTGATCTAGCCTTTCGAGTGAGTGTAAAATTTAGTTATTTGAATAGAGTTTATTACTACTGTCAAAGCGCTACTTACAGTAACTACTTAAAGAGTTTTTAGACGAAAGATACACCCCTCAAGGGATCATAAGCTCAGAATTATCTCTAAGCTTATGATTTCGCACTAAACAAGGAGTATATAATAATGACATCCAGAATGAATTTCATTGACGTCTCCAGTTTCAATTGAGATTAGCCATCGGCGGGCACCCGATCTACGTAGTGCAGGAGTGTGGGTGCAAGATCAGGTGTACTCCGACATAACAGTCCGCTACAATACAAAGAGAGATTAGGGATAGGACCAATACTGGGACCACGTGATTGGCAGTTGCGCTGACTAACCGATGAGACAGTCGATTGATTTGAGTAGAACAGGTTAAGGTGACCATATTACCTCACGTACCTTAGTAATAGTGTACCCTCAATATAAAAATAGTATGTAAGGGCTAATTACTAATATATTTTATCGCGTGTTCGTTGATAAAGAACTATATTGAGGAAACTGATATGTCTGCGCCGGGTAGTGGCGTAAAAGAATGCACTACCCCATATCACCCTGTGGGTGTAGTAAGAGGTGAGAGTGAAATGAAACAGCATGTGGGCAGGAGCTTTTTCTTATAATAATTCAAAGTATTAAAAAAAACTGTGGTTAGCATCTGTTAAGCTTGGTAACTATGGCAAGTGTTCCCCTTTGAAGAATGATTCCATCAATTTACGAAGTTTTAAAATATTTGAATGACACAAGGTGGAATTTTTCTACTCCCAAACCTTCACAGCAGTAGACGTAACAGACTTTTAATCAAGTCAATGCGTTTTCACCTCCGAAGACTGAGATGTATAATTATAGCTGATTCTCTTCACCTTTCAAACCGACATTACGCACTTAATAATACACCGCTGTTTGAATGAAGAAATAGGTGATACTTATTCGGACACCTATTGAAAAAGGGGGGCCCTACCATCTAGGATCTTCATTCGTGGTAGAACCACGCTGCCGCTATATTATGGTTGTTGCACAAATGCGTCGGCTCGACCGGAGAAGGACCAGGCTCTCACAGGATACCAGCGTAAAATAGCAGCTTTATACTGCTATGTTTCGTATGGTGAGTGTCGAGATCCGGAGACCCTTTTTTACTGGAAGCGAGGCATTCCATCTTAGTGCTCAGGGATAGCTTAACCGAAGATAAAAGTAGGCCACTACATCCACTCACCATCACGGTTGCACTGTGTGCTCGTTTATCACCCTTATTTTATAAAAAAAGGAAATGGTGATTACGTAAAAATCAAAACTAGGATAGATACAGCTGTCAAGGTGTTTTCGAAACAATAAGTTATGTAATATATATATATATATTTACATAACTATAATTAAAATAAGATTGAGTTATTTGCACGCCATTAAGACATAAATAACCATTTATAATATTTTTGTGTCTGTTTATCTGTTCGTCTGTCCGAGATAATCTTCAAAATGAATCAATGAAAAAATCAAGATAGTGATGAAACTTTACGTACATATAAAGAGCAATGCCAGGAGACTTGAAGAAATTTTTTCAGGAAAATCGAAAAATTTATAAAATGTTATTTCTTCTCTCTTATTAACTCTCACTCTTATTGACGCTACATTAATGGGTTCTATCCAGTATGGGCTGCTAGTTAATAAAAAAAATAATTATTATAGTGAAGTGACACTAACTACTAACAAGGAAACATATTACAGATTAAACTATTGCATAAGAGAAATAAAAAATGAATAAGACGAAAGTTATTCTACGTTACAACAAACAAATTGAGAAGTTTTTAAGCGCTATTAAGTCTTGCATTTCAACGACCAATGTAAATGCCATGGTTGACAACTAGTCATTTGATGTGTGATTGTATATCTAATATCGTCAGCTTAATATACATTAAGCCAAACGCCAATACAAATCATTATTTTATTGCTTTAATTTGAAAGACGAAATCGACGACTATTGGTTGTTCGCACATAAACGTCTGGTTTATAAATGAATTGTCGCTAATTGTTGTTTATTAGGGAAATATTATCGTCTAATTACCTACATATTTCGTAAGAGATTGTATACATTTATAGATATACTTACTGTAAATAATAATAAAATACTAGTGTTTGAAATTCGACCGTAATTTATAAAACTTTAAGGTTTTCAGTTAACCTGATAGTATGTGGATACTGCGTCCCATAGCCATTTACATTTATTTTCGATTAAGAATCAAATCATACTTGGCAGAACGATACTACAGCTCGTATTATAGTTGTAGCATGAATGGGTCGGTTCGATTGGGGAAGGACCATGTGTAGAATCTAAATGTGTTGTATTTCAACTCTACATTATAAAAGATAGATATCTAATATATAAAACTTAAAATTAACGCTTTTTGCCTTGACAGTAACAATATTTTAAAAATTCTTTGGTGCCAGTCTCTATTCTGTGCAACTGTTTGACCACAGACTATTAAGTGTTTGATAATGGCCTTGGAGTAATAACATATAAAGTAATTACTCTATGTATTTTATTACTCAAAGTGTTACTCTGATACATTAGTAGCATGAACGTTAACAAAGTACCAGTCATAATATCAGTAGCGACCCGAAGTTAGGAATTTGTCAGTCTTTTACATGCGTGCTTCAGAAAGCACGTAAAACTTTCAGTCCTACGTATGATATCATGGCATGTTGAATTGTCGTCTCATCTAACTATGAGAGTGAAAGAATAGAAAGTGCACATGTGCTTGCGCACACATTTTAGCAGGATTATATCTGTGCAAGACAGGATTATAGTGAACTATAATCCTGTCCTGCACAGATGGCTAGTCTCCACCAAGACTGGCTTTCGTGACCGTAATTCGCTCCGGAGGAAAACTTACATAGTTTGACATAGTTGTGATTGGAGTTCCTTTGCGTGACACAATAGACACAATACATAATAATGATATCCGCGTTAGAACTAGTGTGACCCATATAATCCCACGGGTAAGTAACTAGAAGATGCAAAAAGCCGACTACATTTGCTCGAATAACTAATAAAGGAGGAAGTTTTTGAGGGGAAGACGAGACTTCCCCTCGAAAACTTCCTTCTTTATTAGGCATTCGAGCAAATGTACACACACTATACGAAACACAGCAGCAGTAAGCTAGTATTTTACGTTGGTATTTTGTGAGAGCGTGATTCTACCCCAGTCAAGCCGACCCATACCACGCATACCACGATATAGCTGCAGTGTGGCTCCACCACATAGGACATACGCATATATTGGTTACTAGTTTTTGTTGATTTTGTGAAATATTGTGATAAAAAAATGTACTGAAGCTACATACGTATGCTTGATGATTGTAACAAAAAAATTTTAACAACTGAAAGTTGTTGGTTAGACAATTTTCAAAGTAACCTTGCTATCATTGAAAACTACGAGATTATCCTTGTTTAACAGGCAAACACCACACGACATTCTAAATAATAATTATCATGAACTAAAATATTATCTCTATTTTCATACCATACTCTTTATAGACTTACATTAATTAATACAATAGTAGCGTATTAACGCGTCTTAAGAAATCGGAAACGTATTTTATGGCGCCCCAGGGAGTCGGTGCACGTTGATGTCTTTTATATGAAACTAGTTGTAACTGTTTTCTTACTACCGTAAGAGGTGTTTTCTGTGCAGATTTACATTAACATAATTAAATTCAAATATTTTTATAAAAATTAGTAAAATTATATAAACTCATTTCAATGATGATTTTATTGATCTAGACAAATAATTAATACTATCGAATACAACATCGTAACAAAAATTGTAACAACTTACAGTTCTGTTCTCACCGCGTTTAATCGGGTTAGTTCAAAATTTTAAATTTAACGGTAATAAATTGAGAAGTATTGTATCTATGTAATGTACCAGTGTGCTTTTAAAGGGAAGGAACTGAGACTTGTTGAATCTACTGTTTTTTAGAATTAAAGTTGACACGAAGCTCCAATGAAACCACCGTATATCTAAGCTGCCTGGAAAGTACTGTAGCATATTTTGAAATAGCAATATCAAATGGCATACTGTTGTGGGATAGTGCGACCTACATTGAAATTCTGTGTATTGCAGAAGAGAGCCGTAATAAGATGTAATATGTTACCCCAATGGTAACTTATTAGCTAAGTCCGAAGGAGTCGCTTAGAGTCAAATTAAACACCAAATATATTAACATTGGTAACACTTTATGTTTACGAGAATTTAGTGTGTGTACACAAAAACAAAAATAGTTTTATTAAAAAGCAGTGATGCACATTCTCTAACAAGCACAAGACACCAAAAAGTCAGTAATTCCTTCCTGGTGCAATGTATAAACTTCGTCAACAAATTCACAGAAAATTAAACTATATACCAATAGTTTAAAAATTTTATTAAGCAAAAATTCTTTAATAAATAATTAAAAATAATGAAAAAAATAATATTATATTAAGAAAGAGTACATAAATGATAATAACCCCTGCGAATGAGGTGATTGCTACGATGCTGTTTACAAATGTTTTCACATTTATTTGTTTATCATATTTTATTGTAAATTAATGTTTAGGAAGGTAGTGAATTAAAAAAATGTACAGCCGACTTAAATATAAATAAAATGAGAACATCATAAATGTATTCAAAGTCAATTATATACGCATTATTAAGAATAACTCAAAAACTACTGGTCAGATCTTGATCAACATTATATAAAACCACATGATAAGCACCAGCTTTCAAATAAAATAAAACCATCAAAATCGGTTAACCCAGAAAAAAGTTCTGAGGTAACACACATAAAAAGACGTATAGACGAATGGAGTACCATCTCTTTTTTGAAATCGGCTAAAATTATTTTCTCGCTGGTTCTTCCCAGAGCAAAGACTTTTTCTAAATGGTGGTGAAAGCATCAATGACTTTCAATGAGTGTTATTATAAACTATATTGAATAAAAATTATTGCGTTCTAATGTATGAATATGTAATCAGATATAAGGTAGCTTTGTGGTAACTAAGAGGCTAAGCGCTTATTTTAAATTTCATAGTACGCAAGCAACTTGGGTTGTATCCCTGGCGGTCAATAAAGAAATAATTGCAATTTTAAGTGCTGATTTATCACATACTCGGTGGTGAATCACTAAATCACTAGAGAATAAATTTAGAGGATATATACGAACGCCCACGCAATAGAATAGCGCGGCTGACTATTTGCTTTATAACTCTCTCAGAAAATGAGACGAGAACTGTGCTCAGCTGTGGGACATTTTGAGGCTGCGATTAAACACTTCAAAACTTCTTACAAAAACAGGGTTTAAAAGAAAACCTCGAGTTACGTGACTAGTAGTCTTATACTTTCATCAAGTCACAAAATTGTTGATTAAAAAAACATATTTACGAGTTATTTTGGAAAAAAAAACTTTTAATAAAACTTAAAATCCGACTTCAAAGAAATAAAATAAAAAAAATAAAACGACGGGTGCACTCCGGGAGTGCAGGCAGAAGTATAAAACTTGAATATTAACGTTGTGCATTTTTGATATTTTGGAATAATTAGGAAAAATTTTGCACGAATTGCTTTAATTGTCACACAAGAATATTCGCGCAAGCGCCCTACGCCGCCTAAAGCCTAAACGAAACAGCAGGCGCAGGCACACATGTTCGCCGCGCCGTAGAAAGAGAGGGGGATACTTCCTCTCCTACGCCGCGCCGGCTGAGTTTCTCTCTCCATCCGTCTTACGAATTTTCGATCAGGGTCACGTGTCCTGACGCGAGTTTTTTTTACCCATTAAAAAAGTGTACAACGCCGCTGAAGAAGTTTTCACTACAAAAGTTATTTTTACATATCCCTTTCGAGTGTATTTCCTTAGTCCGCAAAGTAGTAGTAAAATGTTGTTTAAATAGTAAAATTGAAAACTATAACTCTAAGGGTGGAATATTATATTATATAATATTATTACTATATGATACCAATACTGAAGCTATGATCTATTTAATTTAAATAAAAAAATAATATCGGTTCAAAAGTAAACAAAAGTATCGCGTTACATAAATATAAAAAATTTACAGTTATATTTTATATTTCCTCCTTTTTTCAATTCGGCTACAAAGAAAATATTTTCCGCGTTAGAATAAATTACTATAGAAATACTTATTCGCGTACTAACTAAGAAATCCTAAGCAATACATCACTGATAAGGATCGTGATGTAAGACTAAATCTGCGAAATAAAAGCCGTGTGAGAATTCATCGCGTAGATCGCGTTGGGTCAACGACTCCAAATCCCGATGTCAACCGACTTATTTGAAATATCGTTTTGCTAAAACGTCACCTTACATGAGTAGTTTTAAAAAAATGACACTAATGCTGAATAAGCCAACATTAAAAAAATTAAGGACTCTACTGATAAAATTAATACTGATTTTTTACGTGTTAGAGTCACATTTCTGCGATCACGATCGGGGAAGGATCACACTTGTACAGACTATTATCGTGAAATAGCAGCATGTCTCGTTATGTCCTCCAGATCGAATTTCGGTCACGGCGGCCAATTTCAACGTAGACTAGCCATCGGTGCAGGAGAGGGTTATAGGTACACGAGTGTGTGTGCAAGCACAAGTGCACTCTCTATTCTCTGACTCTCATAGTCTGATGGAACAGTATTCCGAAACAAAGGCAAAGGGATGAAATACTACCTCCCGAAAAACTTCCTGAAATCGGGCGGAAGTTGTTGCCAGTAAAAAATAACAATAAATGTTTGTTTAACCCGGGATACGTACTCAGGACCAAGATATGTAGTCGCTATTCGCATTACGATAATTAGACTAACGAAGCAATTAAGCAATAGCACAAAGCTGCTGTGTTTCTTATAATAAGTGATGAGAACCGGAAACCCTATTTACTGGTAAAACTTGTTACCCCGTACAACTTGTACCTTGTAACTTGTACCCCGATGCTTGTGGGCAAACTACACATGTATACGAAATTTTATTTTAGTATTTCATACATTCAGATTTTCTTGCGATGTTTTCCTTCAGCGCCCAGTATAGTGTGCTAATCAGAACTTAAATTTGCAGTGAAAAATACATTGGTGTCGGTGGTGATCGAACCCGGGGCTGAAATTTACAGCAAGCCTTTAAGCTAACACGGCTCTCAAAATTTGCCCATAATGACACAAATACGTTATCCGTATTATTTCGCAAAAACTCGTGGCACGACTATTATCATCGGTATAAACTCTACCTTAATTTTACCATAACTAAATGAGAATAGTCTGGAGCAATAAGTACTTACTAGAATAAGCCTCAACCTGGTATCATTTAGACCATTGATTTATTTAAATCTTCAATTATTCTGTAATAGATTTCCAGCAACAAAGACTCACTTTAGTGGTTATTTTGGTTAATATTTTGCGTAGAATTATTGTAAATACTCATAAGTCTGGATCAATCTCTCTGAGATAGCATAGTAATAGCATTTTACGGTGAACGAATTATCGTAAATACTCAGATAGCGTGTATTTATCATTAAATCCATTATACTCACGCGATTTTACATCGTAAGTTATATGGTATTAAAACACTATAACTTCGAGATAACTTGTTAAGACTGGACAAAGTTAATATTTAATATTTTATCGAATATATTGGTCCTTTATTCGACTCGTATATTTTCAACTGGCTTAAAAAAGGAAATGGTTCTATAGTCGACGCGTATGTTTTGCTTTTAGGTATTTTAATCAATTTCTCGAAAATGAAAAAAACTGATTTGAATGTTCCTTTTTTATTGACAAGTTTAAGATCCAATGGTGGTTTTGTACAAATTTGGAGGGAAAATTCCATCGCAAAAAGGAATAAAAAATGACAACTTAAATGTAATTTTTTGACGACATTAATGTTATATTAAATTTTCGATGTTTCGTACTTCACTCAAAACGGTAAAAAATGAAACATAAACTAAAATACAACATATCAAACATAAAATTACGTGAAATTCGGAGCTTTAATTATTAGATACAACTGTGTCTTGACACCAACTTTACAAGCTATTATGTACTTTTTAGTAACTGTTTTTTATAAATGAACTTAATTTTAGTTTTTGAAAACAAACAGCTTTCTTTCTCCTCATTCTTTAATCAAAAGCTTGTTACAAGTTTTTTTCAAAAGCTTTAGCTGTTATCATCGGTAGCATCAATATCATCATCATAACAACCTATCAAAAGTCAAATGATGAACATAGCTATTTCCCATAGATTGTATAACATGAGATGTATGTCATGGTTGCCACGTTTGGCAAGCGGCTTAGCAGCCTTAGTTTTTTATTATTTTGAGTTTTATTACAAAAGATGCTGTTAGCCATCCCCTGTTCCAATTTCCTTTGTCGTTTCGTATGACACCTACGGGTTGATATAGGGAAGTGTATTTTCTTTTGCTGTCATAAATTGGCAAATTTATAATCGTCTTAAAATATTAATTCTCCACGTTTATAAAGCTGTTAGGGGAAATCAAAGTATAACCCAATGTTACACAGATTCAGATGATCCACGAGCACGTGGTCCAACAGGTGAAAAGTGGACGCTGCGGACACTGGACACTACATCTACATCTTCGATTAACACTTTCAGTGTTCGATTTGCACACAATAGTAAGACAATAGCAATGACTCATATGAGGGTCACGGAACAGGGAAATTGTCACATCTGAGGACTAAGATGGAATGCCTCGTTACAAGTATAAAGATTCTCCGTTTTCCTACACCCACTACACGAAACGCAGCACAGTTTATATTATTATATTGTTATTATTGTATTAAGTTGCTATTTTAGGCTGATGTTCTATAAGAACGTGGTACTCAGTCATGCCGACCCATTCGTACTACAACCGATTCGGTTTCACAATTATAGATTACTTTTCGATGAATTTACATAATGAAGGCGAGTGTTTCGCGAGCTCACTAACTTATTCTATTATATTATTATCTTTATCTAGTGTGTAGATAAAAATAGAAATCAAGGCTTCCCGATTTTATCTACACACTGGTATAATCAGGGTGTTCCTTAATTGAACAATCTATTTTAAATATGTCACTGTTATTGTTTGTTGTTCTGCGAGTATACTCTGTTTTTCTGACTCTATGAATAACCTGGTATTGATACGCCTAGAATTCTATTTATAGACGATAAAAAAGGAAGAGGTTTATGATTCGACTGTATGATTTTTAATGTGTATATAAACTCGTATGTTACGCTATATCTTCGTCAATCGTAAACCGATTTTTAATAATTTTATATTTTATTTTATTTTAAATAAGTCATATATTAGGAGTTTAACCCCATGTAATTTATTTATTTATTTTGAACAATACAAATTGTGTTGAATAATTTATGCAAAAATACATTTGAAATGGCAAATTTACAGTTATATTAAATTACGATAAAATATAAAATTGCAATTAATATAAAATTGAATTATATAAAATAGTAATAAATATAAAATGACAATTATATAAAAATTATAACAAAAATTACAAGTAAAATATCATCACTATAATAGAATTTAAAGTATAAAATATCACAAAATAATAATAACTAAAATTGTCTAAAAATTTCGATTATTTTTAAAATATCATTAAAATTTTAAAACATTGAATGTTATATAATGATTTTTCCAGTAGGAACTTTTTAATGTATTTTTGAAGCTTGTCTTGTATAACATATTTTTTAAATCAATAGGTAATCTATTAAATAAAAGAACTGATCGATATTAAGAATAGTGTCTATTCATGACCATGCGAGGTACCATAATGATTGCATTATGAAGATCTTTTCTCCTAGTGTTTTCCCTTATGGTTTTTTGGTCTATAGTCTCATATTCGCTAATAGCTTTTGCAAATTGCATGAGTAAGACCAGTATATACTGGCGTGGAACAATCAAGATTCCAAGTCTTTCGAAATGTATGTGACATGATTGTTATTGTTTTATCCGGACCATGGTTCTGATTGCTCTTTTGTAGAACAAACGCTTTTCTTCTTGGAAAAA
This sequence comes from Parnassius apollo, assembly GCA_907164705.1. NCBI lineage: Eukaryota > Metazoa > Arthropoda > Insecta > Lepidoptera > Papilionidae > Parnassius > Parnassius apollo. Next base: position 1,738,644 of record CAJQZP010000898.1, on the reverse strand, counting down.
AGTTCTACCCCAAAGAGCGACGGAATAGGGGACGAAATTTTTTATGTAACTATTCAGACAACATTTAGATTATGATATTCTTTAACCTACACAAAAGAGCTAAAGGCTTTTATTTTTTATTGAAAGTTAATTTTAAGTGGTTAATGCTGCATATATATGCATCAGTCTGTACCAGGTTCTAATCAATAGGATATCACGTTCATTTAGCTAAATACCTAAAACTCATGAATTTATTCACTCTGCCCGACGCGACGTACCGTTAGCGTACTAAGATTCCATTTCAGCCACAGACCGCAGATTTCCCTAATATCTGAGTAGGGTCAGCAATTAAATTAATTAAAAATTATGTTAATTTATTTAATAACTACAAACAATGATAATGGTAGTGGAAGCTCAGAGGCTTAGAGCTTGCTGCAAATTTGACAGCACGCGAGCAAACCGGGTTCGATTCCCCGACACTATTGAATTTACTATTGCCATTGTGAGTGTTGATTTTGAGTATCTAGTGCTCGGCGTTGCACGAAACTATAGTGACGAAACTTGCACGTCTAAGTACATACATAGTACATTTGAAGACATATCAAGTCGCCCAACAGGCATTGACTGACACGGAGCAGCGCACCAAACTATTTCCAGAAATGAAACGATGACTGCGCCAAGCAGTGGAATGAACATATGTAGGCTATGGCTTTATTTTACTTTTTCATAGTCAACTAGAGGTCCACTGCGGCTTCGCACGGATGATTTCTGGATCTCGACAACGGCGCCATCTATTGGGTCCAATCGTGAGCTTAAACCATCCGGGGATCCACTCAATAAACAGACCAAAAATTTCATCAAATCTGTCGACCGTTTAGGAAGTGTTTAGTTACACACGCACGGACAGAAGAATTTTATATATAAAGATAATTAACGAGTCTAAGACAAGGCCTAGTGCTAGTATTTCATCTAATTAAAAACGTGTTGCAGCCGATAATAAATCGATCTAATTTAACTTCACAAAAGTCTGAAATACAGGGAGATTTTGTGTTTTTCTTTTAGTTCTTTTTTCCCTTAAAACGTCATCTTCATACTAGTATTTTCTCCTGTAAGTAACGGCGTTTTAAATGCATAAATTGTAAATAGGTAAATACATTCAGATTTGAATAAAATATTTGAGCCCTGCTGGATTTTAATGCGATGCAACACTGCATTCTCACGCTGTGCCATTGCGCTACTGTGCTGTCATATTCATGTTTTGAAGTGATATTTTAATTTTTTGGCTAAATAATTCAGTTTTAGATAGAAATACCGAAAGGATCACATGTTTATTGTTACCAACATAACATGGGGAGAGGAGTAAAACTCATAGAGGAATTGAAGGAGGGAGTAGAAGAAGGTATTGCCTTAATAAACTTATCCATTATAAAAAAGAAATCCAGGAGCGGACCACTGAGTTGATAGAAGTTGTATATCCTTATTGCTAAAAATCTGTTATAATTGCTAAAACCCTCGATCTTTCAAAATATATAGTTACAATAAAACGGGATTAAAATCCTTGTTTAGTTAATTACTACAGAAGATATTAGATATGTAATAGAAAATGGCAAATTAACTATCCTTTTACTGTTAGATTTTACGCCACGCCTTTAATTAAGTTGATTTTGATACTTTACTGGGTATACTTAGGTCTTTTTTCTCTTTTTTATAGCTTTGGGTGATAAACGAGCATGCAGTCCACCTGATGGTAAGTGGATGCTGTGGCCCATGGACATCCACATTTATTCTCAATTAAGGATCAAAAGGCAAATGCGTTGTCATGTCACCAAGATGGAATGCCTCGATTCCAGTAGAAAGGGTCTCCGGTTCTCTACAATCACCATACGTATAATATATCTCTAACAGTGATTGATTGGTTTCGAAGTTACTTGTCTGGCTACCGGCAATGTATTCGCATTGACGACACATTTTCTTCCTGGTCCGATACCATTGCTGGTATACCGCAGGGTGGCCTCTTACTTTTTAAATTTTTACTAATTCTTTAGCTATAGCTACATTTATTGTAGTTACATTTGTACAAAAATTCATCAAGTGTAGAGAAAAATAAGTAGATGTTTCTATAATAATTGAGATTTTCCCGCAGTACTGAAAAATCTCAGCGCGATGGAACATTTTTTTTAAATGTTCCTTCGTGCAGCTTTTTCTCTTTATTAGTATCTTCCACATTTTAATTATCCACGATCGAAGAAAAGCACTCTACAGTTGAGCACAATAATAGATAGATAGATAGATAACTCTTTATTGCATACCAAAATAATAAATAAACGAAGGAAAGCAGTATAAATAATAAATAAACGAAGAAAGAAGAAAAGTAAAATAGTTTCACAATGGGCGGTCTTATCGCCAAAAGAGAATTTTTTCCAGACAACCTTTGGATTGACAAGATCACAAACAGAAAGATACGAAACAGATCGCAAATAGAAGCACAGTCAACCAGGCACTGAACATGAGATATTCACGGAGGGGGGGGGGGGGGGGCTAATAATCTACCGCTTACCAGATGCAACTGCGTTTTAAATAAAATATTTGCTGTTTCTAGTTTACGTGTATACGCAAAACGAATCGTCAATGGTGTGCTCTCTAATTATTTATATATTTTGAACTTTTTTTTACTTCTTCATCTTTTATAAATATACGATGATTGATTTTCCTTTTCTAATCTAATTCATTAAAAAATAACTAATATTTCAATGAGAAACATCCCTGTGAAAATAAGAAATCTATATATATTTTTAAAAATTAAACTTTCCCGTCATGAGATTCGCCAAATATAACCCCACTTTTAAGTATCAACGTCTAGTAACATATTTAAGTGTCTGCCCTTTTTTTTTTTTTTTTTTTTTTGCGGATGGAAAATCATCTAATGACCCCTTTCGCTCTGGGTGGAGCGTGGAGAAATAGTGTCAGACTTTTACTGACTAAAAACCACCGTGTTCCTTCAGTGCCCTTACGTTCCGGAGCCGCGGTATCTCTTTCGAACAGCCCGCAGCCCCGGCAGGCGACGGCCCTTGCGGGCCCCTTCACGCTGCTGACAGCTCTTTGAGGCGCGCGTGGAACAAAACGCGCCGTCGACACGGCCTGTCGTCATTAGACGGACGGACGACGAGCTACCCATTGCTCGCCGTCCACAGGCCCGCGCCTACGGTGGCCGGGGGCCACGACGTAGCCCCCGACGCCCGGGGCGTCTCCCGCGGCGGCCGGGGAGGAAAGCTGCTGCTCTCTCCTTCTCCCGCTCCGCCACCTCCTTCGCTAGCATCACTGCTTCGCAGAAGGTGGTGACGGCATCCCATTCCGTCTCGCTCCGGACCATGGCTTCGACCAGGGCCGGACGCGAGAGGTCGCCGCCGCCTATCGCCGCTACGAGGACACGGCGGTGCTCCGCCCAAGCAGGGCACACCTCCACGGTGTGTTCCACCGTGTCCTCCGGTCCATCCTCGCAGTGGGAGCACCCGGGCGTTTCCTCCCGCCCGATTCGGTGCAGGAACCTCCCGAACACACCGTGTCCGGTGAGGACCTGCGTCAGGCGGAAGGTGAGGATGCCGTGGCGTCTCTCAAGCCACTCCTCAAAGAGGGGTCTTACCGCCGCTATAGTGGCGTGCCCAGCACGGGGTTGCGACAGTCGCTGTCTCCATGTCGCCATGAGATCGTGCCGGAAGTCTGTCCACTGCGCGACAACTTGCCACGGCAGCGGGGTTTCCCCACGGCACAGTGCCTCCGCACGCCATTCGTGCAGGCGCGCGAGGACTATCGCCTCTAGATCCCATGGCGGCAATCCGGCAAGGAGGCTCGCCGCCTCGCGGGAGATCGTGCGGTAGCCGCGAACCATTTTCACGGCTATCACCCTTTGGGGCGCGTTCAGGTGGTGGACGGCAAGCCGCGCCAAACCACGCGCCCACACCGATCCCCCGATCCGCCGATCCCCGCGTAGAGCCTCCGGCAGGAGGCGTTTGGCCCTCCCAGGTTCGGCAGGAGCCGCCTTAAGTGTCTGCCCTAGAGGCAGAAATATTTGCGGGCTTCCACAAATTATTTATTTTTTCATTAATATTTGTACCGAGAAATGAAATGCTTTTCTGCTAACGGTACCAAATCGTCTCTATAATAATGCCGAGTGTAACCTAACACTGCAGCTCACTGTGTATCGTATCTACTGACGAGTCCATGTATGACTTACGAAATGAACATCATTCTTAAATTAAATAGACTTTGTATTTTAGAATGCTTTGTTTGATTTTTGCATAACACCGGTGCAGGAGGTGAACAGAAAGTTCATTATTTTGTCGTTTTTTGGATAGTCTTTACTTTTGAATGCAGGAAAAGTCTCGAGACTGTTGTTGGCTAATATCCTACGTTTATTAGCGCAGACTTGTGGATACTGATATTATTATTTCATGTACATATTTTTTACAAAATGTGCACACAGTCCACCTAGTGGTAAGTGTATGCTGAGGCCCATAGACATCTTAGAACTTTAACCTCGATTAAGTATCAAAATACAGATGCGTTGTCACACCTGCGGATTAAAATGGAATGCCTCGTTTCCAGTAAAAAGCGTCTGGTTCTATACACTTACCATACGAAACACAGCAGCACCCTGTGAGAGCGTGGTCCTACCCCGGTCGAGATAACCCAATCTTGCTACAATCGTAATTATAGCATCTAGGCGTTTGTCTGCGTTTGTCATGCATACAGCAAAGTGATAAGTTACCAGCATCTGTCTTTCCATCCGATTACAATGTGGGTATTTTTAAGGCAAGAGTAAATTAGTTTTTCTTAAGCTTAGTCAGTCCGCTTTTCCATCTTCATCTGGATCATCTCTTACTATCAGGTAAGATAGTAGACAAACCTGTGACTTATTAAGGAAACGCTCTATTATAAGACAATGTGAAATTACTTGTGCAATAATGAATTAATTAATTGTTTTGTTTGAATCCTTATGCTTATATAGTTTTATTTATGAAGGTAATAGAGGACGTAATAGAGGACATTTATACGTGGTAGAGCCACGCTGCAGCTAGATTATGGTTGTTGCACGAAAAGGTCGGCTCTACCGGGGAAGGACCACGCTCTCACAGAATACCATCATAAAATAGCAGCTTGATGCTGCTGTGTTTCGTATGGTGAGTGTAAAGAACCGGAGACTCGTTTTACTGGATTCGAGGCGTTCCATCTTCGTCCTCAGGGGTGACAACGCATCTGCATTTTGATTCGTAATCGAGGATAGATGTAGATGTCTATGGGCCACAGCAACCACTTACCATCAGGTGGACTGTGTGCTCGTTTGTCACCCTATCCTATAAAAAAAACCTAAGTTACTTTTTAAGAGTATATATTTATCATACATATGTCGTCAGCAGTTTGTATGATTTGTCACTATACAAACGGCATCATCTGTTTGCAAACGCTTGCTGGTTTGTGAAATACTGAAGACACAACGCATTTTGATTCTTAATCGACGTTGAATGTAGATGTCTATAGGCCACAGCTTCCACTTATCATCAGGTGGACTATGTGTTCGGTTGTCACCATAATTCTATAAAAAAACTCTTCTTTTGGGACTATATCGTAACTATATCGTAGTTGCAGCGTGACTCTACCACGTCAAAATATAAGGCCGCTAACGCAATATATTCCATGCATCAATACTAATTAACAAGCAAAGTTCTTAGCGAACAAGCACCTAATGCCAATGTTTAAGATTAAAAATTTTCGACACATTCGCATGTCCTAAAAACTATCTCTACCTCATTAAGAACTCCATAATTACACCAAACATGTCTAAACATGATACAAAAAAGGCAATCAAATCTCGTTCAGTTTTTACTCGCATGCTCTCGCAGCCGACAGACGGATGGACACAATGACATTGTAATGGGCTGGTAATGAGGCACCGAGCGACGCCGCGGGCGGGTTGTAGTTCACTGCCGTTATCGGATCGTTTTGTTTCTGTTTCTACGAGTCTATTAAGTACTATTACTCTCTACTCTGTGCACCTATTTGTTTGGTTTCGTAATGCAAGGGCCCAAGGCGTTTGAGTACGAAAGTTCAATCATATTTATTTATATTTACAGAGTAGATATATTTTACAGAGTAGTTAAAATTCACAACAACCGAAAGATCCCTTTCCGTACCTTTTGGAAGCTATAGATTATAATGATATTAAATATCATTATAATCTATAGCTTTTTTATTTTTTATTTATTTTTTAAGTTACAGCCTATATAAGCCCCACTCCTGAGTACAGGCCTCCGCTCATTTCTGAGAGGGTTTTAGGGCAAGGAATTGTCTAATTTCAAAAAAAAATTCTCAGACATGCAGGTTTCCTCACGATGTTTTCCTTCACCACCGAGCACGTGGTAAATCAGGATCGAACCCGGTTTGCTCCCGTACTATGAAATTTAAAGCGAGCGCTAACCATCTGAGCTTCCACGGCTCCATTTTTTTTTGTAAGAGGGGGGAAGGAGCATGCGTGTCACCTGATGGTTAATGTTAACCTCCGCTCATAAACACCAGGGGAATTCCCCTGCTGTTTATGAGCGGCTTTCTTCTGGTGTTTCTGAGCGGCTTGCCTTTGGCCACATGTGCGTTCCTGGCCTTTAAAAAAAGAGTACGTTCTTTTATTGATCACTTGGTCGTATCGGTCCGGAAAATCGCTGATTGTAAGCGATTCCACATGAAAGTTGTGCGAGGTAGAACATTTCTGGTAAATCACCCATAGGTAGACCGCCAATCATCCAGATGGTATGAATGGTCTTGTGAGATTTTTTGAGATATGTTGTGGTGAAATTCATCGACTAGAATTAGTTGCTATCTTCCAGGTAAAAATATGGTCTACAAACATCACACTGCTAGGTGCTATAGCATGCCTGCAATAATTTCTGAGTGGTTTATGGAGCAATTACTCTGCCAAGCTGTCCAGTGCATGTTGGCGGACGTCACATATCTTCGAAATATTTTATTCCCCATAGGTTTCTTTACGATGTTTTCCTTCAAATAAGCACTTAAACTTGTTATTACCGTCCGTTAATACCCGTCGGATACCACAACATTTTTCAGGTGTTCTTCAAAAATTTCTGGATAATTCCCACGATTTAACCCGGTAAAGCCCTGTTGCATCAGTATTATGACGGTAACACGAATGGGTCGGTTCGACCGGGGAAGGACTATGCAAAATGCGAGCGTGTAATAGCAGCTAATTGCTGTGTTCCAACAACACACAGGTGACAACGCATCAGCATTTTGATTCTTAATCAAGAATAGATGTAGATGTCTGTGGGTCAGAATCCACTTAACATTAGTTGGACTGTGTGCTCGTTTGTAACACTTATTCTATAAAAAATGTATTAAAAATAGCAATGCCAAAACAAACGGTCCCGCGTCACCTGCATTCGTAGACTTCATGCATGTCTTGATTATGGCACACACTTTTTTGTACGTGGTAGAGCCTTGCTGCAGTTATATTCGTAGTAGAGTTGTAGCACGAATGGTTCGGCCCGACCGGAAAAGGACCACGCTCTCACAGAATACCAGCGTAAAATAGTAGCTTATAGTTGCTGTGTTTCGTATGGTGAGTGTAGAGAACCGGAGACCCTTTTTACTGGAAAATAGGCATTTCATCTTAGTCCTCACGGGTGACAACGCATCTGCATTTTGTATTCAGTAATCGAGGAAAGATGTAGATGTCTATGGCAACAGCAACTACTTATCATCAGGTGGGCTATGTGTTCATTTATCACCCCATCCTATAAAAAAACGCCTGGTGAGACGTCACCCTACACTTCCCCATCAAGACTGCCACTCGATAACCTTTCTTCCCACAGAAATTAATGAAATAGACGATATAAAACGTTTCTGTACTAAAATAGATCAGCATTAATTTTAGTAACACTAAGTTACAGAGATTCTGAAGTGTGATGCCTTTAAAGTGAGTTAAGTGCTTTTGACGATTGTTCAATCCTCGTTAAGTTAAGAATCGATTTGCCATAACATAAAGTTCAATTGGTACCAAAGCGGGTGAAGTATGATGGGTTTTATTTCACACTAAAATAATTCACGTAAAATTTTGCTTAGTAGTATGCTTACTTTAGTATATAACTTGCGTTTTTAGTGTTTGGTCCAGTCGAGCCAAAATATTTTATTGAGGTTTCTGTCAATTTCTTTTTATAATCAATCGTGGTTGACTTCTTATCTCCGGGCAGCTGCAACGATGTTTCACACCCGAGCCTAGGAAAGCATGTAAAGACTTTAGTTCTGCACTTAATTTCTCTTTGGTCATATCGAATTGCCAACGTTGAGAGTGACGGAATAGAGGATTCCACGTGCACTATAATTCTGTCCTACGCAGATGGCAGATCTCTGTTAAGACTGCCTGCTGTGACCTAAAATTAGGTCTGGAGGACATTATTATCATTTTTTCATACATATATCAAACCGTTAGGACCTGTTAACTACAACCAAATCTAGGTATAATCAAACGTTGTACCAACCGTAGTCAACGTCATGACTAGCCGCGATTACAGAACGCAGATGCAGATGGAGACATGGGCTCAATTTTGATCATTAATACTTGGTAAAGTCTCTTGAGAAATATTGGTAGAACGTAAAATATTGATTTTATATAATTATGAGAACTAGCCCAATTTTGGAAAGGCCTAGTAGCGAGTTCATGGGTCTTGGTGTGATATGATGTGATTCCGCTGTGAAACTTGCGTCATACAAAAGGTCCAACAAGTGGAACGTTACCTGTTTCACACTAACACTGATTTATGACCAGACATGACTAATACAAATATACGTTAAATTAACAAAAGGTGCCAGCGTTCCGTTCCAATTAATTCGTAAACAAATAGGCGCTAAAACAATAACAAAGGGCGCTCGACAAAAAAGGTCAGTGGATAAAAAATGCGCTTCAATTTGTAGGTAAGTGTGGTCGTTTATTCATCAACTCGTTGGGTTCTGTACATTTTTTTTAATTTTATGGCTCTACGCATCCAGTTTCTTTCAGCCATTTTGCGTAGGTTGTGTTATTTACATAGGCTGTATCCAGATCTTCGCAGTTTCTATTCCAGAGTACGCCTTTATTTTAAAGTGTAGATTGACTGTCGCAAGAACGGGTTTTGTCGGGCTCTGACAGACCAAGGAAATTCGCCGCATATCAACTTATCCACGGAAGCGTCTACGGATTCGTGGCCTTATCTTTCTCGAGGAGACTCTTCCTTCTTCTTTCTTAGCATCCTTCTAGACTGAGAAGAAATTATAAATATGAAACTCTTTGACGGTGATTTTAATATGTCAGTGTTTTTTTTTTTGAGCAAAAATTACTACTAAAATGAATAACACGGAAAAAGTCATTCATTTTTGTTGTTTTTTTTTATTACAAACGAGAACTCAGACCACCCGATGGGTAGTGGATTAAGAATCAAAACACAGATGCGTTTTCATTCCTGAGGACTAAGATGAAATGCTTCATTTTCAGTAAAAAAGGGTCTCCGGATCTCTACACACACCATATAAAACACAGAAGTATTAAGTTGCTATTTAACGCTGATATTCTGTGAGAGAGTGGTCCTTCCACGGTCTAGCCAATCCATTCGTCTTAAAACGATAATATAACTGCAGCGTGGTTCTACCACGTAAAATTTCTGCACAAGAATATAAAAATAGTAATATACAGTAAGTCAGAGGCCATAACATTTAATCAAATTAAAATAGTGTGAGAATGTGCTGTCGGCGCCGTTACGTCAGCACCGATGGTGTTCGCGGGGAGTACGAGAAGTGCGGGGGGTTTTCTCACCACCGCGCCTAAGGCCACCCGATTACCACCAAATTAGTTTTTATTTTGATTATTCAAATAAACAATTTGCCTATCGTGTGAGTCGCCTATTTTATTCATGTTCCATAATTGAACATGTGCTAATGTTTGTACTTGATACGAGTCTATAGGCCACTGCATATACTTATCATCAGTATTGCAAATTGATATTATAACATCGCTTACAATTAATAATCTCGTAGCAAATTTCGTAATCCACTTAAAGATTATGAAAATAATTGTACTCGTATTTTTTATTGCTTCAATAACAAAGCTGCTCAGCTCTGTAATGGGGAAGGGTAAAAAGTATTCTATCTTGATTGAAGGATATAAATTTCCAAAATTTTTTGACGGAATTCTAAACATGCGTACCCACCCAGTAGCAATCCGTCAGAGGTTTTATGGGTAAAGATATCGCAGCTGACATATTTATTGCTTTCGACGCGACACCGCGCTAATTCCTAGTTAAAAGGTGACAACTTTTTGTCTACAAGCCGGTGTTTTTTGGAAATGATTTGGAGACGCTGTTGGTGGGTGAATATCTTTGCATTTCATTGACCGTATACGCTAATAGATTTAAATCAATCAAGAACGAAGCGTTATAAAATTATTTCAAGAGAAACACACGCATTCTGCAAATTCTCAAAAAATTCCAAAGCCCACAGACACCCACACGTTTGGAATGGCTTGCGCATATGTTATTGTTTTTAAACGGTCAACGGGTCCACCTGATGGTAAGTACTTGCCGTGGCCCACAGACATCTATATATATCCTCGATTACGAATCAAAATGCAGGTGAAGTGTCACTCGTGAGGGCTAAGATGGAATGCCTCGTTTCAAGTAAAAAGATTCTCCGGTTCTCTACAGTCACCATACGACAAATAAGTATTAAGCTGTTTTACGCTGGTATTCAGTGATAGCGTGGTCTTTCCGCGGTCAAGCCAACTCATTCGTACTTCAACTAGGTATACTATAGCTGTAGCATGGCTATAACACGTATAAACGTCTCTGTTAATGACGTCACGTTATTTATATGTGTATCGTCGTACTTAATTTATTAATTGATATCAATTTTCTATTTGAATGCCAGGTGATAAACACTTAAAATTTATTCCGCTCTTTACATAATTGATCGCCCGAATCACTTATCATAAAATTAAAAAAAAAAAAGAAAACAAATGTATTTAATTCTTTACGTAATTAATTGTTATTTTCGAGCTAGCATCTTCTTTTTATCTCAGACTGGTTTTTGTTTAAACGTAGACATAATTTGTCCCAATTAAAATTTAATGTAATATCAGTGTGAATGTCTTTCAAATTATATTCTTATATGTAATAATTTTTTTCCATAAAATTTCGATCGAATTTTTTGATATAGTTGAAATTCTGATTCGGGATGTCGGGGAATTTCGGTTACGTCAGTGAACTTATTATCGATTGTGATCATCCGCGTGGTAGATCAACGCTGCAGCTGTAGTATGAATAGGTTGCTGGCTCGACCGGGGTAGAACCACGCACTTACAGAATAAATGTAGAGAACCGGAGACATTTTTTACAGGAATTGAGGCATATCTCAAAAAAAATTCTCAACAACCAGTTTATTCAGGGAAGCTAAAGTGCTTACAGTACGAAAATTATATATATTGTCTTCAATTTAAAAAAAAAAAGTCACTTGCACTGTGTATAAACCCAATTTACTGCAAACTAGGAAAAAAAAAGGAAAGGTTAGCTGGCAGAGAATGCCTTTTCGGCATTAAGTTCGCCTTTGTACCAAATTGTTTTGTTTGAGTGCAATAAAGAATTTTCTATCTATCTATCTAACTAGGAGAAGAAATTATGAGGTATGCGAAACGATACAAGCAAAATCTAAATTCGCCCAAAAGTTTTATGGGTACAGAATAGGCAGGCTATATAATAAAGTTAATAGAAAACACTCAATTTTTCAACCAACAAAATATAAATCGGATCATCTGCCTATCTACTTAGAGTGTAGTTTAGAGAATGTAAGGCCTAAACGGGCGATGCGTGACATGCAACGCAGTGAGGTTACGTGGGGAGAAAGAAGTGAGTCTCAGAAAAGAAAGTACAAAGAGTTGTGTCATAAAGAGCTACGAGACATTGATTTTCCTCCCGAATTCGCTAGTTGCAGTCACGGGTCATGCGATAACGCCTGTCATAAAAGTTTGGTCGACGCTAAAAATGACTGCTATTAAAACAAATTACGTAAATATTGATAAGCCTCGTAGAAAAAAGATCCTGTGTGGGTGGAATAAAAATGTGAGGGATGCTCATCGGGAGGCCAGGCTTAAATTTCAAACGTGGGTTTTATAGAATAGACCCGCTGTAGGCGAAATAAATGAGCAAGATGCGCGAGTCACGCAAGGTTTTTAAAAGTAGACTCAAATGGTGCATAAATAACCAAGAGCAAATCAAAATGGATAAAATAGCGAAACTGCGAGCGGATAAAAATTTTGGAAGTCCACTAGTAAACTGGAGATTAAGCCTGGCCTGCCGGCCAGAGTAGATGGGATTAGTAACCCGGAGGGAATTGCAAACCTGTTTATGGAACATTTCAGGGTACGATCGCCGCTGGGCCCCTCCACGGAGATGTCTGATCCTGAGCCTGGCGTGCGGGTGGATGAGCCTATGCTATTTTTATGGCTAGTCAAGTCAGAGGTGTAATCAAGCGGATGAGCAGGGGCAAATCTTCCGGACACGACGGGCTTAGTATCGAACACCTAAAACATGCGGGTGTACACCTGCCAAGGGTCCTGTCTCTATTGTACAATATGTGCATTGGACATTCATATCTACCACCGGATCTAATGAAAACCATTGTGGTGCCCATTGTCAAAAACAGGGTAGGTGATATCTCGGATAAGGGCAACTACCGCCCTATTTCTCTTGCTACCACGGTGGCCAAAGTATTGGACAGTCTGCTTGATTCATGCTTGCAAAAGTATCCGAAGTTACATGACGCGCAGTTCGGGTTTAGGCCCGGACTATCCACTGAAAGCGCAATACTAAGCCTAAAGCACACTGTCCAATATTATACAAGCTGGAGGACGCCGGTGTACGCCTGCTTTCTAGATCTCTCCAAAGCATTTGATCTGGTTTCATATGATGTGCTTTGGAGGAAGATGGAGGACAGGGGTGTTCCGGTGAAGGTGCTAAATCTCTTTCGGTATTGGTACACAAAGCAAGAAAATAACGTTGAACGGGCTGACCAATTGTCCAAGTCGTACAGGTTGGAGTGCAGAGTAAGGCAAGGTGGGCTGTCGTCTCCAAAGCTGTTCAACCTGTACGTAAATGACCTCACAGTGGAGCTCAGCAGCATGCGAGTCGGATGCAAAGTGAGTGGTGTTAATATAAACAATACTAGTTACGCGGATGACATGGTGACATGGAAACATCTATAATGTTCCAGCAAATACCGGTCCCGAACGACTAGATGTAAAAAATTCGAGAGAGGGGTTTTCTAGAAAGCCCAGTTCTTCTCTTTGATAATAGATGGCGGTGCCAGGTACCCGACATCAACTGCGGCGCGCAACAGTATTATAATCTTTCGTATATTACTGTATAAGTATAATGACGCTTATCTAGTTAAATTTGACAGTAAAACATTATGTAAATAAACATTATTTTATCTAAGCCTTCGGAATGGCTGAACTGATTATGATGAAACTTAACGAACAGATGTAGACTATATTTTATACCAAAAGTTATAGTTTTTTATTTTGAAAAATTGATAATTGATAAAATAGTCTTTGATTATCTTAAATTTAAATAAGATCCTATCCAGGCAAACCGGGCCGGGTCGTAAGTCATAAATCATATACATATGGTTTGGTGCCAAATATAAAAAAAAAACATTTTGAAACAACGGTTCTTGTTAATAACAGTGTAATAGATTTTTTTATAGAATAAGGGTGACAAACGAGCACACAGTCCACCTGTTGGTAAGTGGATACTGTGGCCCATAGACATCTACATTTATCTTCAGTTATAAATCAAAATGCAGATGCGTTGCAAGCCCTGAGGACTGAGATGTAATGCCTCGTTTCCGGTAAAAAGGGTCTCCGGTTCTCTATACTCACTATACGAAACACAGCAGCGTTAACCTGATATTTTACGCTGGTATTCTGTGAGAGCGTGATCCTACCCGAGTGGAGCCGACCCATTCGTGCTGCAACCACAATATAGCTGCAGCATGGCTCTGAAACGATATAAAACAAATAAATGTATACCACCTAAGCAATTTATAAGTGTTCAGGAGACTAGGCTACTCCGTTCTTGGAAAGGCCCCTATACTCATACACATACGGTATAATTTACAATAATTTATAATTCTTTAAGACAACACGTAAAACAAACAATGTTTTATCGACTATGCTTGTAATATGTAATAAAAATCAAGTAAGCAGAGCTAATGTAAACAAAAGAGTACAATACAAGAAAAGGTGGAGCTTGACCTTGCAAAGGAACGGAAATCTGACATTAAGGGAATGAGGTAGCGATAGGAAAAAAGGTAAAGGTCTACGCCAATATTTTTTTTCTGTTACCCAATGAGTTGGCACCACTTTCTGAGCCAAGTGCTCTCTTATAATTTACGCGAATGCTACACATTATATTAAGGTAATTTTACCGCTTGTATCGCGTTTAATTTTAATTTTTGAATTCGCATCTGTGTTAACCCGTGATCAAAACCCGAAACGCCGGAAATTAAAAAGTTAAAATCAAACGCAATAAAACCCATAAAATCAGTTTAATATAAAGCTAAGTGCTCGCTGTAAATTTCACAGTACGCAAGTAAATCACGGGTTCTACCCTTCGTCAGCAACAATGAAATTGGTAATTGGAATTTCATGTGATGAGTTACCACGTACTCTGCGGTTAAGGAAAACATCGTGTCGAAGGAATTTCAATATTTCGAGGACATGTGAAGTCTGCCAACACGCATTGGAGCAACGCCGCGGACTAATTGTTCTACAAACCTCTGAGAAATGAAAGGGGCGTGTCCCCAGCATTGGAAAGTGTATTTACTATAGCTACTACTTTGCAAAGAAATTAATTTCAATCCTCAGAAAATGACTACGGACACTCGCCTTGCTGGGGCAAGGGCGAGTTATATCGGACTCGCACCCACTAAATCCCCATGGTGTTCCACCTTCTCCGCATGTTGGAATGCCCAAGGGAAAGCTTTCGCACTTATCTGCGGAACAACCAACGCTGGCCGCCAGAATGGCAGCACAAGGCCCCTCCTTGGGGGAGGACTTATCCTCCCTTTTCTACATCTCAGGTAATAAATAATTGCAACCCTAAGATGATTTTATCCAGTTATTAAATTTTTCATCAGCGTATTATGTAAAAGCTTTACGTGACAGAGGAGCTTGTCCTTTAAATGATGATAAATTGTAGTGTAAATTAAATTGGTTATAGATGTAACAGACTTCAAAATGAATGGCTATAGGTGCGATTTTACTTCTAAAAATACGATGGAATACTTTATAGTGTAAATTACTTATATAATAATAATGATTTAAAGTGGATGGTACGATTTTGTGTAGCACATGTGAAGTATGTTTTTTTAAATAATAGAGGCAAACGAGCATGCGGTTCACCTAATACCAAGGGAATTGCAGAAATCATAAAGTAAACAGGATATCCGTTGAAGAATATGAGTAATTAATATAAGATCAGTAGTCTAAAGTAACACTTGGCCAGCCATTTAGCTTCAAGAAACGCCTACCTATGGCGAAAAAAATTCTCGAGTGAGATCCTCTTTCTAGCTAGCGTAGTGTTAGACGACTACGTTTTAGGGCAATTTATAGGTAGATCATGATATCATGATCTACCTATAAATTGCCTAGGATTAGGTGGTCGTAGAGCCGTGGTAGCTCAGATGGTTAACGCTCGCTGTAAATATAACAGAATGCGAGTAACCCGGGTTCGATCCCCGCCGGCATCAATGAAATTGTCAAATGCAATTTTAAGTGCTGATTTACCACGTGCTCGGCGGTGAAAGAAAACATCGTGAGGAAACCTGCATGTCTGAGGAATAAGAAAAAAAAATATTTTCGAAGACATGTGTTGTTCGCCAACACGCGTTGGGGTAGCGCGGCGGCGACACTTCCTTGCCCTAAAACCCTCTCAGAAATGAGCCTGTGCCCAGCAGTGGGACGTATATAGGCTGTAACTTTACTTTACTAGGTGGTCGAAGCCTACGCACCCGAGCGATTTATCTTACTTATGAGGAAAGAGTGCCAAAGCAAATATATGTTGCAAAAGTGAATGGAAGAGTCGGAAAGGGACATCTTAGGCGAAAGTTTATTGACCAAATTGGCCAAATTAAGAGTACCTTTAACCGACGACCTTGTATGCGAACGTATATGGATGTGGAGGAGGCAAGAGAGAGATATCAGGATCGTGCTAAATGGACGTTTGTAGTCTCTGCCTACCCCTCTGGGTGATAGGCGTGACATACATAAATATGTACGTATGATGATGATAACTAATCGTGTTTTTTGTTACAATCAATGGTCTTATGCCGCCCGTCGATAATCACAGGAAAATCCAAAAGATACTAGGGTACATCGCCATGTAAAAAAAAATTGTCACTAAAGCTTTTTGCACTCTAGTCCAGCGGGACGGCTATTCTGGATGGATCGGAGAGTGATCATCAGAAGGATCAACAAATTAACGTGCTTTCTCAGGCAATTGGGTGTGAAACCCCGCTTACTTTTAGACACTGGACTGCCGCTGAAAATATCTTGACAATAAATCTGGTTTTAGCTCGATTCAGGATTCTAACCCAGGTTCTGGATTCGAAACGTGACCAACAGTGTTACTACTGAGAGTTTCTTGGTAGAAAAACTCAATAACCGATTAAGTCCCGACCCGGGAATAGAATCCAGGACCTCGTGATCAGCAGTTGCGCTTTCAATCACTGAACCAGCATGACAGTATTAATTATACTGTCGTTACAAATAAAAAAATTGAATTAAACGTTTGAAATTTTTTTTTGTACAATTACTTTGCCCTTTGCCCTTGAGCCTGTGACCCTGCAAAGTGAGAAGGACAAAGATGCCTACCAAATTTATTGTTTTATTTCCGTTCCTAAAGTATACGATTTGTATTTCAATAGATTTTAATTAATTAATTTATTTAATTCAAAGTTTTTATTATTTTTTGTAAAATATCAGTGCCATAAGCTTATACTCCGTTCACATGTTACAACCTGTATTTTTTCAGACGGTAAGAAAGGTCATCCAGTACAAGATAGCATCAAATAATTTTAAGTTTTGTTCAGTAAGTACGTATTTTGTAAATAATATCACTAAGCGATAAACTTTGATTGAGGATAACTTATTTTAAACTTAACTCTAAACAAATATTCAGTAGTAATTTACAATTACGACCTCAAATAAACCGGTTGAAGGTGAACGAACTAAAGCAACCCCGTATACGATAATTCACGAATCCAACTGGTCAAGTTCAAATATAGCCTGAGATAAAAACATGGCTATCATTGTTCGATACCCGACGCGAACAGTGAAAGTGTTTACCAACATGATGTTAGGCATGTTCGATGTAGCTTTTGAAAAACGTTGTTCGTTTTTTATCGCTGTTATTTTAATAGAAGAATTACATGACGTTGCTAATAACGTTATTCACCGTTGGTTCATAAAAGTCATAGGCTTCTCCCGTCTCAGGGAAGGGAGGATTTGCTTTATTTGTCACGCTTGAATTGATATTCCCCGTCCTAGAATTTTCGCTAGCACCTTTGAATCTGTTCCCCGTCGTTGGTATCGGTTATTTTTGCCTGGAATAAGCAAAATTATATATTTACCTGAATCCATGTGATTTTATACCATATCGCTTAGGTTTTTTTACGACAACCACGGGATGATATAGAGGTATATATTTTCTAACAACATTACTAAAAGGCATTAGGTACAGTACTATGCGATTATAAAATTAAGATGAAGGGTAAAATGAGCCATCACCTTTGCGATAAGGTCAGGATTAAGCATAGAAAGTATTTTTAACAACGTTACCTTCACATTAGGATTTTTTTTTGTGACGGTAGTTAACATACATAAATTTTACAAGGACTAACATCCAGTCCCGGAACAATTATTTGAAGACCATAGAAATTCTTTTTCCGTGTGGGATTCGAACACACGGCTCTCAGCGCTGCAACTAATTGCTAAGTCTGCGCTACAGAGCGATCATATATATAGATGCAATAATATAATATAATAAACAAACTAATAAATAATATAATATAACAAACCCAATTATTTTCATACGTTATAAAGCGTAAAGTCACGCTGCGGCTATATTATTATGGTTGCAGCTCGAATGGGTTCACTCGATCGTGAAAATACCACGCTATCACAGTATACCAGTGTTCAATAGAAAAAAACTCATTTATGGTACACATATTAAAGGCTTTTTTTAGACGTTCAATCAGAAGTTCTAAAACGAATAAAGTTTTTGTAACATGCTATTAGCTAGTTATAACAGTTCCATCACTATTCAATCCATGTACTTGAAAACTCGAACCTTATATCAGCAAATCGTGCAAACATTTCGCGCGTTTACCGATTCCGCTGGCTTGTTGTTATATTATTTAAATCAGTTATTATAATTCTTGACAAACGGTGACAGTAATTGTGTATAATGTCCACTGGCCACGATTCACACGCAGCGACGTAGAATAGCGGCTTCGAGTTGATATTTATGAGTCGAATTTATTAAGAGATATTTTCATTATTATCGTTAAAGCTTTAGCTTTCGAATGCTTTTGTTAAGGGTGTTTAAGAAAAGTAGAACAGGCGATAATCCTACGAATTACATTTGATATTGAGTATTCTTGTTATTTGTATCGAAATCCGATACTTTTTCGAGTACAACTATACAGTACGTAAGCACCCGGGTTCGATCCCCGCCGGCGTCAATGAAATTACTATGACAGCTGTCCAACTGTTCCGTCACTTTTCAACATATTCCTCCCCCAAAATTGTCTCATAGGTGGGATATTTGCTACAGTAGCCACGCTTGGCAAGCGAGTTGGAAACCGCAGTTTTTTTGTCGTCATTAGGAAGACGCTGCTGCCCATCTTCTGATTTGTTCTCCTCTATCGCATCTTACGACACTCACGGGATGATGAGGGGTAGTATGTGGCCGTGAAAGGAAAAGGGGAGATCCCCCGCCGGGCAAGTGTTCAGCCTGGGGAGCGGCCAATGCTCCGAGTGGTAGTTTTTTTGCGCCCAGAAGCAAAAGTAAGAGGGTAGCCCCCTACGCAAAGCGGCGGAGGGAGGTGGTGAATGCTCTAAGCATACCACGCAGCCGGCTGCGTGGTTATGTGGGACTCACTATAATACCTAGATTGCCTACCTAAAAAACACCACCTGAGACTGACTTTGACCTGGGAAGGTCTTTCAGCCGTATCAGAAGCGACTCCCTTTGGGGAAAGGGGTGACAGTGGTAGCTCTGAGCTATTTTATATATACTGAATAGTAGGGGTTCTTGAGGATAATGACGAAGACTTGAAGTTGTAGTTTCCGAAGGCTGTTATTTGTTCACACTGTTGTTTTTTGTGGTTTCGTGTTCACATCACGTCGGTTGGTCACCACTGGCGGTGGAAGGAAAAGGGGAGATCTCCCGCCGGGCAAAGTATAACGCTCCGTGTGATAATTCAGAGCAATTCTATATATTAAACTGTTTTACTTCGGAACTTTGATAGCGTGATTTAGGCTTCGATGTGTTTAGCTTATATTAAGAGGCTATTTAGTGAATTGGTGACATCAATATGGTTAGAACCAGATTTACCAGCCTCTAGCATGGACGCAAAGAAGTCAGCATTTCGGTTGTTTACAGGATACAATTCGGAGAGTGTGCTCAGGAATCGCATACTCTCTTTTCCATCATCGGGGCATCAGACACTGGCTGGTCTCCACCATTTTGCTGTCAACGTACCACGCATTCAAACCAAATGGTTTGCTTCGTCGTCCACAAGGTCCGACTATAATATGGGTGTCTTCAAGGCAAAGGCAGAGTGGCGGACATTTTCTTGCTCTAAACTCTTTCAGAAATGGAAAGAACCCTATGCTCAGCTGTAGGTAGTGAATAGGCTGTAACTATACACTTAGCACTTTTAAACGGCATAGCTATATGCCGGCCTTATAGCTCGAAAAACTGACAACCGATGAGGACAAAAGGTTCTCGTGTGCCAGCCTCGTACTGGTAGGCGAAGTTGAGGGCGACCCCCCTCTAGATGGAATGACGACCTGGTAAGACATGCAGGAAGTCGATGTATGCGGGTAGCTCAGGACCGTGATTTGTGGCATTCCTTTGGCGAGGCCTATGTTTAGCAGTGGACTTGAGAAGGGCTGTAATGATGATGATGATGAAACG
This sequence comes from Parnassius apollo, assembly GCA_907164705.1. Taxonomy (NCBI): domain Eukaryota; kingdom Metazoa; phylum Arthropoda; class Insecta; order Lepidoptera; family Papilionidae; genus Parnassius; species Parnassius apollo. The sequence goes on along the minus strand of CAJQZP010000898.1, from coordinate 1,718,374 downwards.
GCAGAGATATAATAAGAGCGGACTTCGAAAGTGGGTGAAAAACCAGTACATGAAGAGAACTATGCTCGGATTTTCTCTTAATTTTACTCTTCGTAATGAGGTTGTCTAAGAACCAGAGTTAGCCCTAAGCCCTAGAAGACATAGCCCAACGAATCAGTAATCTGAGGTGGCAATGGACCGGCCATATGGATCGAAGAGCTGTGTCTCGAGTGCAGCCCTGTTCCGATCCCTCTGCTAGATGGAGTGGTGACCTGATAAGTATGCGGGAAATAGATAAATGTAATCTCTGAGCTTTAATAATTTTATTGTGTAAGTGAAAATTGTAATAGTAGTACAAAATAGTCCAGTTTTTGATTGTTGATTTTTTTCTATAGGATAAGGGTACAAACGAGCACACAGTCCACCTGATGGTAAGTTATTTCTGTGGCCATTAGACATCTACATCTAGCCTCGGTTACGAATTAAAATGCAGATGCATTGTCATCAGTGAGGAATAATGATGTAGATACAGTTAGATGCAGTAAAAAGGATCTCCGGTTCTCTACACTGACTCACTCAGCGTTGAGCAGTTTTACGCCGGTATTCTGTGAGAGCGTGGACCTTCCCCGCTCGAGCCAACCCGTTCTTGCTACAACTATACTACTTACATAACTCCAGCATGGCTCCACATATTATCCCTATTCAGTAAACTAAATAATTAGAAAGAAATACCTATTATCGATTCTTATAATGAAGCGCTGGGCTCTATCCTCAAATCTTCTTACTATAGCATAATTACTATGTGATAAGATAGATCAACCTCCTAGTAATTTGGTACATCCTACCATCGCGAAATGATCTATTCCCACCAGTGGGACGTATGTGGGTGCCTTTATTTATTGTTATTACCGCACCAATCATTAGCCGCTCTCCGTGGAAGCATTAACGGTCGTTACTCACCTATAATAACCGCGTTGACATGAGGCGTCTTTCAAATTATCGACTACATGAGTTGGTATGATTTCCGCTGATGATTTATCGATAGACTGACGTAATATACGGCTGTTGAGTAAGGCAATTCAGAAGTCGAATTTGTTTGTATATGTCAATTTTTTTAATAAAATAAAGCTTATTTATTTATTTATTAGTTGTTATATACCTAGATCGGGTAGTGGTGGTGTAAGTATATCCACTACCCCGTATCAACCCGCGGGTTTCGTAAGAGGCGACAGAGGTAAACAAGTCAGGAGATGGTCAACCACAACTTCTTAATAGCTAAGAAATTAAAAACTGCGGTAGTCAAGTCGTCTGTCGAGCGACGCCTGGCTACTATGCTAAATTGCAGGGGATTTCCCTATGAGATAATCAATTGGGAGGCTTTTGTTTAGCAGTGGAGTTATGATAGGCAATAACGGTATATACTAAATTCATTCGCTCCCGTGGGTGTAACTAGAGGTAACTCTGAGAAATATCAGAAATTTCTTATTGCTTTCGAAAGGTCGCGATATAATCATATAGTGGGCTTCAAGGGTATAATACCCGGACCATTGACGAGAAGAGCCACAGGTTCGAGACTTCTGGTACTACAATATAGTATCTATTAAGGCAAATCCTTCCCAAAACGAGAGAGATTCATATTCAGCAGTGGACAATTTATAGCCGTGGAAGGAAAAGGGGAGATCTCCCGCCGGACAAGGTGTTCTGCCCGGGGAGCGTCCAACGCTCCGTTTTTTGGAGATAATCTATATATACTTTAAAACGTAGTAGAGCCATGCTGCAGTTATACTATTAGTATAATTGTGGCACGAATGGATCAGCTCGACTGGGGAAGGACCACGCTCTCACAGAATACCAGCGTGAAATAGTAGCTTAACGCTGCTGTGTTTCGTATGGTGAGTGTAGAGACCGGAGACCCTTTTTACTGGAAACGAGGCATTTCACCTTATTCCTCAGGGGAGACAACGCATCTGCATCTTGATTCGTAATCGGGGATAGATGTAGATGTCTATGGGCCGCAGCAACTACTTACCATCAGGTGGACTGTGTGCTCGTTTGTCACCCTACCCTATAAAAAAAAACTGTTTTACTGTCGGCACTTTGATAGCGCGATTTAGGCTTCGTTGTATTTCGCTTGTGGCGCGACGACAGCGCCGCCACAAATTTCAGATTTTAATAGAATTCAGACCCTGCATTCAGTCTTCAAATAGGGCAAAGCCAACCTTTTTTAATTGTGAGAGTCAATTGCTCTAAAATACATGCGTGTCTCTTCCTCACCTTAGCTCCAACTTCCTGTCATTTATTTTTAGTAAAAACCGCCATTAACTATTACGGTTAGCTGATATACCGTGCACTTTAGAAAAAGGGGTCCTCCAGGCTTATTTTTGCTTGCCATCCCGGAAAACTAAAATAGAATGCCTCATAATAATATAACAGCAGTATTACGCTTATATTTCACAATAGTATTCAGTGCCGGCATGGTTCTTCGACGTCGAGCCAACCTATCCCTGCAACCATAATGCACAAAGTAACTTTCCCTCGTATAAGTACGAGTAAGTGGATGCTGTGGCCAATAAACATCTACATCTATCTTCAACTAAGAATCAAAATGCAGATGCGTTGTCACCCCTGAGGACTAAGATGAAATGCCTCGTTTCCAGTAAAAAGGGTCTCTGGTTCTCTACACTCACCATACAACAGCATTGAGCTGCTATTTGAAGTTGGTATTTCATGATGTGTTATCGCATATACTAGAAAACTATTATGATAACAAAATTAGACATGAAACTACTAACTTTGTTCACGAATGTTAGCTGAACTTATAACCCAACTCCGTGTGCAGCTGTAAGTACTCTGATTCCTATGCCACAGGGTCGGCATACATAGCTTATCTTCATCTCCATTAGTCCATAAAAGTCTATTGCTGAACATCGAAGTACCTCAGTGAAGGGAGGATTTGTCATGTAGTCATAGGATCTATCTGGTATTTCATTTAGTTTCCTCTTGCTTATTCTTTGAAGTGAAACTTTTTTATTAAAGTAGTGAAGAAATTTAGCACACCGGTCCGTATTAAAAAACAAAAACGTCACATTTTGATGTAATCTTTCACCGCCGAAGCTGCATGAGTTTACCTTACTTATGTATAAAATAAAACAAGATTGTTATCAATCTTGTTTTTAATTTCATTTCGTACGTGTGTATATGTCGCCGTAAGGTGGTTAATTTTTTGACTGGAGTGGCCTTTGAGCTACCCTAAAACCGCGTATATTATAATGATATAAAATATAATATCGAAAGAATTAAACTTTTTAATTTAAAAATTTCAAAAAGTATAAGTCACAATGAGTTTTGACTTACATTCTCTGTCAACACATACTTATAATTATTTCCCTGTATTAGTCCAGTAATATTAGTAAGTTATATGTTACTAAACTCGTGCTCGTATCGTAGCTACATTCCTAGTAAGATATACATATATAGCTCTATATATATCGATATAGCTAATCCCTACAGATATAATTTAACCATCTTACTGCGACATATATAATAACCCGCACAATTTTATTTATCGTGACAAAATCTTCATGGATACCTTTGGCCGTGTGGGAAACGAACAGGTTTTCACATTTTCTAACTACATTAACGCGACGAAATGGGGTGATAGATTATTTTACGCTGCCACCACGTATATTATGTAAGTACAAAACGATAAGAGTGCTACTATACATCAGAATTGTTCAGTAAGCAGATCGAATCGCTCAGCACGATGGCGCTTTCCGTATAACGTATGACCGGTCTTTAAGAGAAATAGCCGCGACAACGTGTACCATCCTTTAATTAATTAAATACGCGGGTTAATAAGACTCCTTTTTACGATATGCTAATGAAAAGCTGTTTTGAAATTTGTTTCGCAATCTTTGCTTGAAAATTGTAATTAAATGGACTTCTGATAGATTCTCTTGAATCTGTTGGCATTTCAAACTTGATCATAATCAAAACGTATTAATGAGACGGGTACGAGTACATGTATCTCACATTGAATGAAAAGCATTGTTTAAGAAAAGTTCTTGCAATTCATGAAGTCGAGCGGGCTTTACTTGTGGTAAATACGAATCTGTATACATATTAAAGTGTGTATGAGAACAAAAACGGATATGGTTAGCGACGGCACGCTAGTAACTGATCGTTTCGATCGGCAAAAAAAGAGCCAACTTCTCCTGTCTCCAGCGGCGACCAGTCGGGCATACAATTCCTATCGAAAATTCATCGCGTATGGGCCCCATGAATCGATAATCCTTATAGCATACATATATGTAGAAATATACACTTATGCCTGTAACCTAGACAGGTAGGCAGAGACTACGAATTTCCATTTGGCACGATCCTGGCACACCTCTCTCGCCTCCTTTACACCCATATACTTATATATGCTCGTTGGTTAAAGGTAACTTAATTTGGCCTTTTTCAATATATCGCCAATTTGGTCGATAAACTTCTGTCTAGGGAGTTTCGCACCATGAGCTAAAAACATAAGATGATGGCTCTTAGTTTCCCGCGCAACTTTAATACGGCCGGAGTGTGAAGAACCTCCGGGAGAAAAATGAGCTACAAGCGGATTGCGGAAGCCCATTTGGCTACGCTGAATGTCTACAGCACAAGGCACAAACACATAGTCATCTCTAAGAGACTCATATTTGCGCTATTTTCTCAGCCTCTGATCACATGTAGCATACCATATAAAAGCTTTGCGTCTCTCACGAGAAAACAAGACGACGTCATCGGGTCTTCTGCCATCGTGTTAAACTATTCTTAAACCATACTTAAGTATTAGGCTAAACCAAAGCCCATGAGATTACGAGTAGAGCAATTAAACTCTGCCTTCCATTTTATATCCATTACAGTCTATCAAAGGTCTACTGCAGTACATTGGCCACCTCCATGGGTTGCCGCGCAGACAGAATATTTACCATAGTTGCAACGTTGCCAAGCGGGTTGGCAATCGCAGTTGTTGTAATTACTAAGAAGACGCTTCTGACGTCTTCCGGTTTTTTCTTCCTTCTGTCGCCTCTTACGACGTTGTCATTTTATTTACTTCTTATTATAGTTTCTTTTTTTCTTTTTTATATTATGTATAATTAGTAGGTATTATTTGTAAATATTATAATTTTAATTATTATTTTTATTTAATGTTACGTAATCAAATTACTATGTAGGTCATGTATTGTATTGTATTTCAAATAAATAAATAAGACATCAATTAGAAAGAAACCATCTTATTTATTTATGCTTTATTGGTATAATATAATCTTAAACAAAAATGTAAAAAGTGAGGACTTAATATACGAGGGTGGATTGAAAAGTACTCGGCCTAACACAGATCCATTCAATTCTAAAAATCAAATCTACCCACATTATTTAGTTCAGTTCAGACTAGTTCATTGTGTGAAGTTCGAAACGTTTGCGATAATTAGTTGTGATTTTATAAATTTATTAACAAAGTAATCGGACATAATTTCCGCGAATGGAGCAAATCAAGCAGCGTGCCGTCATTAAGTACCTCCATAAGAAGGGGCTATCATCAAAAGCCATCCATGATGACATGGTCAGCACATTAGGCGATTGTGCTCTGTCATATTCATCTATCAAAAAATGGATAGCAGAATTTAAGCGTGGTAGAGAGAGTGTGAAAGATGAACCCCGCTCTGGAAGGCCTTCGACGTCAACTACTGACGAAAATATTAAAAAAGTACTTGATTTAATAATGGGAGACCGCAGATTAAAAATTAGAGAGATAGCCGAGATTATAGGCATCTCTTATGAACGAACTCAAAACATCATTGTCAACGAGTTGGGTTTCCACAAGGTGTCTGCGAGGTGGGTTCCGCGACTGCTTTCAGTTGAACAAAAAAGGACGCGATTGACTATTTCACGCGACTGTTTGGAGTTATTTGAAGCCGATGCAGATGATTTTTTGAATCGTTTTGTTACTATGGACGAAACATGGGTTCATTACTGTACACCGGAAACAAAACAACAATCAAAACAGTGGAGAAGACCTGGTTCACCACCCCCTAAAAAGGCTAAGTCGATTTTGTCGGCAAATAAGGTGATGGCTTCAGTATTCTGGGACTCGAAAGGTGTGATTATGATTGATTATCTTGAAAGGGGTCAGACTATAAACTCTGATTACTACTGCACCTTACTACGTCGTTTACGAGAGGAAATAAAAAAAAAACGTCGAGGAATGCTCAGAAGAAAATTCCTGTTTCATCAAGATAACGCCCGTGTTCACACGTCAGTACAGTCAATGGCTGAAATTCACAACTGTGGCTTTGAACTGTTACCGCATCCGCCGTATTCACCTGATCTGGCACCATCAGACTTCTTTCTGTTCCCTAACCTAAAAAAGCACTTGGGAGGTCAAAGATTTTCGACAAACAAATTTCGGTCAAAGCAGCTGTAGACGCATATTTTGACTCTAAGGAAGAATCATTTTTTTTCAACGGTCTAAATGCTTGGAAGGGGAGGTGGCAGAAGTGTATTGAACTTGATGGTGATTATGTAGAAAAATAAAAATATAACTGATTTAGTATGTGTTTATTTTCTTGGTTAGGCCGAGTACTTTTAAATCCACCCTCGTATTTTGTCGGCTAAATCCGGGAATAGGGAAATAAAGTGGCACGTTGGAAAAAATAATTTTAATTTTTCTCAGAGGCACTTGCTCTTCAACTATCTCTGTCTGGCGTTACGTTTTCACTACAGGATTTTTTTATAGGAGCGAGGCCAAAAAGCATACGGCTCACCTGATAGTAAGTGATTACCGCCGCTCATGAACAGCTGCAACACCAGAGGAATTGCCGATGCGTTGCCAGCTTTTTAAAAAGGAGTAGTCTCTTTATGAATTTTATGAATTATTAAGGCTATATCGCAGTAGGGTAAGAGAATATACTACTCATTATCGTCCCGTGGGTGTCGTAAGAGGAGATAGAGTGATTCAAACGGGAGATGGGCGGCTTCTTCATGACAACAACTCGATTCAATCTAGTGGATTGTATGGGAAATATTCCTCCAGAAGCAATGTATGGGAGATTTTATAGGCTGTAATGAATGTAATGATGATGATGATGATGGTGACTTCCCAGTCAGATGCTGTTTTTGACATATTTACTAGATTTAAAATATAATATTGCACGAGTACACTGAGTTCGGTCCACGCCAGTAACTATGAAATTGTTAGCAATTTGCTTATTTGAACGTGAAACTTATACGTGGTGGAGCCACGCTGCAGCTATGTTATGGTTGTAGCACGAATGGGTCGGCTCAACCAGGGAAAGACCACGTTCTCACAGAATAACAGCGTAAAATAGCAGCAGTTGTGTTGTTGTCAGTAAAAAGTGTTTTAAATGAATCCTAGAGTGATAATTAACCACTACATTATACACTATGTTATATATATTGTTACGAGCTTGAGGTTCGTGACAATAAAAATTGCCGATAGAATTACCTAAATTAACACTTTAATTTTTTTTACACCAATTAAAACTTAAAACACTAATAATTAATCACACTGATTCACTTTATTTCGCTCCGAAGCTTCGCTTGTCTCGCCAAATTCAATACTTCCCCGATCGCATCTTGCAGCGCCTATAAATATAAATTAGCACCGAAATATCCAGAATATTCAAGTAAACACGCGCAAGGTCCTGAGAGTTCGAGTTTCAACTTCTAGAAGTTTAATTCTTCGGTTCGAGACTAGATGGCGCTGTCGGTTGAAAGATTAGTGATGTCATTTTCTGGAAAGCTCCCCTCGCTCTCGTCTCTGACACGATGGTGCTAGTGCCGTCGACTTATGCGCATTACACTTCCCCCTCCTAAGACATGCTCCTCCCGAGCATTATCGGCCCCATAATAACGCGCCAGGCAATCCACACGTACGATCTTAGGAGTCCCTCTTGGGCCTTTCTGTATCCGGTAGGTTACATCGTTGATCCTGGTCACAATCCGGTACGGGCCGTCCCATTTAGCTTGAAGCTTAGGAGATTTCCCTTTGCTGCGGACTGGATTGTGCAACCACACTAGTGAACCTTCGTCGAACCCTTTGTTGTTCATTTTGCGGTTTTCATTTTTCAGACATTTGCTGGCCCGATTGTCTGACGTGCTCATAAACGTCATTCATTTTGTTCCGCAAGTCATTTGCATAATCGGTTATACTGCGTGGAGCATCAGGTGGTATCCCGGTGATCAGGTCCGCAGGCAGCCGTAATTCTCTCCCAAAGTTTGCGAAAGCTGGTGTCACTGATGTACTTTCGTGAACAGCGCTTCGATATGACAACAAAAACCGTTGTATGTGCTTGTCCCAATCTCGTTGCCGATTGTCTACAACTTTTGCTAGGTACCTCTCGAATGTCTGATTAAATTGTTCTACCATTCCATCAGATTGCGGGTGATAAGAAGTCGTTCTTGTTTTATGTGTACCCATAACTCGGCAAGTTTCCTGGAATATTTGAGACTCAAAATTCCTTCCTTGATCGCTGTGAATCTCTAAAGGTACTCCAAAACGACAGAAAACTTCATGAACTCGTTTATCTGCAACTGTTGAAGCTTCTTGATTTGGAATGGCGAAGACTTCTGGCCACTTAGTGAAGTAATCCATCACAACCATGAAATACTTGTTACCGCTTTCACTCTCCGGAAACGGCCCCGCCACGTCAATGGCTATTCTCTCCCATGGTGTACCAACATTGTACAATTTCAATGCACCTCTACTACGAGTCTGAGGTCCCTTCACAGCTGCATAACTTGTACATTTGCGACACCAGTCCTCCCTTTACCTCGATTTCGTTTCGACAGTGGACCCAGTAAAATCGTTCTCAGATCTTCAGTAGAGTTCGTTTAACTCCCAGATGGCCTACTGAATAATCATTATGGTACAGCTGTAGAACATTCGGTACTTTAGCTTTAGGGACAACCATTTGCAAATGACAGCTGTCTCCCCGAACACTTTCCCATTTACGGCAGAGAACTCCATCCTGAAGCAACAAGCTGTTCCACTGGGCCCAATAGCTTTTAGTGGTCAAACTCATCGCTGAGACGTCGCTCCACTTGGTCTTGGGAGCACTGGCCTTCATCCATTCCAGAATCGGCTTGATGTCTAGATCTTCCTGCTGTGCACGTTATAAGCTGTCCATCCACTCGTTGCTGAGGTGGTCTGCCCTGAGCATCCTCACGAATACCACTTCCTTACTCTCTTGCCTAGTACAATGTTTGCAATCTTCAGGACAAGGTCTTCTTGACAATGCATCTGCGTTGCCATGAGGTTTCCCACTGCAATGTTCGATCTCAGTCATATTCCTGCAGTAGTTCAATCCACCTCGCAACTTGTCCTTCAGGATTTTTAAACAGCAAAAGCCATTTTAGTGCAGCATGGTCAGATCGTAAGTGAAATTTCCGCCCAGAAGATATTTGCTAAAATGCTGCAACGACTTTACCACAGCTAGCAATTCGCGTCTTGTGACACAATAGTTCCTTTCCGGTTTTGACAACGTCTTGCTGAAGTACGCTATCACGACCTCTTGGTCACCATTCCGTTGAGACAACACACCGCCAAGTCCTATATCACTTGCGTCCGTGTCAACTATAAATTCTTTGCTTGCATCAGGGTATCCCAAAATAGGTGTTTTGCACAGACGATCCTTGAGCTCCTGGAATGCGATATTGCAACTTTCATCGCTGCAGAAATGTCACTTCTCCTCGGTTAGCTTGTGCAGAGGTTTGGCTATATCTGCAAAGTTCTTCACAAATAGCCGGTAATATGAGCACAAACCCAAAAATGTTTTAACCTGCGTCTTGTCTTTTGGAACCGGCCAATCCTTGACAGCTGAGATATTCTCCGGATCCATACGCATCCCTTCTTCCGACACTATATACCCCAAAAAGATAACTTGCCGTTTGAATAGTGAACATTTCTTCGGACTCAACTTGAGGTTGGCACTCTGAATCTTCATGAGCACGCGTTCCAGATTTTGAAGGTGTTCCTCAAACGTCCGGCCTACGATGATGATGTCATCCAAGTAGACCAGACAGGCATCGCCAATCAGCCCGGTAAGTACAAGTTCCATCAGCCTTTCAAACGTTGCTGGAGCATTGCACAACCCAAACGGCATTACTTTAAATTGCCACAGACCCTTTCCCGTCGAGAACACAGTTTTCTCCTTGTCCTTAGGGTCAATTTCAACTTGCCAATAGCCACTTTTTAGATCCAGCGTGCTAAACCATTTTAGTCCTGTAAGCATGTCCAGCGTGTCACCAATTCTTGGCAAGGGATAGCTGTCCTTCTTTGTAACGTCGTTCAGACGGCGGTAATCAACACAGAACCGCATGCTGCCATCCTTCTTCTTTACCAGCACCACGGGTGAACACCATGGACTAGATGAAGGTTCAATAACACCATTCTTCACCATTCCCTCAATCACGGTTTCCACTTCCTTTTCACATGCTACCGGCAATCTTCTTGGCCGCTGACGGATAGGCAATTCCTCTCCTGTGTTTATTTTGTGTTGAACTAAGTCAGTCTTTCCTATGTCAGCATCGTTTGATGAGAATACATCGGCGTACTTGAGTAACAACTTCTTCGCCTTGACCAATTCGTTCGGGGAGAGAACACTGCGACAGTCTTCCAAAAGTGTGGCCACTCTCGTTTCTGAATCCTTGCTGGGGGTCCCACTCGATATATATTGGCACCGACGTAACCAATCCACTTCCTCACAAGTACCAACCAGTGTGCCTTTTTCTATAATCTGTTCCAGGTCACAAAGTTTCAGCACACGTACTCTTGAGATGTCACTGGTCCTGACCAAGGTTCGAGCCACTTTCCATGGAAGGTCATTGTCTAACCTTTCCACGAGTACACAACGATGAGGTTGTCCAGGATTCCGAGGAAGACTAACCGGCACAATCGTTTCCGATCTCGGCGGAAGAACAATCTTCTTAAGGCTGTACACGTTCCCTGGTAACGCACCTTCCATAAAAAGTTCCTCCTGTCCACATTTCAAAACACCTTGCTTAACGTCGATCTCACAACAATTATTCCTCATAAAGTCTAGGCCTAGGATGCAGTCGTCCATTATATCAGCCACGATGACATTATGCAGGTAGATCACATTGCCTAGCTTCAACTCCATCTCCTTCTCTCCCCGGACGGGTATACGCTGACCGGTGGCTGTTATCAAATTACTGCGTTCTCGGTTGTATGCGGAGTCCCCAAGGAACTGACTTATAAGTTGGGAACTAACAACCGTACGAGAGGCTCCAGAGTCTATGGTCAGTTTACACGGCATTCCGTTGACCTCGCCCTTGATGATCAGACTGTTCCCATCATGGGTTTTTGAGATCGAGATCCTTGGGGCTCTTTTAACATCAGCCAGCACCCGCCCCGCAGTTCTGGCTTTTACTCGTTCCTCTGCTGCTGCTGGGCGGGGCTGTTAGCCGCACCACCCTCCTGATATCGTTCACCTTCCCTTTCGTTTAGGGCAGCTGGATCGAAGATGGCCCCTTTCCCCACAGCCATAGCACCTAGGGCTGTATCGAGCGAAGATCCTGCCACACGGCTTCCACCTCCAGTGCATGGGCCAAGGCGTCCTTAAGCGTGTCGTGGTGCCCGAGCCTCACAGCAGCTCTGACTTCATGGTCGCGGATGCCGTCGATGAATGTCTGAACCAGGTTCCCTTCAATGAGCGCAGGTACAGACTGGTATGCTTTTCGAACCATCTTCTCCACCTCAAGGGCCCTCTGCTGCAGGTTTTCGTTGCTGCGTTGCACGCGATCTTTAAGCTGCGCGCGAAAGACGTGTTCCAGGTGAGCGTCGCCATATCTCGCCTCCAACGCCTCAAGGAGCTGCTCGTAGGTCACTTTCTTACTGAGAACTTCCAACACAGTTAAGGCTTGGTCGCGCAGGCCTAGGGTGAGTGCAGTAATGGCTTGGCTTTTATTCCAGCCGTTCGCCTCCATGACGGCCTCGAACTGCACGGCCTCGGCACTTTTAATCCACGTAGCGAAGGTGTTGTAGCTACTACGGGAGCTGTTGTTCCATCCCCAAGTTTGAGGTCGTCCAGCGGTTTCTTCACGTCAGCTATTACGTTGTCAACCCGAATGTTTACTTGGTCGATTCGGGTTTCAGCTTCCGACAGGCGGTTGTCACGTTGAGCAACCTTATCCTTCACCTCCCGTATCTCTTTTCCGAAGGTAGCGTGAAGGTCCTTCATGAGGAGCATCTACTCTTCCTTATCGCGTTGGAGTTGCTCTTCTAAACGACGGGCCTGTTCCTCCTGCCGGCGGGCCTGTTCCTCCAGTCCGCCCCGCAGCTGCTCTTCCATTCGGCGGGCCTGTTCCTCCTGTCCGCGCTGCAGCTGCTGCAGCATCACCATCAGAGCACCTAAATCAGGTGCCACAGACGTAGGATCTGCTGACGGGCCGGCTTCCGTGGCCGGCGGCTGGCCCTCAGACATCTGCGGCGTTGCACCACCAAATCGTCTCTGGTCCGTCTCCTGCTGACGTTGACTTCGGGTACGGACACCCTCCATTTCGTCCTTAGGTAAAATCGGCATGATTTTATCCCACTTCTGACACCAATTGTTACGAGCTTGAGGTTTGTGACAATAAAAATTGCCGATAGAATTATCTAAATTAACACTTTACTTTTCTTTACACCAATTAAAACTTAAAACACTAATAATTAATCACACTGATCCACTTTATTTCGCTCCGAAGCTTCGCTTGTCTCGCCAAATTCAATACTTCCCCGATCGCATCTTGCAGCGCCTATAAATATAAATTAGCACCGAAATATCCAGAATATTCAAGTAAACACGCGCAAGGTACCGAGAGTTCGAGTTTCAACTTCTAGAAGTTTAGTTCTTCGGTTCGAGACTAGATGGCGCTGTCGGTTGAAAGATTAGTGATGTCATTTTCTGGAAAGCTCCCCTCGCGCTCATCTCTGACACTAGATGGTGCTAGTGCCGTCGACTTAGGCGCGTAACAATATATACACTATGTTTAATAATGAGTTATCATCTATATCATAGTTGTGTTGTGCCTGCATGCAAAAATAAGAGCATAAGAAAGCCGGGAAAGTTATGGATTCAAGTGCCAACTGATTTAAATATAAGAAATACTTGGTTAAAATTGGCAAGAAGATACCCGAATACATTGTCTACAAAAAATAGACTATTCTTCTGTGAAGATCATTTTGATGTAAGTATGACTTATATTTAACTATCGTTTATACAAAACAAAACATCATGTGGTGAAAGGTATCGCAAGTCAAATTTTGTAATAATTTAAGTTAACTTAAATATTATAACTAATGATTATAATTATAAATACGAGTGAACTAAAATATGGTAGAAGGGTCTCCTGTTCTTTACACACACCATATGAAACCCTGGTTGAGCTGACCCATTCATAGTATAACCATAACAACTGTAGTTCGGCTCTACCACATAAAAAAAGTAAAAATTAAACGCAGTATAATTCGTAAAATTAGTTTTATTCTGATGAAGAACTTTTCAGAAAGGCTATCAATTACTATCCGTCTTTAAACATCCTTGAATCTCTTAAATCTCCAGAATATCCTTGGAATGCCCATTTATCAAATGGACAAGTCACGTTTGCAGTATTCTAAATCATGATATGTCTAGAAGAATCGCGTATTACGATCTGCATTATTTTGTAATGTATACTCCAGATCATCTCTTCGAAAGCAATAAATTATAATCTTTGCATGGCCATAGAGATCTGACCTTAGAGATCAAATATTTTATTCAAACTCACTATATACGAGCTACGTTCGTTCAGTAATAATTTATATTTATATGTTCTACTACGAGATAGTAATCCTGTAAAGTATCAATAAAGACACATATCTTTATTGATATTTTATCCATATTTTTCCTAAGCTAATAATCTATATAATATATAATACACTAATAGTTCTGTGCTCCAGGCTGCTCATAAATGTTTACTATTTTGGCGGGAAGTCGCGTGTCAATTGTTTTTAACCAATTTATTTTTACGCGGTTTTTTGTTTAGGATTTTAAAAGTTCACTCTTTCCGTAAGATTTCACTGCGTCTTCATATATTTTTGGGAGGCAACCACCTCATTTGAGCACCGTAAGGTTAGAACGTTTTTTTATGGAAGAGTTAACCGCCGCTCAAGAACAACTGCAACACCAGGGGAATCGCAGGTGTGTTGCCGGCCTTTTAAAAAGGAGTAGGCTCTTGAAGGTCCCAAAGTATTATTGATCCGGAAAATTCGATGATGATAGTCGATTCCTCAAGGAAGTTGAGCGAGGAAGATCAACTACAACAACAACAACAACAACAACAAGGAAGGACAACAACAACAAATGTAGTTGTTGTTGTTTTACAATTTTGATTTTTAGTTTTTGAGTTTTACAAGTTTGATTTACAAGAAGTTTTCTCGTGATACCTCCCATATCACCAAGATGATATAGGTAGTATCACGAGTTTTGTCACGATGTGCGATGGTGAAATTGAGGAATAATTCCTTAGAGCACTCCTCGTGGTAGATGCGGTAAAATACGCATAGAATTTTATCGTGGCCGTGTTTTTACCATGACGAAATTCGTTAAGATCGACTCTCAACTGCGATCACCGTGGAAATTTCGGCTAATATCAGGCGAATAATTGAAGAAATCACGATTCTATTGAGGAGATTAGAGGACATTTAAAAGTTAAAAAACTTTGATGCTACTGGGTTTCTCATGAATTCACACTGGAATATGTTGTTAATCACGGATGTTCAAATGCTGTCTAATATTGCTGATTCACAATGTGTCCGACGATGAATGAAAACATCTTTTCTTCATCATCATTTATCTTTTTAAAAGACCTGCAAAAGTATATCTGCACCGATTGGGCCAGCGCGGTGGATTTGTCTCTGCCCCAAAATCATTTCAAGAATAAAAGCAGTGTTGCGTTCCTTAGTGGGACGAATGTGGGCTATTTCATTAACTTTTTACCGACTTCAAAAAGGAGGAGGTATTCAATTCGACTGTGTTTTTTTATGTGTGTTACCTCAGAACGTATTGCGAGAACCGATTTTGATGATTCTTTTTTATCTGAAAGCTGGTGCTTTTCTTGTGGTCCCATATAAATTTAACCAAGATCTAACCAGTATCTTTTGAGTTATCTTTACTCAACTTCGAATACATTGATTCGGCCGTATTGAAGTCGGTTGTACAAAATTTTTAATTTTTATCGCTTGCAATTACTATTTTACAAGTAGATGAAACGGAAAACCCAAGCTGTACTAGGTGCACATGTATCATTTTGTGGCGTTAAGCTCTGGCGCGCGGGTTTGCTTCCTGCACGGAACAAGCATGGCCAACAAATAATTGATACGAGTCATGTTGTTTGTACTTGCGAAATTTAAGTATGTGAAATGCAAAGTACAAAATACACGAGAAAAGCCTAGTGAAGATGTAACGTTTTATTATAAAAAAAAATATGCAGGTCTATGGGCTGTTAACTTATTATCAGATTAACTATTAGCTTGTTTGTCACTCTTATATTAAAATGAAAAATATACAAGTGTCCTTGTCGTCAGAATTAAGCTATTATACAAACTCTATAAAATATGCAAGTGTCATTGTCGCAGAATTAGCTATATACAAAATCTATTAAATATACAAGTCTTGTCGCCAGAATTAAGCTATTATACAAAATCTATAAAATATACAAGTGTCCTTGTCGCCAGAATTAAGCTATTATACAAAATCCATAAAATATACAAGTGTCCTTGTCGCCAGAATTAAGCTATTATACAAAATCTATAAAATATACAAGTGTCCTTGTCGCCAGAATTAAGCTATTATACAAAATCTATAAAATATACAAGTGTCCTTGTCGCCAGAATTAAGCTATTATACAAAATCTATAAAATTAATCTATGAAGTGTTTGTTTGTTATATCAAAATAACAGCATTTTACTTAATTCATATGAAATTATATACGGTACTTACACAAACCCACAGTTTATAAAAAATTTGTCTGTCTATTTGTTCTGGCTAATCTTCTAAATGGCTGGACCGATTTTGGAGGGACTTTCACTGACAGATAGCTGATGTTATAATGAGTAACATAAGCTAATTTTACTTTAAAAAAAGAATTAGGTTAAGCGAAAAAAAATAAAAACCATAAATTACATGCGGTTGAAGTTACAGGGCATAGCTAGTCCTTAAATAAACGTAGGTACACATTTATTGTTCAATAATCATATCTTTAATTTTATTACAAAGGAAAAGCTAAAGGCGGATGACGTCCAACATTTATAGGGTGACTTATCCGATAAATCACAAATAATATCAAAAGCTATGCCCTTAACCCACGACCGCTAGCGTAGGCTCTAAAGGACCGTCCTCGACAGAGGAATGCCACAATCGGACCGATGACATGTTTATGATCTTCAGTGAACGTGGCCGCGCCATAATAGGGTTAACTTGATAGTATAAAAAATTAAGGGAGAAAAAAATTGGGTGACACGGTAGAGGGTCGAAATGTTTTTATTTCGATTATTGTTCGTTGTTATCTTTGATTGTTTTGTTTGCTTTTTTATTGCATAAGAGTGACAAACAAGCACACATTATAGTACCACCTGATGGTAAATGGTTTCTGTATTATACATCCACGTCTATTCTCAGTTAATCAAAATGCAGATGCGCTCTCACACCTAAGGACTAAGATCGTTTCCAGTAAAAGGGTCTCCGGTTCTCTACACTTATCATATGAACACAGCAATATTAAACTCTTATTATTCACGCAGGTGTTCTGTGAGAGCATGGTCCTTCCTCGGTCGAGCCGACCTATTCGTGCTACCACCGTAATATACACGTATAACGTCTATAGTTTTGAACTACTAAGGATTTTAGCAATATCGAGTACACTCGATATAGTAAAATAAACATAAATTGTAAATAAATTATTAAAATATTTGTTATGTTTTATAATTAAAACTAAACATTAGTTTATGTATTATTTTTAAAGAAATTGTTCTTGATATTTGGACATAAATATTGGATTAGTTTTATTTGTGGAGCTGGAATCACTGTATGGGAGGTAGTTAAGTGATCATCTACATCTTTACCTCGAAAATCAAACAAATCTTTATCTCGAAAAACAAAGAGAAGCCTGTCTAATTATATACTAATAATATTAAAAATTAAATTATTAAGCTTGTAAAACTAACCCTTGTACAGGCAACATGTAAATATGTCATAATTTTCAACCGAATTCAAAAAAGGTGAAGGTTCTCTATATGCTCAATTTTTTATGTGTAATAAATCATAAATAAGTTCATGTTTTTTTATCATTTGTATTTATTATCAATTGTATATTTATTTTTATTTTATTTTTTTGGGTATTGTCATTATTTTTATTTTATTTTTATTATTATTTTTATTTATTTCTAAAATATAATATACTTCTGTGTATATTATATTCTTCTATATATATATATATATTATATAATTCTATATATATTATATACTTAAAAACTGTAAATATAATATAAACTGGGGAAACTCATAAATTTTTTCTAGGTGAACTGATTTTGATGATTCTTTTATTATTTGAAAACTGGTACTTTTCATGTAGTCCATATAAGTTTCATCACGACTTGACCAGTAGTTTTTAAGTCATACTTCATAAAGCATATTTAAATTACTCCGACTACATTGATCATATTTTCATTTTATTTATATTGAATTCGGTTGTACAAAATTTTTAATATTACCACTTTGTTACACATAAAAGTTAAATGTTTATTATTAATGTCAAGGTAGGTATAAAATTTTGTCACCATTGTAAAACAAGTCGAAATTAATACTTAAATCTAGACTGTAACTCTTTGTTTTATCATTCTACATAACTTTAAAGGGAAATAAAATTAATCTAAACTTAATATAGTGGTATTTAATATTAAACATTTGAAATGCATCGTAAAGATCTAAGTGTTTGTACACAGCAATACAGAAAGTAGTGTGATGTTATTATTAGAAAAAACAGAAAGAGATCACCCATGATGTTTAAAGAGTACATATTTGTATGGGCTATTGTTACTTGAAACTAGTTCCATTGTACAAGCATGCAACCTGTTATAAGAAATTGATTTTGACGTTTTATTTTATCTCTTTTTTACACACACAGTCCACTTGATGTTAGGTGCTTGCTGTGGTTCATCAACATCTACATTCATCCTCAATTACGAATCCAAATGCAAATGCGTTGTCACCCATGAGGACTAAGATAGTATGCCTTGTATCCAGTAAAAAGGGTCTCCTGTTCTCTACACCCACCATGCGAAACACGGCAGTGTTAACCTGCTATTTTACGCTGGTATCAGTGGTATCCTGTGAAAGCGTGGTCGTTCCCCGGCCAAACCGACCCATTCGTGCTACAACTATACTACGAATAAAGCTGCAGCATGACTACCACGTAAAAATCTTATCTTCGTTTGGAAATCTTCAGTCAGTCTTAATTTAAAGCACGTCTCATTAATAGCTTTTTTTAAAGTAAGTCTATGTCAACTGATTTAAAACCAAGGAAATCCACCAATGTGTTGTCACCTGTGAAGTTTCAGAAAAACACACAGTTTCACAGCCTAAAATGTCTGCTAGCAGTTGGATGTATAGAGTGTACATTACATTATAGTGGTAGAAATAGCTTTTAAAACAGCAGAGTCCACCATGCTGTTCTAGTGAAAATAAGCAAACACACAAAAACGTTTTCATTTCTATAGCCTGTGGTTTAGCAATTTTGACTGCAGGTATCATGGTCGTTCCAGATGTGAATTTTTTTCAGAGCCAAGTCAGTTTAACGGGGAAGGACCGTGTTCGTACAAAATACCAGCATGAAATAGCAGTATAATGTTGCTGTAGATTGCTAAGTAACGAGACTCGGAAGCGTTATTTACTGATAACAAGGAATTTAGTCTTAGTCCCCATGGGTGATAAAACATCTTTATATTGATTCGTAATGAAGAAAACGGCGTTTATGAGCCAGGTTCATAAACGCCATTTACTTCATTACGAATCGCGCAGGTTACTATTAAATGGACAGTATGCTAGTTTGTCACCCTTCAATAAAAGTAATATAATTCGTGACGGACAAGAATGGAGCTGTTCATTTTTCCAAACCATCGTAACTAATATGTTTGACACTTAATACTTCCTTTAGGGGTTGAGATTTTGAATAATGCGGTAATAATACGATCCATTTGTTTGAGTTATCGACTTTTTATTTATTCAACATATTTCGGGGTCTTTCCGACCTGCCTTTGATTTTAACGGCATTTTAATAGACTCGCCTTTATAAGGTTGATGTATGATATCATAATTAACTGATATAAAGGGACTTGGATATCAAGGGATTAACTGATATAAAGGGATATTTTTGGGACATTTTAATGACCGTGCTTAGTTTGAAAGAGAAGAATTGGGCCCTTATTAAATTTAAACAGATCAAATATTGTATTAGCATGAAAGATTTTTATATCAATGAGAAATAGGTGTAGTTCAGTTACCACGATAAAGAGTCTATTTTTACGCAATGCACAAATAAAAAAAAATCATTGGACTTTTTTTAAAATAGTAGTTATGTATTGCGAAACCTATTTACAGATTTATTACTTAGTTTATTTATTAGATATATTAGTTTTCACGATATCATCCATACCATATGGATGACTGGCGGTTCACCACTGTGCGATTTAAAAGAAGTTTTCTTTTTCGCATAACTTTTTTATGGAATCGACTACCACCAGAGATTTTTGTGGACCGATACAACTTAGGGACCTTCAAGAAAAAAGCCTACTCCTTTTTAAAAACAGTTATTCATGGGCGGCTGTAATCACTAGGGGTCGCAATACCGGACCTCTTTTCAAAAACAGGTGTAATCGGTATTAGTTTTTAATAAATACCGAGATTTCGGTAGTTTCGGTATTTTCGTTTTTTTAACATAGTGAGAAAAATATAAAAAATATGTAGTGTAACCCTAATTTTCATAAGGGAATTGTCATCAGCCAATCAATAAAAGTGTGTTAAGATAAGAAAATCACGTTTATTTAAAAAAATCAATCATTTATTGAAAGTTTAATAAATAACTCACTGCTGCTAAGTTATTTTAAACTATTTAAACATAAGAAACCTCCAGTAATCAGCCTTAACAATAACATAAAATACTCCTGCTAAGTAACTTCTTCATACGCTTACTTCTTCATGTTCTTATAAACTTCTTCATTATCCTCAGCTTTAATAAAACATAAAATACTCTTGGGCGACTTATCTTTTTTTTCTTCACTTCGAAATCGAGTAAGAGCTTTCTTTGCTCCATGGTGTAGTTAGAAAAAGTCATATATATTCTTCAGTTTACGATCATCTAAAACTTCTATGAACGTTAAAATCTACCACTAACAACAACATTCTATGAACATTTTATGAACGTTAAAATCTACCACTAACTACAAAAGCGATATCTCTAGAGAGAAAAAATCTGGTACATAGGTTAAATTTGATAGCAAAGAATGTTACAAATTTACTTTTAAATGAATTGAAGAAGTTAAAATAAAACTAAATTTTACGATTTTTTTCGTATTTTAACTTATTTTATATTCCCGTTCCAGTGTCATAGTTAACGGTTACCTTCAGTTAACAATGTACGCAGAAGGGGCGTATCTTGAAGTCTTGCAATTGTATGCTTATTTTGGGATTTAATTTTATTAATTATAGGATCCCAAGCGGACGGTAACACCCAGCCATTCCCTCGTCATAGTAATCTTCTCGATAACATTCCAAAGCAGAATCATAAGAATCGTCATCTTCCAGTTCTCTTAGTTGAGTTTGGGAACTGTTTTCTTTTTTTTAGAGCACGTCTAATATCGCTAACTTATACTGAGAAAGAAGTGGAAAATTGCTGCTTCTCTTTTTATTAGTATAGGCGAGCGGGCGGATTCGTCATCGAATCAGGATTCGGGAGTAGGTACTCTCTCTCACTCAATCCAGGGTGTAGTCGCGCGACTTGCGTTGCATAGTTGAGCTTGAGCAACGTTACCATAGCATCCACCACGCGAAAAGCATAGATTTATAATGAAATACCGAAAAAGTCGTAAATACCGGTTTCCGTTCACTCAATCCCGTATTTTAAAGTTTTCGTTTCAGTCCGGTATCCCGGTATTTTCGAGATTCGGGATCCCGGTTTGCGACCCCTAGTAATCACCATCAAGTGAGCCGTATGCTCGTTTGCTGGCTCTCCTATAAAAAAATGTTGGCGTTTCCTATTAATAATTGCTTTACATTTTATGAGCGTGGGTAGCGTAACCTTGACCTCGACAGTGAAGCCCAACCTCTCTGCTTCGCGTTGAAGATGTTCTATATTTAAATTTAATTTATTTTTATTCGGTTCGAGTGTGGTGGCAGCTTAATTAAATGCATTACCGTATAACAACCCTTAGATTTCATAAGGGACTACAGAGTAAAACTATATCAAGAGATGGGTAGCTGCATCTCCCTGAGGACAGAGTAAAACAATATAAAACCTGCTTGCCAAGTGTTTTGGCTATGGTAAACCTATCCTCTATGAGCGGTACCAAGAATGAAATAGAAAAAGTGCTCAAATGTCAGTCTTGCAAGCGCAGAATTTTGACGCTAATCAACTAAATGGAGTGACGAACGAATCTGTGACAACTTATGTGGATGGTCTATGTTCAACAGTAGACTTTTGATTGGTTGCAATGATGATTATGATGACTCTAGCTGGAAGGACGTCTTTCCAGCCTAAGGGTCGGTTCACACCGAGACGTGACGCCACGCGACGCGGCGTGAAATTTTTAAGGTAGTTATACAAAATGTAACTTTATTTACTACACAAAAAGATATACATTTTATTTAGATAATTCGAAAAAACTCCGCAGCGTAGCACGACGCTGCGCTGCGCCACGAGGTGCCTCGCGACGTAGCTCGACGCATTACGACGCATCGGTGCTTCGTCGGTAGGCGTAGCGTGCAAGAACGGTGCACTGCCAGCGACTTAACGATGCGCCGCGGTCTCGCGCCGATGTCACGAGGCGGCGAGTTGCGCGGTGCGAAACGACTGGCCTTTTCAGGCATCGTCGCGTCGCGTCGCGTCTCTATGTGAGCTGACCCTAAGAGACCATCTAGGTAGGTACCACCATCCATTTCTTCTCACTTATCCATTACTGTCGTCAAATAACAGCGCTTGCATTGCTGTATTCCGGAGTGAAGGGTACGGAGAACCAGTAAAATTTCAGTTTGTGAGGCATATTCTGTTAGTCCTCAGAGGTGACAACGCATTTTTAGCCTTTCTTATTTGAAGTTGGCTCCAGTGTCCAGTCGCTTGTCACTTTAAGGTTATTAAAGAAATACTTTAGTAGGAAAACTAGTTTGGTATCCAGACATCATGAACAGTTTCTCCGGCAGTGGACTTGGTAATTTTTCTCCAACTACCAATCTATCCCGCACCAGAAACATTATTGCCACCCAGGCTCTTCGACCTAACAGAAAACCTACACTAGCTGCGCCCATCATGCGTTGCAATATATCTTTGCCAGAAATATTCACTTTTACACGCTGCAGTTGTTGTCAACTAACCAGAGTTTTATCGTAATTAGAGGGTCAGAAGACGAACAAACATCATTTATATTGTGTGTTTATTTATTAATGACGTTGTCTTATCGACTTTGATGTTATGTAAAGGATTATCAAATTATTCGTATATCTAAATATTTATTGCTTGAATTCCTAACGTCAAAAATGCATGCACTCAAATTGTAATGTTCATCACGTAATTGCGTTTACATCAAACTTCATAACATATTCATGCGGTCGCGTCGTAAACCATATTTGTAAAATTTAACAAGCCAAAAACTCGAGTTGGGTGATTTCACCCGGATTGTTTTGTTCTTACACTGATGCTGCGCGTCTTTCCTTTATCTTTATTAGCATCCGTGGCCCTTATGGAGTTCGTTTCGTATTTGCGTTTAATAATTTCTTATGTTCACGATTAATTACTAAACAAAATCTACACATTGTACAAATGTACACATAGTAGAGTCACGCTGTAGCTATATTATGGTTGTAGCAAGAATGGGTCGGCTCGACCGGGGCAGGAACACGCTCTCATAGAATACTAGAGTAAAATATTGGGTTAATGCTGCTTTGTTTCGTGTGGGGAGTGTTGAGAACGGGACACCCTATTTACTGGAGACGAGGTATTCTGTTTTAGTCCTCAAGAAAAAAACGCATCTTTACTTTGAAATTGAGTATAAATGTGGATGTCTATGAGCCACAGCATCCACTTATCATCATATGATAATAAAATGAAAAAAAAAAAAATTTAAAGCAACAAAAATTATAATACAGTACTACTCCTCATGGTATAGTGCCAAAAACTCTAGCTACATTTGCTCCCTGTATATTTAGCATTAGTCTAAGTTTAAGCCGGAACCAGAGCATGAAACCTATACAACTGCAGAAAAGACAGGTGACGTTATATCCCCAAAACTCTTGGACTGGAAAGGATGGAGGGTAAGGATAAGACCTAAGCTCTAATTTTAATGACCTCAGTAATGTCTCTTAACGGATAGGTCCGTATGAGGACGCTCAAGGTCGCTCATTGAGCTATGGAGAGGGGTATGCTCGGGGCTTCTTTGCGCGATAAACTTACAAATGACGATATCCGCAGTAGAACTAATAGCCCAAAGGATCAACTAAGCTGAAGTGGTAATAGGCCGGCAATATAGCCCGAAGAACCAATCAATGGGGAAAAAAGGTTTTCGAGTGGCACCTTGTACCGGTAGTCGTAGTGTAGGCTGACCCCCTACTAGATGGAGTGAAGACCTGGTAAGACATGCAGGAAGTCGATGCATGCAGGTGGCACCGGACCGTGCTTTGTGGCATTCCTTGGTGGAGGCTAATGTTTAACAGTGGACTTGCGAAGGGCTGTAATGGTGATAATGATGATCGTCACATAGTACAGATTAAAATCAGCGATTGAAGTTAATATTTCATATAAGATAGTAATGATACTCAACGCGCATTTTAAAATCACCAATCAATATTTTGATAATTATAACCACTAAAACTTCTTATGTTCGTTGTTCTTTTATTAATCACAAAAATGACAAAATCTTACAAATTATTCGTTTTGGAAACAAATTATGGTGAATAAAATATTCCATCTGTCAATGGTATAAAAACCGCCATTTTGAAGGAGCACAGATTTATAATAAAAATTTAATATAAAAATATAAAAAAAATATAAAAAATTTTAAACTACTTTAGTAGTTTTAAGTCTCAGCTGTTTCAATATATAATTGAACATTTTTCACCATTGAATTGAGACTATGAAGGCATTGACTGAGTGTTCGGCGATCATTAGAATCATCATCATCATTGCAGCCCTTCACAAGTCCACTGCTGAACATAGGCCTCCCCCAAGTAATGCCACAAAGCACGGTCCTGGGCCACCTGTGTGGGGAACTTGCAACTCATACATAATATATAACACAATAATATTTAGTGTACTAATGTTACTATTTTCTTTAGCTTTTTTTTTATATAGTAAGTGTTGCATTCTCCCGACTATATAATTATGGTGAATTGTATTTGTCTATTTATGTAAGTGTTGAACATTATTTATCTATATGCCCGTTACTATACACATAACAACAAACTTCGCACCCACTACACCTGCATCCATCGACTTCCTGCATGTCTTACCAGGTCGTCACTCCATCTAGTGGGGGATCGCTCTACACTTCGCCTACCGGTACGAGGCTGCCACTCGAGAAGCCTTTTAGGCTAGCCTAGCTAAGCCTAGCCCGGCCCATTGCCACTTCAGCTTACTAATCCGTTATCCCCCCATGAATAACGACGCAAACAAACGACTTTTAGAATAAGTTTACTAAAATGTAATTATTTTTTTCATATAGGGGCTTTGTTTGTCTTTTTGTAAATAAATTTCTTAAAACCTATATAGGTTAAATACATGAAATTCAGTCAAGTACACTCTTTAAATTAAACTTTATTTTTATTTTATAGAATAGGGGTGATAAACAATCACACAGTCCACCTGATGGTAAGTGGATGCTGTGGCCCATAGACATTGACATTTACCCTCGATTATGAATCAAAAAGATGCGTTGTCATCCCTGAGGACTAAGTTGGAATGCCTTGTTTCCAGTTAAAAAGGGTCTCCGGATCTCTACTCTACACTCACCATACGAAACACAGCAGTATTAAGCTGCTATTTTACGCTGGTATTCTGTGAGAGCGTGGTCTTTCCCAGGTTGAGTTGACCCATTCATAAACATATAATACCACCATAATATAGCTGCGGCGTGGCTGTACTACGTATACGTTACTAGAAAATCAACTAATTACTTGTACTTACCCACTTAACGTAGGTACTTAGTGATTTATTATAAAATATTTCTTTTTTAACCTTGGTTGAGCTTCTTTGTATTGAGTGAGAGAGGGCTCCATCTGATGAATCTGCCAGCCAATTTGCCGGGTCCCTAACGGTATAATTACGCCACTGGCCTTAAAGGTAGGAGTGAACCAGTCCTCTTATCACCAGATGACAACGTCAAGTCGCGACAAGGCGCGAATACACATGCGTTAGGAATTTCAGTACACGTAAACCTCACGGATGTATAATCTCCACCTTTGTCCACTTACGACTACTATCCAGTGATCAGCGTCTGTGTTTTATACGGAAGTAACACTATGATTATGCAGCTCTCATGAGTATCATGTTTGACTTCCTTTTGATGATTGACGTCTTCGTGTTTGATTTCTGTATAATGTGTAAGTTTAAAAATCGATGGTTTTTTTTAAATTAAAATCTTATTTGAGGTTTCATAGTAAATCACAATAAAAATGTCGATAAAAAAGAATCATCCGAATTGTATTTCGGAGTAACGTGAACGAAAGCATAATAACCAAAAAACGAACTTTTTTTTGCATGAGACGCTGACCTGTTATAATGTGTTTTAAAAATAAAATACGATTATTTCCAAATAAAATTATGAGTGTTTCAATTTTAAAATTTCCTTTACATTTTCACGAAATATGGGGACTCATTACTCATTTGAATGGAACTAAAACTAAATGTATGAAATTCGTAACTTCTAATGTTAAACTTGTCAATACTAATGTAATTTTAAATGGGGGGGGGGGCAACTGAGTCTTGTTGATACCACCATTTTTCTTGGAATCACACTGGACGCAAAGCTTCAATGGCTCCCCCATATATCAAAACTAGCTAGCAGACTTAGTTCTGCAGCATATGCTGTGAAAAAGATTACGAACTCTTACCAGTGTTGAAACAGCTAGAATAGTTTACTTTAGTTATTTCCATAGCATTATGTCGTATGGTATTTTGCTATGGGGACACGTGACTGACACTGAAATTATATTTATTTTACAGAAGAGGGCCATTAGAGAAATATGTAATTTAAAACCAAAAGAGTCACCAAAACAAAAATTTAAGGAAATTAATATATTAACTCTGGCCTCTCAATACATTTATGAAAATGTAATGTACGTACACAAAAATAAAAGTAGTTTTGCGAAAATATTCATAAGTGATATTATTTTATCAAAAGTGATATTCATTCTGTAAACACTAGGAACAGACCCAAGCTAGTAGTACCAGTTACTCGACTCCACCGAGTCAGTAATTCATTCTTGGGGCGATGTATATGCTTTTACAACAAAATCCCAGAAAGTATACAAAATTTGTCATACACGAAGTTCAAAAATGTTATTAAACTAAGTTTGTATAAAAAAGGTTATTAAAATATTAAGGAATTTATGGATGATAATAACCCCTGGGAAGGGTGATCGCTACCAAGCTATTTCTAATTTGTCTTGTGTTGTTTATTGTAAACATAATTGTAAGCTATTATTGGAAAAAATAGTCCCGCTGGGTTTCTTGCTGGTTCTTCCCAGGACAGAGGTTTTTTTTTGCGAATCAGTGGTAAATGAAAAAATTGACTTTCAATAAGTATTGTTATAATCTACATTGAATAAAAAAAGTTTCTGTTTCTGTTTCTGTTACCTAATTATTGCCAGAACTGGTTACTGCTTCACCAGGGTAGCACGCTCGCACATTCAGCGCTCAGATATGTTCGAGACCACCTTCCTTTTTGTAATAGGTTCCTGAAGTTTAGATATTTGCACAAAGTACTTGAAAGAATCAGATTCCTTGTCCCACGAAAGTCCTAACACCTTTACTATTTCATCCATTCGTAGATCTCTCTTTTCCTCCTGATTTTCTTTTTTATCCATTACTATTGCTGCCAATCCCTTATTGTTGGTTATCTATTTTGCAACTTAAAACCTCCTCTACTCAACAACGTCTTCATATTCACCCTTTTAGGTTTTACAAAACTTTTTCACCGACCCACGAGCAAGAGTTGAATATAGCGCCATCTATCGGCGGCTAGTCTTCCCACAGGAATAAATAGGTTGATGATTTCTTTTATTTCTGATATAAGAAAATAATTAGCACGGACTATGAACTTGTCCCTGTTCATGTGCCATTTTGTAATTAAAACGCGACCACGATAGGAAAGACTGAATGGTGAGAAAAAAAATCGAGTCCAGTTAACGCTCACTTAAACCCAGTCCTGACAGTACAGTAATAAAGTCATTTAGAAAGTGATAATTATATACGTTAGAAAAGGATGAAACATCTTAACACCTTTATAGAGAATTGTCCTCTTAATTCCACCGTTAAGAAGGATACGTCGGATTTTTGAATTACTATTAACTATTGTTGTACTGACGTGAAATCTATTGGAATATTTTTCTTCGTGTGATGTTCGTATGGGATTAGTATTAAGAAACGGGATTAAAGTGACAAAATGGAAATTAGTGTAAGTAATTTCGTTTCGGGTAATATAGTTATTTTAAGTTATTGTGATGATAATAATGCTGTCAGCACAACAATATTGATTAATATAGCATACTGTCAGATAATATTGGGAAGGACGACTACCGAATCAGTCTTCTAGAAGATGCCACAAATTTCGGTTCTTTATATGTCATAGCTTAACAACCATTTTTAAACAATATCAAACCATGAGATAGCCTTAAGAAGGGTATTAAGGAGATTAAGTACCTAATGGGTCACCCCACCAGCAACTTTTTTTATAGAAGTGGGGGCAGACGAGTATACGGTTGACCTGATGTTAAGTGACTACCGCCGCCCGTGAACAACCGCAACACCAGGGCAATTGCAGGTGCTCTTTTCTTGAAGGTCCCTAGTAACAGTCTTTAACTAAATATAATTTAACTTAATATGCTTTCGTATTTTAAATTAATATGTCGTATAAATCTTCAATATAATACTGTTACGAGCTTGAGGTTCGTGACAATAAAAATTGCCGATAGAATTACCTAAATTAACACTTTAATTTCCTTTACACAAATTAAAGTTAAAAACACTAATAATTAAGCACACTGGTTCACTTTATTTCGCTCCGAAGCTTCGCTTGTCTCGCCAAATCCAATACTTCCCGATCGCATCTTGCAGTGCCTATTTATATAAATTAGCAGCGAAATATCCAGAATATTCAAGTAAACACGCGCAAGGTACCGAGAGTTCGTGTTTCGACTTCAAGAAGTTTAGTTCTTTGGTTCGATACTAGATGGCGCTAGTGCCGTCGACTTTGGCGCGTAACAATACATACATTTTTCCCCTATAAATATTTATCGAACAAATAAAACAAATTCATTTATTCGATTGTCGAACACATAAACAAATATATATTTTGTGTAGTGGCTGCAAAAATATCCACTATCCTGTGTCGTGAGAGGTGACGAAGATAATCAAACGAGGAGCTGAGCAGCAAGAACCAAAAAATAAAATATACGGTTGCAAATTTTGGTTTAATTTATGAAACAGTATACGAGGAGATCTTTTCTTTATAATATAAGGGTAACAAATGAGCACACAGTCCACCTAATGGTAAATGATTGCTGTAGCCAATAGACATCTACATCTATCCTCGATTACGAATCAAAATGCAGATGCGTTGTTACCCGTGAGGACTAAGATGGAATGCCTCCTTTCCAGTAAGAATGGTCTCCGGTTCTCTACATTCACCATAGGAAATACAGCACCGTTAAGCTACTATTTTACGCTGGTATTCTGTGAGAGCGTGGTCCTTCCTCGGTCGAGCCGACCCATTCGTGCTACAACTATACTACTGTTACGCGCTCAAGTCGATGGCACTAGCGCCATCTAGTCTCGAACCGAAGAACTAAACTTCTTGATTTGAAACACGAACTCTCGGTACCTTGCGCGTGTTTACTTGAATATTCTGGATATTTCGCTGCTAATTTATATAAATAGGCGCTGCAAGATGCGATCGAGGAAGTATTGGATTTGGCGAGACAAGCGAAGCTTCGGAGCGGAATAAAGTGAATTAGTGTGTTTAATTATTAGTGTTTTAAGTTTTAATTTGTGTAAAGTAAATTAAAGTGTTAATTTAGGTAATTTTATCGGCAATTTTTATTGTTACGAACCTCAAGCTCGTAACACTACTGATATAGCTGCAGCATGGCTCTACGCGTATAAAATCTATGTTCAGTGACAACTGTAATATAAATTACAGCGCATCATATAGCTTACATCTTATAATTATACGCTAATCCTAGATGAAAAACTTAATTGAATTTAATTGAATATCCACAGGCTAAAGTCGAATACGAAAATCTAATAACTGACGTCATGGCCAAGAGTTGAAAACAATTTTGCACGAGATAAGATGGAGAGAATATGTGGAAAAGCACATACTGGTTGATCCGTAAGAACTCCAAAACTAGAGTCAAAACATTATTAAGAAAATTTCCATCAACAGATATATTATCTCCCAAAAAATTCGCCGAACTATCAGCAAATACCTTCTATCCAATAGACGATACTATAACAGACGACTAAAACTATTATTATTAATATAATAAAAACGATACCGACATCGTACTTGCGTCTATTCATTGTACTTAATAACCTGCATCAATGACACTATTATGAAGCGTCAAAATCATTAAACATAATCCATAATCCATAATATCTGACCATTAAATCTAGTCATAAAGGTGTCCACATATTAGAGTGAATACAGATTTATTACCACACAATACGATGGTTTTAATTATCGCAATCTAACATCTAACGGTCCAGTGGTTGTAGTAGTATGACTGCTGATCATGAGTTCCCGGGTTTTAATCCCGGGTCGGGCCAAAAAATCAATTATTGAGTTTTCTGTCAAGAAGTTCTCAGTAGCTGCCCGGAGTCAGGAAGTTGGCGGTGTCTCACCCTCGTGCCTCGGAAAGCACGTAATGCCGTTGGACGTCTCATCGGATTATGAGATTGAGGGAATAGAGAGTGCACCTGTGCTTGCGCATACACTTGGGCACTATAATCCTGTCCCTTGCCGATGGCTAGTCTCCGTTGAGGCAGGGCGCCGTGACCGAAATTCGGTCTGGAGGACATTATTTATATACCTGAACAGTAAAAACCTTATGATTAAACTTTTACAAAAGAAAAGGTGGTAGTTTATATGTTATGGAGCCACGCTGCAGCTATGCCATGGTTGTAACACGAACGGATCCCCTAGACCGGAGAAGAACCACGCTCTCACAGAATACCAGCGTAAATAGCAACTTAATGCTGCTAAATGTGTTTCCTGTGATGTAATACACGAAACACATTTTAAAAGGCGTTTTATCTTAGTCCTCATTTATTTTGATTTTTAATAGAGGATAGATTTAAATGTTTATGGACCACAGAATTCACTTAACAACAGGTAGATTGTGTGCACATTTGTCTCCCATTATCTATGAAAAAACAAACAGATGAAAAACAAAAAAGATTAAAATTATTTTCACATAATTTAATAGCTCTTGAAGTGACTTTAATCCATAATATAATATGTCATTATGTGGACATTATTTTACTTTTTACGTTTATAAATTTGCTTCTTATTATTTTATTATTATTTGTAAATAGACTAAGCAATATCATAACTTCAAGATTACAACTGGAATAGCGTCCAAATAATTGCATTAAAAGCTTTTGTCCTATTTTTCCACTCATAAAGGTTAAATTTTTCTTTACTCCCTATTACAGAGCCCTATGTTCAACAGTAGCTTTACGATAGGCTGTAACTGCATCTGTATATGAACATTCTAGACATTTGTGATGAAATTCAAACCCATAATTTGTGGTGCTATCATTAAATTCTCAGACTATTAGCTGACACATTACTATGAAGGAACGCCGCTTTAGTGCGTAAACACCTTTAAGTTTAGAAAAAGCCTCAGGTAGCTGGACGCGAGTCTAACCTAACAATATGCAATTTAGTTTGTGATCTCGACGGCGAAGGCTGATAAGTACCCTCAAGGCCCGCAGAGTCTTTGTGATGCTTATCATGAAATGCACTTGAAAATATCGACTGAAGGTACAGACATTTTAACGAGGATCGTGGAAAACATAAATGTTGCAGAAGTACTAACATGTTTCCTTATATTCTGAATGCCGTAATAGCTTAGGCGATAAATGCTCACCTTCAAATTTTATGGTACGCGAATAAACCGATTTTAATCCTCCTCGACACCAATGAAATTGTGAATTACAATTTACAGTATTATTTTAAATTACAATTTATGTCCTCGGTGATGAAAGAAAACGTCGAGGATCAGGTTATAAAGTAGAGCAATATAAACATTAAAAAGAACGGTAATCAAAAATCTTAAGTGTGAGATTTAGGAGGATTTTCTCCTGTAACGTGGAGGTAGTTTACAAACATGAATTGCACAAGCACAAACATCTAGACCTGGAACAGTTATTTGTAGACCATACAAATACTTGTTCCGTGAGGGATTTGAACCCGCGGCCCTTATCGCCGTTGTTCGATGCTAATCCACTACGCCACGAAGTCGTTTGCGACACTCCGGCTGTGAATTGGTGGCGATGGCGTAGGACAAACTACTACCCAATATCTAACATATCTAATATTTTACACCCATATCTAATATTCCACGGAATTAGTAATTTATTTATGGGGTAGTTTACATACGATTTTACAAGAAAATTCCAGAAAATGTACAAAATGTGTCACTAAAAATATTTAAATGTTTTATTAAAGAAAAATTGTACAAAAGGGTTATTATAACAAAAATTATAGGATAGGGTGACAAACGAGCACACAGTCCATCTGATGGTAGTTGTTGCTGTGGCCCATAGACATCTACATCTATTCTCGATTACTAATCAAAATGCAGATGCGTTGCCACTCGTGAGGACTAAGATAGAATGCCTCGTTTCCAGTAAAAACTGGTCTCCGGTTCTCTACACTCACCACATGAAACACAGCAACATTAAGCAACTATTTGACGCTGGTATTCTGTGAGAGCGTGGCCCTTCCCCGGTCGAGCCGACCCATTCGTGCTACAACCACGGAGCAAATACAAAGTTGCAAATATAACTGCAGCATGACTACCACTGTATAAAAAATATCAAAGAATACACACAATACAGAATACATCATACGAAAATAACTTTTTTTTTTTTTTTTGTTACATGGGGAAATGCCTACGCATACCCGCCTCGCGGGGCCAAGGACGGGTTATGTCGGACTCGCACCGACTAAAACCCCATGGTGTTCCACCTTTGTCGCATATTGGCAGGGCTACGGGAACGCTTTCGCACACATCCGCGGCCCTACTAGCGCCTGCCGCCCCATGGCAGCATCTCCTCGGGAGAGGAAAATTCCTCCCCGTTCTCCTTCTAGGTAAGGCGCACCAGAACACATGGCGCGCCTTCCTCCACGGCCTCCAATTACGTCTGTGCAACAGACGCCCCCCGCGTCCCATACACAAAGGCCATGGGGCCAGGAAAAATGAGCACTTAGAAGTACTAGCCTTCCCGACCCCAGCGGCGGATCTGGTCTATGGCTCCGCCGCCAACCAAGATTCGGCTGCGGAGGGTAGGGAGAGCGGCGCCTCGCAATACCGACAATCCTCTCCCCCCGCAGCCCCACCACCACCGCATCAACGGTGCGGCCTCGTTTGAGTCGCGGAGGATAGGGCGAGTGGCGCATCGCCATACCAACACTCCTCTTCCTCCGCGACTCCACCTCGGCTGCAGCGGTAGGTGGGGAGGACACACCTCTCACCGCAATCCACCAACACACATCCAAAGTGGGCTTCCCAAGCCTACTCGGAGTGGCCACCTCTGGCCGGCCCTCCACCTCGGACCAGCCATATGGGTTCCTCTTTGTTTCGCCGTGGGTGACCAAGCCACGGCTTCTAAGCCCCCCGCCACGACAAGGGGGGACCCGTTCGGGGGGGACGAAAATAACCCCTGGGAATGAATTTTATAGAATGAATTATAAAACTAATTTTTATATAATAATGACTTTTTATATTTTGTAGAATGAATTTTACAGAAGCAGCCACTATGTTGGTTCTATAAAAATTAATTCATAAATTGTACGACAAAATTTTGTTAAATGAAATATGTTTAAAAAAAAGTCCCGCTGGATTTCTTGATGGTCCTTCCCAGGGCATAGGTTTTCTTCCGAACCAGTTTTAATTAAAAAAATGAATGATTAATTCACTGATATCATCCCGTAGCTGTCGTGTGAGGTTATAGGCGGAAATGAAATTGGAGATGGGCAGAAGTAGAACCATCTTGCCAATAACAATACAAAATTAAAATAAACAAATTTAGTTATAAACGAAGTTATACACCGTGACTACAAAGCGGGCTAAGCAATCTTACGCTCACTAGCGACATCTACGCTAGTTGAGTAGTCCCATTGTATGCACTGTGTATATAACACGCACACAATTATTACTAACATAAGCCTCGCCTATAGATTGCCACAAAGTTGTGTTTTAAGCCAGTTGCATCCATCGAATAACTGAATGTTTCATCAGATTGTCACACCATCTAGTGAGGAGTGACACATAATTGCGCTTTCCATTATGAGGCTGCTACTCGAAAACCTTTCTTCATCACCGGCGTTAGTTCTTCAATATTGTCACGAGCTAAGGGTTCGTGACAGTAAAAACTGCCGATTAAATTACCAAAATTACCTCTTTAATTCACTTTACACCAATTAAAACTTAAAAGACACTAATAATTAATCACACTGATTAACTTTATTTCGCTCCGAAGCTTCGCTTGCATCGCCAAATTCAATACTACCCCGATCGCAACTATCAACGGCTTTATATAGGGCTATTCCACCGAAACATCCAGAATATTCCAACAAATACCGAGCGACCAGGCACAGAATGTTCGCGTGTGGGGGGCTTCTAGAAAGCTTTTTAAATTTTAAGATTAACATTTTCTGGGAAACCCTCCTCGTTGTGATCCCCGACACTAGATGGCGCTAGTGCCAGGTAACAGACGTCGACTTAGGCGCGCAACAATATTTATGATGTGATCGTCTTACTTAGGACCCTTGTTTAAGTTGTTTTTGTATAGTAACTTAGTTGTTTTAGGTGTATATTGGAAAATGTATATTGACTAGAGCAATTGAAAGCCGTTGGTAGTGCCTTATCTTATTTTAAGCTAAGGCAACCCCGTTCACGAAAACAGGGCTCAAAAAAGGTTAAGAACATTAAGTCGTCCCTGTTTCACTTGTATCAGGTTTACTTAATGCCTTCAACGTATTGATCCGTTGGCCTATGGTGTATTTATTTATGGCGCAGATGGTAACACAGTGAAAAGTTATTGAAAGGTTATGATTTAATTATTATTCTTTATTTTAGAAATTTCTTTCCATAGAGTGGGTTGGTAATTACAAAAAGAACTTATAAGCTAGGGTTAGTAAATAAATAAAAAATTATTAAAATTATTTTGGTTTTTAGTACATATACTGGTGACTTTTTTTATCGTCTAGAAAAAATAGGGTGTAACGTGTGAACGAAGTAAAATGACTCTTTTTTATCTGAAAGCTGGCGCTTTTCGTGTATAAATCTAATCAATATCTGACCAGTAGTTTTTGAGTTATCTTTAATAATGGGTATTTAATTGACTTCGACTACACTGATAATGTTCTCATTTCAATTATATTGAAGTCAGTTGTACAATATTTTGTACTACTACTGTACTTGTTTAGATAAAATATGATTATTTCATGAAGAAAGTTTTAATCTCTACACTTTTCTAATAAATTAACTTCTCCTGCTCAATCAAGAGTTTACAAATTTCATAGCAAACTCTTTCATGCTTTTGGACCCTATCAGAATAAGAGTAGAGTAGACTATACTTCTTCTTCTTTATCAACAGAACAGAAAAGTGTGGAAGGCCAGTCCTGTTGCAAAAACTATTTGCCTGTACAATATGAAACAAAAACCATGTGGTTCCCATTAAGTGCGTTATCAGAATCAATATTCAAACGTATAGTAATAGTTATTTTTACAGAAAACTCGACCATTAAAAATAATTTTAACAAAAAATTAATGTTCAAATTTTATTTTTAATTTTTATTTTTAATTATTTTAAATACATAGTAGAGCCATGCTGCAGTGATATTAGTAGTATAGTTGTGGCACGAAAGGGTCGGCTCGACCGGGACAGGACCATGCTCTCACAGAATACCAGCGTAAAATAGCAGCTTGTTTCGTATGGTGAGTGTAGAGAACCGGAGACCCTTTTACTGAAAACGAGGCATTCCATTTTAGTCCTCAGGGGTGAAACACATTTGGAGTTCGATTCTTAATCGCAGATAAATGATGTCTATGGGCCACAGCATCCACCTACCATCAGGTGGACTGTGTGCTCGTTTGTCACCCTTATTCTATTACAAAAAAACATGTGCAGATGATTATTTCGCCACACACGCCGAGATAGATAAGATTATTTGTTGGTGTGTCTTACCGTGTAGTGATTCTAAAAGAATATCCACTACCCCATATCATCCCGTGGATGTCGTAAGAGGCGACAGCGGGAAACAAATCAGAGGATCATCAGAGGAAAATAATCATCCTAATAACAATTAAGAATAAAAAACTGCGGTTGCCAACTCGCTTGCCAGGCGTGGCATCTATGACAAATATACCTATGCGGGAATCTACGGGTAAGCCTATATTCAGCAGTGGACTTTAATAGGTTGTACTGTCACGGTAAACCGTTACCGTATATAATACACATTAAAAAAAACAATTTTAAAAATTATTTTTTATAACCAAAAGATATATAATTTCCGCTTAGTTAATATTAGAAGCTATGACACGAAAAAAAATTCTTTATCTCCGAAACGGCTTTTAATTTTTGTCAAAGATCAAAGATTTTATAATATACGAAAAGAATCGTTAAAGGTTTAGTTTTTTGTCTATTTAAGTAAAATAAGGAAACTCAAGTTAGAATTTTAGCCTATAAATTACTTACATTAAAATTTAATCCCCTATTTTCCCAACTTTAAGGATGGAGTTTTTGGAAAATCGGTTTACAATTGATGAAGATATCGCGTAACATACTTACAAAAAATAACATATAGCTGAATAGAGAACCTTCTGTTTTTAGGTTAATGACCCGTTTTATTTACTTAAATGGAAGGCCATCTTAAAAGGACTATATCGAATAGTGGAGAACTGGAGACCCTTTTTACTGGAAATGAGGCATTCCATCTTAGTAATAATAATAATAATAATAATAAAGAGCGCAAGAATCGCTCGTCACCCGGACTTAAATCAGGTGATGTCGCGCGCTCAAAATGGATGTCGGGGCGGCGGTCGTGGAACCAAGGAACCACTCCTCATTGACGCGGTCATTGGCAAAGTGGTGAAACGCAACCGTCGGAACTTCTCCGCCGCCTGGATAGATTACAGAAAGGCATTTGACTCGGTGCCCCATACATGGCTAAAGAGGGTCCTCGAGCTGTACAAGATTGACTGTACAGTTCGAGACTTCCTCGAGCAGTGTATGGGGCAGTGGAGTACGATCCTCTGTCATCTAGGCGAGCGGATGACGGCTGCGGAAAGCCACATAAGGATAAGAAGGGGTATATTCCAGGGCGACTGTCTGAGTCCAATCTGGTTCTGCCTCTCTTTGAACCCTCTCAGTACTTTACTGGAGGGCTCCGGGAGGGGATTTCAGCTTCGGAAAGGAGGTACAAAAGTGACCCACCTTTTCTATATGGATGACCTCAAATTATTCGCCTCCAGTCGCTCCCATCTTATGGAATTGCTAAACATCACGTGTGAATTTAGCAATTCTATTAGAATGGAGCTGGGGACGGATAAGTGTGCGGTCCTTCATGTTGAAAGGGGAAGGGTTGCTAACTCTGAGGGCATAGACTTATCTATGCCCGTCAACTTAAGAACCCTTTCCGAGGCTGAAACATACCGATACCTGGGTATGACACAGAACATCGGTATCGATGAGGCTGGTTTGAAACAGTCAGTTTGCGACGTGTTTTATGCACGCTTGACCAAAGTGCTTAACAGCCTTTTGTCCGGTGTGAATAAGGCACACGCATATAACGGTTGGGTCATGCCTGTCCTCATGTATACCTTTGGCATACTCAGGTGGACTCAGACTGAACTTAACGCCCTGGATAGAAAAGTCCGCACTATCATGACGTCCCATAG
The DNA here is from genome assembly GCA_907164705.1 of Parnassius apollo. Lineage (NCBI taxonomy): Eukaryota > Metazoa > Arthropoda > Insecta > Lepidoptera > Papilionidae > Parnassius > Parnassius apollo. The sequence continues at coordinate 1,680,689 of CAJQZP010000898.1, read as the reverse complement.
GATGCATCATCCGAGATCGTCGGTAATGAGGCTGTACTTGCCGCGGAAGCATGGTGGTCGTGGCTTCTTGAGCGCGCTCACCATGCATAATCGCGAAGTGTGCAGCTTCCGTGATTACTTCCTTGCGAGATCGGATGATCCATTCTATAAGGACGTCATTTCTTGTGATAAAGGACTTACCCCTCTATCCTTAGCCAACGAGCAATGGCAAGACCCGGCAGTGCAGAGCATTTCCGACCGAGAGACCGTATGGAAGGAGAAGGAGCTCCACGGGAGGTTCTACAAGGCTCTACATGAGCCTTTCGTAGACACAGTAGCCTCCCTCTACTGGCTACGCTTTGGTGATCTCTTCGGGGAAACCGAGGGTTTTGTCTGTGCAATACAGGATCAGGTTATTAAGACCAACAACTATCGGAGATACATCCTAAAGGATGGCACCGTCGACATCTGTCGAGCTTGTCGCCATCCCGGTGAGTCACTTAGGCATGTTATCTCCGGTTGTTCGGCGCTTTCTAACTCTGAGTACTTGCACAGGCACAACCTAGTAGCCAGAATTCTACACCAGGAGCTCGCTCTGAAATACGGTCTCGTGGATCGGAAATTGCCGTATTACAAGTACTTGCCGGAAGCCGTGCTCGAAAATGATCGCGCCAGGCTCTATTGGGACCGGGCCATCATCACAGACAGGACTATTCTTGCGAATAAGCCTGATATTGTGCTGATGGACCGGGCACAGTCAAGGATATTTTTGGTCGACATTACCATTCCGTATGACGAGAACCTCGTGAAAGCCGAAACAGACAAGCAAACAAAATATCTGGACCTGGCTCACGAGGTGACCGACATGTGGGGTGGTCTGCCGACCGAAATTATTCCTGTAGTCGTCTCTGCAAACGGGCTAATCCCAGTCAGCCTCTCGGGTCATCTGAGGCGGTTGGGACTACGTGGCGGACCGCTCCAGGTTAAAATGCAGAAGGCGGTGCTCCTCGATACCGCCCGCATCGTCCGCCGGTTTCTTTCCCTTTCCCCCTAACTCTCGGCCGTTTGGTCTCCCCCTGCCGAGGGCCTCCATCTGGTTGGGCTTTTACTTATTTATGTACTTTTATATTTATTTTATGTTATTGATATTTATGTATATTTATCTTTTCATTTTCATTTATAATTATATATTTATAGAACCCAACCAGATGAGAAAACTATATAGATACCCCACAATAATAATAATAATAATTGTGGTCTGCCGACCGAAATTATTCCTGTAGTCGTCTCTGCAAACGGGCCAATCCCAGTCAGCCTCTCGGGTCATCTGAGGCGGCTGGGACTACGTGGCGGACCGCTCCGGGCTCAAATGCAGAAGGCGGTGCTCCTCGATACCGCCCGCATCGTCCGCCGGTTTCTTTCCCTTTCCCCCTAACCCTCGGCCGTTTGGTCTCCCCTGCCGAGGGCCTCCATCTGGTTGGGCTTTTATTTATATATGTATTTTTATTTTATGTTATTGATATTTATGTATATTTATCTTTTCATTTTCATTTATAATTATATATTTATAGAACCCAACCAGATGAGAAAACTATATTGATACCCCCCAATAATAATAAAACATTTATTTATTATCACCAATAAAATTACAATAAGCAGTACACACATAAATAACCATAATTCCATATAGTAGTAATGAATAGGCTCTAGCTCAGCATAAATGTTGCAGTTGTCCACAACGCTGTTATTCTGCCAGCGCCCAACAAATGAAGAGTACAGTACGCGTGCATCCCTGCTTTATTACATTTAATCGCAACTGTTCATATTAGTCATCAGGGTTGACACTGTTCATATTAGTCATCAGGGTTGACAACGTATCTGAATTTAGGTACTTATTCGATGATAAATATATATGTTTATGGGTCACAGCATTCACTTACCATCAGGTGGACTGATTGCTCGATTGTCACACTTATTCTTAAATAAACTCTTGAACGCATTTCTATTAATGACACTAACTCAAAACGTCGGTACAATGCAATTCACGCTGTCTGAACACTCGTTATCGTCCTAACGCGAACAAGACCGTTTCCCACGTCATAAGCCTCCATTATCTGACATTACACCGTCCTCGCTTGTACCGATGAGTCCACCCACGAGCTCACTTCTCATTTGTTATTGCGTCGGTAATTTAGATTATCTTTACACAATTCCCTTATACATTACTGGCTGGAAGACGTGCGGGGTTAATTAATTTGACAAATAAAAAAAGACGTTTTGCCGCCATTTTACTGTACCTGCTAAGTATGTGATATTAATATTTAAATTGAACTCTTCATGAATAATAAATTACGGATTTTCTGACATACAAGGCCACATTGTGGAATTTATCGTCTCTAACAGTTTTTCCGGATAGATACGGGACCTATAATAAAACGCCTTACTCCTTTCTAAAAAAAAACAGCATCATAGACAAGTATTAATAAACCGTTTTAACTTTATTAGGTGTAGAATTTTTTTAAAGTAACGAGCAGCCTCCAACTAGTACATAGTTCAGACCAACAAATAAAGATGGACAGAACACAACACAACATATTCAAGTGAAAAACGAAACCATGCACAACTAGTTGGCATGCATTCACACATACACACACATTTTTCTTCTTCTTTCTGTATCAGAACGTAAATGTCAACTTTTGGATGCACACATATGCAGCTATGGTGTTGGCACAGGTTGTTGATAGAAGATGATTTTAGATGCGTATTTGTGTGTAAATGCGTGTTCTTACAAAAAGTTTAGCATAGTTTAGTGTTTTCTGTTTACATACCACAAAGTGTTATGGTGGATAAATCACCAGCTAAATCACGAAAACACGACGTGTTGTGAAATGCGCAGCACATCTTGATCCAGCTGTTTTTAAGATTGAACGGCGACATATGAATTTGTCTTCAGTATTTCACAAACCAGCAAGCGTTTGCAAACAGATGATGCCGTTTGTATAGTGACAAATCATACAATCTGCTGACGACATATCTATGATAAATATATACTCTTAAAAAGTAACTTAGGTTTTTTTTTTATAGGATAGGGTGACAAACGAGCACACAGTCCACCTGATGGTAAGTGGTTGCTGTGGCCCATAGACATCTACATATATCCTCGATTACGAATCAAAATGCAGATGCGTTGTCACCCGTGAGGACTAAGATGGAATGCCTCGTTTCCAGTAAAAAGGGTCTCCGGTTCTCTACACTCACCATACGAAATACAGCAGCATTAAGCTACTATTTCACGCTGGTATTCTGTGAGAGCGTGGTCCTTCCCCGGTCGAGCCGACCCATTCGTGCTACAACTATACTACTAATATAACTGCAGCATGGCTTCTACCACGTATAAAAAATAGGTGACGCCGTATAGTGAAGGCGGAGTAAAAGGATCCATCACCACATTTCATCATGTGCGTGTCGTAGCAGGCAATTTTCCCGTACTCTAGAAAGATTTTATGGCTTCCGATAGATGGCATTATAACCAACCACCCAAAATGTACGAAACACTCTGTTAGGAGTAATAGTGTTCTGTGGTTACGTGCGTTATTGAGGCTTCAGTAGATTGACATAACGCTCTTGTTCTATATTGTCCTTGGCGACCACGTATGCCGAACAAACCGCAACGTAAATGTATAATTACTTTACAAAATACACGCCGCACGTTTAATAGTTCTTAAGATATCAAAATTTCGAGATAAAAGTAATATATTATATGAATAGAAGGACAAAAAAAAACGCGAGAATATAAAATGAAAATTCGAAAATATTTTATCGATACACAATATTTTACGTGGTAGAACCACGCTGAAGCTTTATTATATATGTAGCACGAATGGGTCGGCTTGACGGTGGTAGGACCACGCTCTCACAGAATACCAGGGTAAAATAGCAGCGTAATGCTGCTGTATTTCGCATGGTGAGTGTAGAGAACCCGAGACCCTTTTTACTGGAATCAAGGTATTCCGTCTTAGCCCTCAGGGGTGACAACGCATTTATATTTTGATTCTTAATTGAAGATAAATGTGGATGTCTATGGGCCGCAGCATCAAGTGGACAGTGTGCTTGCTTGTCACCCAATGTTTAAAAAAAAGGCCCAAAAACTTTCAAAATTATGCGTATCAAACTCTATGTCATCTACGTTAGGAGATGCATAGATATTAATTTTCAATTACTTATAAATAGTTTATAGCGAAATCAAGATTTTTATATCAATCAAAACACTAGTAGTAACAATTTTCTTCGAAATCTGACAGCTTCAGAGGATATATTATGTAGTAAAAGTTTGCATTGAAGTCAAGGAAGCGAGAGCTACGTCTGCTTTGTTCAGTTGTCCAACGAAAACAGCGTTAAAACTGAATACAAAAAAATATGAATTTTTGAACTGTTCACACTGACGATTATCTGTGCCGAGTTTCATCGAAATCGAACAATAAGTTTCAGAGAAAACAACAACGAAAATTTCATCGGAGCCGTGGATAAGAGGGTTAGGCTACGCTTCACCCCAATAACATCGGAGGAAGGTTCTGATTGCCTTGTCAGAAACGCGGGGGTCATAATATTATGTATTGACCAATGACCAATGACTCCATATCCGGGTACTGACTACACTGACTTGTGACGTGGCCGTGCTGTCGATATAATATTCAATAATGAGTCCCTGCATTACTTTTGTTTGTTTTAACCACTTTTTTCTTTATTTAACATTGCATTGAATTACAGATACAAACCACGAGTAAGTTCATTGTAATACAAGATCGTGATCAATTTAAAGTGCACTCCACTTAGGCGTTGAGCCAGGGCGATTTAAGCTGCGGTCATAAGGACAAACGTTATTTTGCCAGTTTTTAAGTAGTCCGTATTAAAATTAACGAAATACTTTCTTTGCCAAATTAAGAGAAACAAAACCCTTATGGAATCAGCTCAATATCTGTCCATCCGTTTATATATTTTTCTGCCCTTTGTTTTTGTTTTGTATTTTATTTGTTTGTCTGTAGATAGATCTAGACATTTTCGCTATTAAAATTTCGTGTAGATAATTATAACTTAGGAAAGTTAAAGTAGTTCGATACACAAACACAGACGAGAGGCTATATTTTTATCACTAATTCGGAAAAGTGTTGACTCTGGCAAAACAAAAAAAAAAACAATTGTTCAATTAAATATAAAATTCATTTTAGAAAGAGCTAGAAAGCCGAGTTCCTAGGGATTGCCTCCACTCAAATATTCGTTAAAGACTTATTATAGAATGTTTTTTTTTAAATCATACTTTTAGATAGACATCCCTTATAGGTACATTTTCTCAGAGTTTATTTTGTAGTGTTTATATTAATTCAAAACTAAATTCAAGTCAAATATACAAATATATATATATATATATATATATATATATATATATATATATATATATATATATATATATATATGTAACAATTCATTCGAATCATTCGGGATTCGGTCGATATTCGACTCATTCACAATTCACACCAATCACGAGTTAAAAAAGTTCCGTCAATTGTACGTCGATTGGTTGTACCGGAACATTCAAAAACAGATGAATGAATCATCAATACTTTTAAGTGTACCAGCGCAAAGAACGAATTATTCGTGATTGATATGTGTCTACTCGTTATGTCACATGATATCACATTCACTTAAAGTAATATAGACAACACGAGACTTAACGGCATCTTAAAATTAAGTAGCGTTTAAGTATTTGAGCATTATTCAATTATTTATGTCTCCAACTTCACGCAGTCTCCAACTAGTTTCGATTTCACTAAGTTTGATCTCAGCACTAACAGTGCCGCTTGACTATCACAGTTTATATAGGTTATATGATTGACGTAGTGTTTTTGCAGATAGATTTCCGAACACTAAAGTATGACGAAAATTTCTGCCTGGAAAATAGGGGTGAATCTACCCTTATACATACTAAGTCTGAATTTGGAGCATTCCCCATAAATTCCAAAGCCTAACGTCGAGGCGCTTTTTTGATCCATCGGAATAAGGCTAAGGCTGACGTCACAGACAACCTGTCCATTCAGCCAGTCTTCTTCTCTGTAGGGTAGTTCCACTAAATTTTTTTTTTTCGTTTTCCTTTTTTTCCCCCGGTGGGCCCCCCTTATGTTGGGCCGCGGGCGGTCCAGTTCGTTTTTTTCTTTTTTTTTTATTAGCATAACACTTTTTATTAAAAGTGTATAGTGGACGCATGATATCTAGCTCAGTGTGAACGCAGCGTATGTCGTTCAGTAAAAACGACTTGAGTTACTGACAACATCGACAGGTTAGCTCGCACCAACGCGACGCCCTATCCGATGGCGAACGCGTAAATTAGACAACAGCCAACAACAAGGCGGTCCCAATATTTTTCTGAGTCGGAATCCGTACTGCCGTAAGTCGTTTTAATAATCTTTAGTTAATTACTCTTCGTAAGTTAGATACTCGTGTGATAACTTAAGTGGGCTATTAAAAGAAATAATGAATGATTAAATTAAACTTCAACACAACGAGCACTTACTTAGCACAATTACAAAACAGTGGAGATCCGCCGAGTGCTGGTTGTGTGATGGTGAAAAAGAAGAGGAAGAATTACTAATTTTTTTTTATTAAATTGCAAACGTTTGCTACTAATTTACACAATAAAAAAAACAGATAAAAGCTTATTTTTACACAAAAAGGTAAGCGTTTTAATATATTAAATGTAAACTATTTTGTAGTTCACCGTGTTATGGCAGTTTAAGAAAATCCACTATCCCATATCATACCGGGTTTCGTAAGAGGCGACAGAGGGAAATTTGATGGCTCCGTGGCGCAGTGATTTAGCAATGAGTTACAACGCTAAGGGCCGCGGGTTCGAATCCCGCACGGAACAAGTATTTGTACGGTCTACAAGTAATTGTTCCGTGTTTGGATATTTGTCCTTGTGCAGTTTATGTTTGTAAACTGCTCCCACGATACAGGAGAAAATCCTAGTGTGGAGGAAAAGTTAAAAAAAAAGAAAAAATCGGGAGATGGGCAGCAGCATCTTCCTAATAACGACTAAAAATAAAAAAACTGCGATTGTTAACCCGCTTGCCAAGCTTGGCAACTATGGCAAATAGATCAGAGGCAATCTAAGGGGGAGGCCTGTGTTCAGCAGTGGACTTTAATAGGCTGTAATGGATGAATTTATAGAAGATAATCTACCAGGAGCACATGACCCACTGAGAGGTGAAATTATTAAATCAACAGTAACATTACAACTATGGCAAAATCCCCCCCTATGAGGCAATCTATGGGGGAGTCCTATGTTCAGCAGTGGACTTTAATAGGCTGTAATGGATGAATGTATAGAAGATAATCTACCAGGAGCACATGACCCACTGAGAGGTGAAATTATTAAATCAACAGTAACATTACAACTATGGCAAAATCCACCCCTATGAGGCAATCTATGGGGGAGGCCTATGTTCAGCAGTGGACTTTAATAGGCTGTAATGGATGAATGTATAGAAGATAATCTACCAAGAGCACATGACCCACTGAGAGGTGCAATTATTAAATCAACAGTAACATTACAACTATGGCAAAATCCCCCCTATGAGGCAATCTATGGGGGAGGCCTATGTTCAGCAGTGGACTTTAATAGGCTGTAATGGATGAATGTATAGAAGATAATCTACCAAGAGCACATGACCCACTGAGAGGTGCAATTATTAAATCAACAGTAACATTACAACTATGGCAAAATCCCCCCCTATGAGGCAATCTATGGGGGAGGCCTATGTTCAGCAGTGGGCTTTAATAGGATGTCAGGATACTTTATAGTCGAAATGATGGAACGAGTATTTCGATGGCGATATAAAACCCAAGGTATTTTTCCGTTTAGTGCTCGCCATTGCCATCGACTGGGTTAACTGCCATAAAAATCTCTAGAAAATTTTGCATTCTGGTGCATCACATACTAAAAATGTGAACAAAATATATGTGAGACTTGGCTGTATGGTCACAGATCCCTTAGTCTTTAATTAATAACGAATCCATTATCACTTTTTGTTTTACTACTGTGCACGGCCAGTCCTATTATTTCATATTAAAACATGAATATAACTTATATTTGCAATATACCTCAGAACAAGATCTGGCATGTCAGTAACTTAATAGGCCAGGTATTCTTTCCCTCGGGCCAATCATAAGAAAGACTCATAGCGAAAATTCTCGCACTCCCTGTACAATCGAAGTATTTGCCTATTTAGAAATAAAAATCTATAAAGCTTGAAAACCTAACAATATAACATTGAATTAATTCCTTTAAAAATTTCATCATCACCTATGCCCGTCAACTACTTTTTTTATTGTTAGTGTGTAGTGGATTCACCTTATGCCACTACCACAGGCTAAGAAGGACATACAGTCAGTCATCGCGTTTGATGTGTACTTGTAGTGTCAACAACATTAATTTATTTTCGTGACAGGACAACCCTAGAAAACAGTTTCCGAACACTAACGGCCGCCCCGCACCGCACCGCACGATTGTCCCGTCTAGATGCCTTCAATGACCAACTTTTAGTAGTATACTGTGCCGGTACTCTTTGCCCAAATAAGACATAGTACAACTTGCGGCACAAGAGTCTAGCGGTAACCATTATTGCGCATAATTGGCCGTATTACGCACTATTGCATATGACTGGCTGTGCGTATCGTTCGCACGCGGTGATTGGCTCTCCATTCGCATTCCTTCTCACGTATTGATATGATATTCGCAGCTATCCCCTCCACATTTCGGTCAGGTTTCGGATGTGGTTGTATATATATATATATATGAGGTGGAAGAACTGTTCTGATAGGACGGTATTGCGACATGATCGGAGAGAGATCAGGTCCAAGACTGGCTTTATGTTCTTACCAAGACATGGAGTTGAAACACCAAATTACTGACTTCCGGCTGTACTGAAAATTTCTAGATAAAAACCCCATAACGGATTTTGACCTGATCCGAGATTTGAACTTGGGACCACACGATCAGCAGTCTCGCTAACGACAACTAGACCAACGATACATTCAACTGCGAGGGTATATAATGCATCGTCCATAATACGACAATAAAGATGCGCTTAAAATTCAAAGCAGTAACCGAGAGTAACTTCTTTCCATCTTTTTGTTCTTGTTCGCACCCTTATATGTAAGTGTTGTAAGTAGTACCTGCGGTATGTAAGTGTTAATTACATTAAGATGTGTTCCCAGATATGGTGCCAGGTCCATGCAATAAATTTACCAGTCAATAATAGCGTTGAAAGCCATTGAATTGATATTTCAATGAATCTGAAATGTGGAGGCGCATTTACGGAGACAGGTTTTTAAGATACACATCGTGGGAGTCATTGATTAATAGGGGGCGTGGACACAATTTTTTATAATTACGTTGTTCATTGTTTAGGAACTATATTATAGATATGACAACAAACATGGCGTATCCCTTGTGATGAGATATACAGTGTTTACATAAACAGGTGAAGACATAACTTCTTATTTCATTTTAAATACATATTTTATTATTATCAACAGTGTATAATTATTAATATTACAATTTAAGAAGAAACAGCATTGGCGATAGCACGCAGCCATGTGGCACACCAGCATTAATAGGCTTGTAATCGGAGCTTGCACCGTCTACAACGACCTTGATGCTCCGATCTGCAAAGCTGGTGACCAATTGCACAATTTCTCGGGAAACCCATAGGAAGGGAGCTTCCAAAGAAGCGCTTTGTGCCAAACCCGATCGAAGGCCTTGGCAATGTCCAAAGTAATGGCCAATGCCTCCCCCTTGAACTCTACTGCCTCCGCTCATCTATGAGTTAGGTAGACCAGAAGATCAGCAGCTGATTGACCACGATGAAAACCGTATTGGCGATACTAATCAGCTGGTGATCCTCAAGGTACCTCATGAGCTGGCAATGGACTCCATTGTTTTGGAGAACAAGGAGGTGATGGCGATAGGCCTGTAGTTGGACGGGTCCGAGCGGGCGCCTTTTTTAGGGATCGGATGGACGAAAGCCGTCTTCCATGATTTTGGGACTACGCCTTGGGAGTAGGAGTATCGAAAAAGACGCGTTAAAACCGGTGCCAACTCTGGAACACACGTCCTCAGCACAATGGGGGCGGGGGTTCTGTTGGGCCCACTCGATTTGTAGATGATCAGGGAGAGGAGTGCTTTGCGAACCGAGCGCTGTGTGAACTGCAATTCTGACATGGAGTACTCACACCGCGGGATGGTCGGCGACGTACTCCCCCCGTCATCGAGAGTCGAGTTGGACGCAAAGAAAAAGCCTAGCAGATCGGCTTTCTCATTCTCATTCTCGTGGGCCAGTGAGTCATCCTCCCTGTGTAGAGATGCAAGAGATGGCTAACAGAAATTCCCCTGGACAGTCTTGGCGAGAGACCAGTATGCACGGGTTCCAGAAGGAAGGTGAATTAGTTTCTCGCCAATTCTGCCTATGTGCTCTGACTTTACCTTGACAATGACTCTTTTGAAGGACCTGGAGGGGGAATTACACTTCTTTTTAGAGCGCTGGTATTTACATCCCGGGACGCTGATGCGTCAGCCCAGGCTCGGTAGCACTTCTGCTTATAGCATGATGCTATTTTACAGGAGCGACCAAACCATGGCTGAGATTTGCCTCCAATGGGCACCACAGAGGAAGGAATAAAAAGTTCCATACCCTGAAGTACCACATCAGCGACAGAATCCGCAACAACGTTGGGATCGTCCGGCGAGAAGCAAACCTGCCCCCAAGGGAAGGATGCAAAGAAAGACCGCATCCCATCCCAATCGGCTGACCAAGTCCCCAAACACGGCGGCAGCCTGCATTATGCAACTGCGATTTCAGCGTGAGTGGCACCACACTCCGGACAAGATAATGGTCCGAGGAGCCTAAAGGGGCTTCGATGGAAATCTGATGTCCGTCCGGGTGAGAGGTCAGCAGAAGGTCCAACAGGGAAGGTGCATGATCCTCCATATCTGGAATCCGCGTAGGCGAAGTAACCAGTTGTGTCTGACCATATGCCAAGGCAAAATCATGAACAGATCTCCCCGCATGATTATTTAAACGTGAACCAAGCCATTCGGCGTGATGGGCGTTAAAATCGCCGAGGATCACGATTTCTGCGGAGGGGATCTGCTGTAGCAACGAATATGTAGCCATTTGGACGTGGTCGAAGAGATCGATATGAGAGAGCAAATGTGCATGCGGCTCATCTGATGGTAAGTAATACAAGGGGAATTGCAGATGCGTTGCCGAAATTTTTAAAAAGAGTAGGCTCTTTTCTTGAAAGTCCCTATGTCCGGAAAAATTGCTGGTGACAGTCAATTCCACAGGAAAGATATGCGAGGAAGAAAAGTTCTTGTAAATCTCAAATTAGTGGACCACCAATCATCCACATGGTATGGAGAGTATCGCGAGTTTTGACACGTCCGAATAATTTCTCTGATCACTCCCGTAGTAGATGTGATAGAAAATGCAAGGAGATGTAATATCTCTTCGCAGCGCCAGTGTATCGAGCCACTCGAAGCAAAAGCGGTCATCGACGATTAGAGCCGCTCTGCGCTGTACGCTGTCGCATCAAAATGCAAATTATGCAAATGATGGTGACCAAGTTTCGTAGTTTCTCGGTAAGCCCATAAGATAGAAGTTTCGAAAGAAGTGCTTTGTGCCAAAACCGATCGAAGGCTTTCACTATGTCCTGACTAACCGCGAAGAATGTTTTAGGTAAACAAGAATATTACCAGCTAAACGACTCTGACGGAAGCCATAGTGACGATCACTAATAATATTAAAAATAAAGCTGGCGTTCCTCAAGGTACTGCATGAGCTATCAGTTAATAATGGACTCCATTATTTTCCATAAAAAGGAGGTCATGGCGATAGGCCTGTAGTTGGACGGATCAAAGCTTTTACCTTTTTTAGTGATCGGGTGCACGAAATGCTGGATTCCATGAATTTGGGACATCGCCATGGATTTCTGAAGATAGGCTAACTAACTTCCAGCCAATTCTCATACTTTGCCTTGGCAAAAACTTTTTTGGTGGACCTTGAGGTGGAGTTATAATTCTTTTTGAGAATACCGGTGTTCACATCGAGGGCCACCAAAGCGTCAACCCAGGCCTGAAAACACTCCTGTTTAGAGCGTAATGATTCAACGAAGCGATCAAACCAAGGCTTAGATCCGCCTCCAACGGTTACCACAGATGATGGAATAAATAATTCCATTCACTGAAGCACCCCATCATTGACAGAATTAGCAAATACGTTAGGATCACCTGGCAAGAAGCAAAACCGATCCCAAGGGTAGGATGCAAACAAAGACCGCACTCCGTTCCAACCCGTCGGCAGTAATGCCAAACACGGAGGCAGCGAGCAGAACGCTACCGCAAAGGGAGCGTAGGTGGCACCATACTCCGGATCCGATATCCACCCGGGTGAGAGATCAGCAGAAGGTCAAACAGAGAAGGTGCATGTTTCTCCACATCTGGAATCTGCGTAGTCGAAGTAACCAGTTTAACAGATCTCCCCGCATGATTGGTTAAATGTGAACCGAAACATTCGGTGTGGTGGGCGTTAAAATCACCAAGGATCACGATCTCTGCGGATGGGATTTGTTGTACCAAAGAATCTGTAACCATTTGGATGTGGTCTATTAGTCTGTATCTGTCAACATTACCGCTATGGGATCTATAGAGGCACCCGTAGGCGCGGGGATGGGCATCGCTGTTTACGCGCAGCCTAAGAATGGACAGGTCCGAACCTTGAAGACTGCCGAGACGTCATCTCTCGTCATGTTTCTCTGACGTATACGCAAACTCCAGCCCTGTGCACAAAGGACTGTTGCAATTTGTACCCCGGGTAGAGAAAAGTTACGATATACTCATATCAGCAGGAGAGGACACCCGCGTCTCGACCATATAGAGCAAGGCCGGTTTCACTGTCTCCAGGTGGTAGTGGACCGCGGACGATTTGAGTGATATTCCATAAGTTTCAGAGGTTTCATGGCTTGCGTGGCAGGGGTCGGCATGATTTTATCACTCTGTTTACGCCGTGTAGTATTAGTAATGAGCGGGATTTGCCCCGTTCCCCCAGAATATACAGGGCAGCCTGAGCACCCACGCTCGGGAATGTTAGCTTGAGCATGGATGCTCAGATTATCCATTACCAGGTGTGCTGGTATCCCCCTGGGGTAGTCTTTTATTTTAAATTCCGCTACAATGTTAAGTTACCCTCCGGCCACTTGCACTGACCAAGCGAAACGCAGAAGCAAGACTTCTTTTTCACGTTGCTAATCTGTCAGGTAGTGGTATTTCCCCAGTCGAACCTTCCGTATAAAAGCAGAAGCTGCCGCGTGGCTCTACCTACCACTGCTAAAATTTTACGCTTGTATTTCGTGAAGTTTGGTCATTGCTGTTGAAGATAAGGAGCACTTATCAAGTCCCCGTTAAACTGTTCATTAATCTTTTAACCGCATCCGATTCTTCATGTGAGTTTGTTGCATTTATATATTGGATTTTACTGCTTCATTGGGCTTAGCCTTGTGTATATTAATAAAAATATAATTATGATGAGGTTAATTGAAGGTGATGATTTGTTATAGCAATACGAGTCTAATCACCGGGGCTTGCATGCGGAAGTTACCGTTACAAAGGGCACAGATAAAGTCCATTGTAAGGCAAGAAAGTAGCTTTAACTATTCACTTAAACTTTAAAGTTACACTTTAGGACTCTACTCATTTTGGGAGAGATATGTAGCAATTAGACCACTACGTCCATACTACGACCATATTGAACACAAGATGGTAGGAAGATCCGAAAGGAGATCAAACGTGGAGTTCCACAGGGCTTGGTGCTGGGTCTACTACTGTGGAACCTCGCTTACGATGCGGTTCTACGAGTCGACTCAACCGATGGCATAAATATGTGTATGTGTGTTATGCCGGCGACACATTGGTGATTGCCAGCAGTATAAATTTCTAGAGTGCCAAGGAACTCGCCGAGCTTGGAGCGAAAGTCGTTGTCACCAAAATCCAAGGGATGAATAGCGACTAACCATAGGCCCTATGGTTCCATAAATTACAGGCAGGGAACCACCCGACTCATGCGTCCGCGTGGGTGGGTCTGAAGTCGGAGTCGCTGGGGCTTCAAAGAACTCACAATTCTACGAGATATTTAATTTCGCAAGTTTTCGCACAATATTTTCCATCGCCGTGAGCAGGTGGTAAATCAACACATGAAATTGTACAATTGTTGCACTATAACTGTCCTATTTTTTTGTAAATATTTTCCGATTGGCTTAAAACATCTGTAATGTCAGACACACAGACCTTTAACTTACGATCTGTGCCCTCTAATATCTTGTGATAAAGATGAAAACCAATTAATATAAAATAAGTTCTACGTAATTACTTAAAATTAAAGTCGGTACTAAGACATAGTGTGTACAAAAATTAAAGTCCCCGAAGCTATCCTGGGATATTTTTTATGGTCGATTGATATCTTTCATTTAATTTATGTTTAATTTTTGACCCTATTGAGTGGAATAGCGAACATTCAAGGTTTCAAAATTAATTAGAGAAAATTATTTAGAGGCGAAACTCGTGTCGTATTATTAACGGTGGTGTGTTTTTTCTGGTGTAGTGTTGGTGATAGTATTGGTGTTGAGATTAGTGGTGACGAGGATAGTGCACGCATTTCAGGGGGGGAGGTGCTCTTCGAACTAGGTTTTAATAAAACTTCATGTTAATTTTTAACATATTTATTCTAATTCGCAAAGTAACACCTGATTCTTAATTAACCAAAATGTCATGTTCTAACAGTTTATCAAAAACTTCACCCCCTATTTTTCCAACCACAGCGGTGGAGTTTTTATACACATTTAAATAGGATACCTTGGGGGTTAAGCTTGTTTAATAAAAAACAATCATTACAATCGCTTTCGAATTGACGAAGATACATACAAAAACATACAGTCGAATTCTCGATAACCTGATCCTTCTTTTAAGTCGGCCAAAAATTATTACAAGAAAAAAATTATTATATCAAAAAATTACAAGAGAATTTGTGTGATTAGGTTTCTGTTTAAGCTAATTGTTGTTCTACTTAATGATAGTAGCGCTGATTTTAAGTTAAGCCCAATATTTACTTCACAGAGGGACATATCTTACTTATAGCGTACTTGAAAAAAAAAACATTCAGAGAAGCGAGTGTGAGAGAAATCAGTATATGAAATATTATTTGAATATAGCTATACATCGTGTATCCGAATATAAACATGACATACGCACACATAAACACATATATACTTTCACTAGCGATCCGCCCCGACTTCGCACGGGTGACTTCCGGAGCTCGACAACACCTACCGAGTCCAATTTAGTGTTTAATTCATCCAAGAACCCACTCAAATGCACACAAAAACTATTCATTATAGTCCAAACTATAACAATATTTTTTTTTAAATTTCACTATAACGCTTCCGCAATCCATTTCGTGAGTGGAATTTCGTAAAATTCGTTCTCAGTTGAACTCAAGATGACAAAAATAATAATTTCGACAAATTACAAACCTGTAGGAGCTATTGATAAAAAAAATTATTTTTAAAGTACCCGCAATGCCCTGGTGGAATTTCATATAATCTGATTTTGGTAATTTTTAACATGCCAAAAAGAATATTCCGGCCAAGTTCTAAACTTATAAGGGCTATAAGAATATAATTTTTTTAAAAATAACTCCCCGTAACCTTCCTTGCGGGTGGAATTTCGTGAAATCCGTTCTTAGCTGACCTCTATTAGGCGAAAGGAATATTCCTCCCAAATTTCGAGCCTCTAGGTCTTATGGTTCCAGAGATATCGTGATGAGTCAGTACATAGGTGGAAATCTCTTAGGTATACCCATATACACTGGTGGTGTAATGTAGTGCGGCGGTAGTCACTTACTTCACTTACTTTATTAGTTGTATCAGTTGAGTCGCATAATCGTTTGCCCCTTTTTAATAGAATTAGAGTTACAAACAAGCACACAGTCCACCTGATGGCGGACGGATGCTGCGGGACCCGGTCGACCCGACCCATTCATGCTACAATCATAATAAAACTGCTGCGTGGCTCTACCACATTCGGAATATCCATCCTTATAAACAAAAACCACACACCCTTACACACTAACAAAATATTATCAAGCGCGTGAATAATGGGCCGTAAATACAATGCATCGGCGTATAAAAGCTAGTTACGAATTATGTACTGTTTAAATTCCCGTAGTAAGCCACCTTAATCTTAGCAAATTTTGAGAAAGAGAACCTAAATTGCAAGTGATTATTATCTATGCTCCTGATGAACTTCGGATCATTGATCATCAAGTAGCTGTCGAGTCTAGCTTTTTCTTTTATTCTTGCCAGATAAGTTTTCGCAAACTTCATAGCCTGTGACGTGTGGGCCCGTGAATAGAACCACAATTTCGTGTCGCTCTTCGCAGTGCATACCGTACTAAGCTGAACGCACGTAACTTTGTCGAAGTTCATATCGAAAAATAAAAGCTGAAAAAGTAAAGAAAAACTATTTGTACATTCTTTTTCTTTTAACAAGGTTGCTTTGAAGTAATACTACGCAAAAGAATAGCCTCAGTATTCTAATGAAAGGGGTGTTTTTATTTCAATTATGAATAATTACGGAAAGAAAGTTCAATTTTATTTATAGCGGTCCCCGCGTATATACACGTTATACAGAAAATTGAAATTTTATCCACTCACCCCCCCCCCCCCATAATTTAGCTTTCTATTGGTAAAAATTGAATAAAATCGGTCCAGTAGTTTCGGACTTATTTGGTACAAAACTAAAAAAACATCTTTCCTCTTTATATTTTTTTTTTTTTTTTTTTTTATATATTTTTTTTATATAAGTATAGATAATGATAAGTATGATGAAAAGTATTTGAATACGTTAGCATTGTATTCGACTTTTTGTAGATAGATGTCTCTACTTAGACTGCAACGCAGCGTACGCGATATAAGGTTTTTTTTTGGTATTTTCTTCATACCTTGGGTTACATTAACGAAGTTTTCATACGGATCCCTAAATTTTTTGAAAACGTTCTATCGCCTATGTTCATCAGGAATAATGTAGGATTCTAATGGTGAAAGAATTTTTCAAATCGGTTCAGTAGTTTCAGAGCCTATTCAATTCAAACAAACAAATCTTTCCTCTTTATAATATTAGTGTAGATAGGCTTTACACATACAAATGTAAATATTATATTATCTGTAAGACCGGTTATAGCCTGTTCGCTTATATAGTGTCGGTACACATGGAGGCGCACTTATCATTTTGCCTTTATTTTATTATTATTATTGTGTTTGTTAAATAAATGTTTTTCTATTTTAGAATATATATTATTAGAAATAAAATAGAATTCTATATTACACTTACGGTTATTGTAATAAAATACGAATATAAATAACAAACACAAGTTAGGTAGCAAAGAACCTTTCATAACGGCATTTCGTTTTAAAATGTCAATTTTTCCTGCGGGAGTACGCCGTACGTGGCAGCCTTTGAAGTTGTTGCGGCACCGTTGACAAGATGCGGCACGTGCCAGGGCGGCGCAACACAAAGGCGACTGTATCCAAGCGAACAGACTAAACTATCGCCTTATAGCATCATTAGTGTATACAATATGTAACGTAACCAACGCACACCCTCAGACACCCCAATTAGTATACTATGTTATAATCATAATACATACACTGAATTTTTAGTTAAACATTTCTATGCACTGATTATTTATCAAATTAGTTATACTAATTCCGGAAGAATGTTGTGGTCACAGCAAAAATCCACGAACGCAGACTTTAACGTGCTTGAAATAAAGTTCATTTTTCTTTATTTTTATTGAATGACAGAATTAGTAATAATACAAATAAAACTGTACTCTTAAAAATCTTATTGCCATAAGTTACGGTCCATTTCAGTTTGTTTTGACTGTACAGATTTAGTGTGACTGTAATTTACGTAGTTTTAATTATTTTTGTGATAAAAAATTACCTATATTAAAAATTACAGGAATCACAACAACGAGGAACAAACTACTTCCAGGATGTGCGTTAATTATGTAACATGCTGTATAAACTATTAAGGAACAGACCAGATGATTTATAGTTATGCTAGGCTCCGGTAGGTGGTGCTGTAGTCATATTAACAAATTTTTATATTTAATGACATATTTATAAAATGACTGATATCTATGAAAATAATGTAAATTAAATAATACGTTGGCAATGTTATCATAATTCATCGTCAATATTACAGCCCTTCACAAGTCCAGTGCTAAACTGAAGCCTCATCTCTCTCGCACAACAAATACCACAATACACGATCTAATATTACTCCTCAGAGGTGACAACGCAACTGTAAATCTTATTTTTAAATAAAGCTAGTTTTCACGGATTTTATCGCGTATATGAACTTATTAATATTCTATATTTCAGTGACCACGGGTGCTGTAAAGTGCTCTAAGCGTCGGGAATATAGAATATAAAATAAGTTGATATACACGATAAGATACCTAAAAACTAGCTTTATTTTAAATGTGTAGCTTGCTCTTTGCTTAAAATTGTCTGCAGGTGTTCATGGAGCGCTGTATCCACTTATAATCTGGTGGACTGTATGTTTTATCGTTAATAAAACTTAATAATAGTTTTATCGTTAATAAACTTAATAAAACTTTTTAGTTATTAAATAAGTTTTATTAAACTTTAATGTTTTATCCCTTTCTCTAATATTATTATTCCTTTTTGACTGCCTCGTTGGTCTAGTGGTTGTAGTAGTGCGACTACTGATCATGAGGTCTTGGGTTTGAATCCCGGGTCGGGCCAAAAACTTAGTTGTTGAGTTTATACATCAAGAAATTCTCAGTAGTTGCCCGGAGTCAGGAAGAAGTTGGCGGTATCTCACTCACCCTCGTGGCTCGGAAAGCACGTAAAGCCGTTGGTCCTGCGCCTGACTCTCTCTCCGGTCGTGTCGGTTTACCGTCCCATCAGATTGTGAGAGTGAGGGAATAGAGAGTGCACCTGTGCTTGCGCATACACTTGGGCACTATAATCCTGTCCTGCACCGATGGCTGGTCTCCGTTGAAGCTGGCCGCCGTGACCGACAATTCGGTCTGGAGGACATTATTATTATTATTCCTACTTTTACGAACTGAGTTAAAGTTTAGAACAATATAATATTTGCCCTCATGCCCATAACAATCAAATTATTGCCCCCAATATAACACACGTGTATATAATACGCGTACACGTGGTTGTAGCATGAATGGGTTGACTCGACCGGGGTAGGACCACGCTCTCTACTGCTATGTTTCGTAGGGTGTGTATAGAGAACCGGAGAGCTTTTTTACTGGAAACGAGGCATTCCATCTTAGTTATCAGGGGTGACAAGGTATCTGCATTTTGATTCTAAATTGAGGATAATGTCGACTTCTATGGGCTACAGCTATCACTTACCATCAGGAGGTTTGCGTACTCGATTGTCCCCCATATTCTATTATAAAAATGTCATTTATATCAACTGAAGTACTGAAAAAAAAAACTTACGGCATATGTACCAATAGCTAAAGGATTATACGTCTTAAGGATGACAGTCTCTCTGTATATTAGTGTCTTATAATCTGTGTCATAATAGCAGCCCGTTAGCTTTTCAGATTTATTCGCCAATTCTAAAAAAAAATTAAACGATATTGTATTAAAACATATTAGTTTTTAAGATCTTTATTATATTTAATTCAAGCAAAATGACGTCTGATTTCATAAAATATTAATGAATTCAGGTGCTGATACACTGTTTTATTTTGGAGCTATATTATGGTTGTAGCACGAATCGGTCAGCTTGCTCCAGGTAGGAATACACTCTCACAGAATAGACGTGTAAACTAGCAGCTTAATGCTGGTCTATTTCAACACCAGAAGACCATTTTTACAGGAAACTAGGCATTTAATCTTAGTCCTCAGGCATGACAACGCATCTGCATTTTCATTTCTAATTGAGTATGTCTATTATGAGCCTAATCATCAGCTTACCATCAGGTGGACTGTATGTTAGTTTGTCACCCTAAGCACCACGTGCAAATCGGAGAAAGAAAACATCGAGGGGAAAGCTAAATGTCTAAGGAATAGATGTGAGGTCCGCCAACCTCACGCCCTAAAATTCCTCAGAAATGCTAGAAGGCGTATTAACAACAGTGAGATGTATAGAGGTTGAAGAGGAACTTTCAACTCGAAGGAGAAAACTATTTTTCACTATATAAAAATTAATGTTTGTTTATTCGTATTTTATATTTCATCATCATTCAGATTAATCTTTGTCAACTAAGCAATAAGTTGACACTTGCGCGAAGGTTACAATGAAATTGTAGTGTAGGTGGCGCCACCTATCGTATCGACAAATTTTGAAAGATATATATCATTAAACCTGAATGAATACAATATCATTCCTTATTAACTAATATACAATAATAAAAATAACTCTTCGAAATTTAAAACCATATTTCCACAATTATTTTTTCTGCGGCAGCCACACACCGAGTACCAAATAGTAGGCAATGAAAACGTTTTTTCCGTATCTTGCTGTCTCTGTCAACATTTTGATTCCTTAGCTGGAAGCAGGCGGTTTCAAGTATTTCCTCATACTTTAAAGAGCCAGCTTCAGCCTAATATGGCTGCAGCATGAATGAGTCCACTTGATCAGGAAAACCACGCTCTCACAAAATACTAGCGCAAAATAGCAGCTTAATACTGTTGCATTTCGCAGGATGAGTGTAACCAGATACCCGTTTATTGGCAATGAGCCATCTCATATTGAGACTAAGATGGTTCACAGTAACGTGATTAAAGATTTGTCACAATGACCGCTGTATTATATAACATGTTCATTGATGCCTTATACTAAAATTATATTTAAAAAAATTACTTTTCATCAACTCACCAGGTTTCAGAACTATTGAAGTGTCTCTAAGACTCTTGAAGAACATATCAATAAACGATTTAAATCCATACACGTTTTGGATGGCACTGTGATAGTAACTAGACCGTCGAGTTGCTTTTGTCACTCCAGTACTGTCTCTTATCCACCTCACGTAAGGAAATATATTTATATATCTTGCTGGCAATGAACATCCTGGTCCATGAGTACTTAAACCCATCTAAATTAAAAATAAAAGATTGAAAATCATAGTTTGTTCTTATTCGGTTTGAACCTAGTGTGTTCAACACTGCAACCAATTTATACTTTTCTTTTCAAATGAATGATATAAAATGATCCTGAATGATCACAAATATAAATATTTTTCTCTTTTTAATATTGCACTCAAATTACAAGAATATTTATATTTGGAACGCAACAATGTGTCGATTTAGCCAGCGTTGCTTCGTTTGAGAGAACATAGTAAATGTAAGGAATATGATATAAATAGTTTTACAAAACCTGATGCCTTAAGGGGAAATATAATCTCAAATGGCTTAGCAAGATCCTTCGTTATGCCGAAAATATTGCAGCATTAATTTTTAAAATAAATATATGGTAAAGTTGAGGATTAATGTTAAGGATTATGTTAGACGAAAACACGATTTCGTTAAATTTTCTCGATAGAAAAAAAAACCAAAGTTACCTCCAAATAAACAATAAACCGCTGTTATTCATAAAATACTTTAAATAAGATCATGAAATATTGCATACTAACTGAACTAACTATAAAGCAGTGCTTATGTTACTTACTTTTTTTAAAATACCATTATTTTCACCGTAAAAAGAAATTACCTAAACTATCGGCTTCTTGAAGCTTGATTCCTGCCGCCCGGTCACTTCGCTTCGGCCTTTGAAGGAGGAGGTTATGTCGCTTACGATCAGAATAAACATTACGCAACAGAACGACGTAAAATTAAAATGGGAAATAACCGTAATAAAAAATAAGAAGCGACTAGCTTGGCGTTAAGAAACAGCCTTAAATATGATAAACCTAATGAAATAATCTAATCTAACGACCTTTCTACTTACAGTATTAGTGATTACAAACATATCGGTACATAGCGTACGACGCGCGGCCAAGTGGGGACGAAATTAGAATTTGAGCTGACTTACTATATCCCCTTAACTGAAAGTATATTAAAAAGTTTGTTCTCAATCAAGAATATGGTTTGTGAGACAAAATTATTATTTGTGTTGGTGAAAATCATACTTCGTCATTTAGTTTTACTTGCATGAAAATGATCTTCACAGAACAATAGTTTGGTTTTTGTAGACATGTATTCGAGTATTTTCTTGCCACTTTTAGCCAAGTATTTCTTATATTTAAATACTTGGACGTGAATTCATAACTTTCCCGGCGTTCTTATGCTCGTATTTTTACGTTCAGGCACAACACAACAATGATTTAGATGATAACTCATTATTAAACAATAAAAAGTATCTTATTCCTTTGCAAAATTGGCAAAATTGTCGACTGTGATGTCACGAGTTGATCA
The DNA here is from genome assembly GCA_907164705.1 of Parnassius apollo. Classification (NCBI taxonomy): domain Eukaryota; kingdom Metazoa; phylum Arthropoda; class Insecta; order Lepidoptera; family Papilionidae; genus Parnassius; species Parnassius apollo. The sequence continues at coordinate 1,658,129 of CAJQZP010000898.1, read as the reverse complement.
ACATGGCGGCTAGCGTTTTCACGCGAAAATTTAAAACGATAGATTAAAAGTAATTTTTATGGCACTATTCGGTTTTAAAAAAAATATAGTGGCTCGTTACCACTCTAGGATTCATTTAGAACAATTTTTGAAAATGGGTGTAATACCCTATTGTCAACCATCTTCTATATTGTTCGAGTGTAGATTTTCTAGAAACTTAGTTCTTCGGATGGCGCTGTCGGTTGAAAGATTTGTGATGTCATTTTCTGCAAAGCTCCCCTCGCTCGCGTTCCTGACACTAGATGGCGCTAGTGTATGATGTTGACTTATTCACGCAACAATATAATAAAAATAAAAAATCGGGTTGTGGATGTATTGTGGACTGAATACATCTACGTAACGTCAAAATTTGTACTAAAGAAAATTAAACAAATTGAAACGTCCTTCAATAGAAGCGCTAACATCTCCGTCGGGCGCAATGCGTCACAGTTACCACTCAACGTAACGAATTCTTTGATCTTTTAGTTGTTGAGTGGTGTGGTTAAATTATTGATGCAACTTTACAAGGCGCAGGTTCGACCGCACATGTTCCCTTCTCTGGGCTGGCCCCCCTCAGTGCCGGCTCCTTCCATTTGATCGCATCCAGCACGGAGCCGTTCGGATTGTCGGCCACTGAGTTCTTTCCGATCGGCTCGACTCACTGGCACTGCGTAGAGATGTTGCCATCTCTTTGCGTATTTAATCGCATTTACCACGGGGAGTGCTCTAAGGAATTGTTCTGACTAATTCCAGCCGCACAATTTCACCATCGCACATCGTGACAAAACTCGCGATACCATCCATACAATCTGGATGACTGGCGGTCCACCACTGTGCGATTTAAAAAAAAGTTTTCTTCCTCACACAACTTCCGTGTCGAATCGAGTACCACCAGATATTTTACCGATACCACTTAGGAACCTTCAAGAAAAGAGCCAACTACTTTTTAAAAGGCAACCGGCAACGCATCTGCAACTCCCCTGATGTTGCATTTGTTCATGGGCGGCGGTAGTCACTTACTATCAGGTGAGCCGTATGCTTGTTTGACCCCTCTCCTACCAAAAAATGTAAATTATAGATATGTAGTTGTAACCCAGAACTGTATCCCTCCATTATGTTATCAGTTTTCTGAATCGCCTCCAATATTTGCCCTTAGAGTTGACAACACACTTGTAGCTTTCTTTGTTTAAAGTTGTTGATCATAGACTGCAGTACCATCAGATCCTTAAGCCCCGTATACACTAGGGGACATTTTGTCCCGCAACATGACGCGGAACACTCAGTCTAAGTAACGATGCAACGTTGCACAGTGACTCGCAAGATGGCCCGCAACATTTTACGTGACGTGGGGCATGTTGCTTATTCCCGCACCGAGGGCGAGCGCACGTGTCCCGCGTCAATTTCGCGACATTTTGTTAATGCAATGGCAAGTCTGATATGAGGGCCAAAGGCGTTCCGTAGTATTGTATCCAGTTTAGCTATGGAAGGTCTGATGATTTGTAGTAAAGTTTCAGAATCAAATGTCGACATTCGAATAAAATTCACGAAAGACCCATCAGACATTCGGAGATCACTTAAAATATGAATTCTTCTTTCTTCTCGTTGTAATAAGAAATTTCGCATCCACCACTCTCTCTTTCGCTTAAGTACTATGTACGGAGCACTAATTGCCACAACCTCCTCGGGCGACATTTCTATAAACACTGACTAGTGTGGCCTGCAAAATGTTCCGCGATGTATGTCTCGGGACATTCCACATAATTGTTGAGTGACATGTTGCGCAACATGTTGTTTTGTCCCCACGTAGGTATATCCAAGGCTTTAATTGGTGAACATAGGCCTCACCCAAAGATATCCCCCTAGAGGGCATTTTGCCATAATTGTAGCTCTTGCCAGGCGGGTTGACAGCCGCAGTTCTTTATTATTTTGAGTTGGCATCAGGAAAGTTGCAACATTACTACTTGGCGACTCCGTGGTGCAGTGGCTTAGCAATGAGTGGCTGCGCTGGAAGTCGCGGGGGCGAATCCCGCACGGAACATGTATTTGTATGGCCTACAAATAATTGTTCCGGGTCCTGAATATTTGTCTTTGTGCAATTTATGTTTTTAAATGCCTGCCCTCATGATACAGAAGAAAATCCTAGTGTGGGGGTAACGTTTAAAAAAAATATTGCTTCCCACCTCCTGTTCCAGCTATCCTATGTCATCCTTTACGACATCCACGGGAAGATATGTGCTATTGGATAACCTCTTGAGTTTTTATTAAAAAAAAAACACTCATATAAGATAAATAGAAATACATAATATAATTCTTACTAAAACCCATCCATCAGTGAGTTTTCCGGCCAGAACCATCCCCGCATTATTTACGCACGTCTTCCTGGAGCTTAAGACTTTGTAGCACACTGCATTCGTAGGCCATAGATAATCAAAATTTATCTGAAATTTAAAAAAAATGACAAAATCAGTTTGAATTTAGTTACAGCCTATATACGTCTACGCCCCACAACTGGTAACAGGCCTCCTCTTGGTTCCGATAGAGTTTTGGGGCAAAGACATGCCCACTGCGCCAACCAACGTTTGTTGTTGGACACAACATGTCTTAAACTATTTGTTCATACCTTAGATGTGCATTTTTTCATGATATCTTTGTTATTATACGTGACGAGAAGACGTATTGTAATCTACCAAACGCTGCCCAACCGAGTTAAATCCGTTTAGGTGTCTATATTGTTCTGCTGCGGAATAAGATAGACACCTAAACGGATTAGACACCTAATGGACACGGCAGAGTTGGCAAGAGACCCCCTAGACTCTTACGAGTAAATGGAAGTTTGTCGACCAAATTGGTGATTTAATAAAAACGGACCAAAATAAGAGTAGGTATTTCATAAGCGGGAGATCCACGCTGTACCTATATTATGACTGTGGTACGAATGGGTCAGCTAGACCGGGTAGGACCACGCTCTTACAGAATACCAGCGTAAAATAGCAGCTGAATGCTGCTGTGTTTCGTATAGTTAGTGTAGAGATCCGGAGACCCTGTTTTACTGAAGACGAGGCATTTAGGTCGAGGCACGAGAGGTGACAACGCATCTGCGTTTTGATTCTTAATCGAGAATAGGTGTAGATGTCTATGGGGCACAGCATCCACTTACCATCAGATGAACTGTGTGCTCGTTTGTTATCCTTATTGTATCAAAAAAGGTATATGGATTTGAAATAAGCGCGAAAGGTGCGTCAGGATCGTGATAATGGAATGGTCTTTGCCTACCTCTCTAGGTTACAGGCTCGAGAGTTTATGTAGTCTGAGATTAAGAATCAGATGATAGATCTCTGTGGATTGAGATGAAATGCCTAGTTATCAGTGAAAATTTTCACCGGTTTAAATTGAACGCTAAGCGCTAGCTTTTAACCATTTTCTCTTTGGAGATTATCGAAGTCCACTCCTGAACCTGGGTCTCCACATAGATTGTCTCATATGAAAGGTTTTTGTTATAGAAACCCGGGTTGGCGGCTGCTGATTTTTTATAATTTTGAGTTGTAATCAGAGAGATGCTATTAAAAATCCTATCTTCTACATCAGTAGGAGAACAAGAATCGACAGTTACCCATCTCTTACGATCGAACGAAAAACAAGAGGCGACAGCCTCCTACTGCACCTACGAGACGATTTGGGCTAGTTAGTTCTTACGTTGCCACTTTTGACACGATCAAAGCACCAGCCTACAATAATTATGCAATAACAACGAGCATTTTCAAATAGTAAAAGTAGTTGCAGTATTTTATATGCCAATAGCTTAACTGTAACTTAACTTTACCTCCTCCTTTATATAAAATTCCTCGCACGTCGTTCGACTAATATACTCTAAAGCAAACATTTCTTGTTTCAGAACCATGTCACCTGAAATATCCAAAGCACGTTAAATTGCGTATGTTGTTAGAATTATGTATATACATCACTATTTTTATAACTTTTTTTTTTTTTTTGCATGGGAAATGCCTACGCATACCCGCCTCGCGGGGGGCAAGGACGGGTTATGTCGGACTCGCACTGACTAAAACCCCATGGTGTTCCACCTTCGTCGCATATTGGCAGGGCTACGGAACGCTTTCGCACTGGTACGTACGACTGTTCTCCTTCCCAAGTAAGGCGCACCAGAACACATGGGCACGCCTTCCTCCACGGCCTCCAATTACATCTGCGCAACAGACGCCCCCGCGTCCGATGCGCGAAGGCCATGGGGCCAGGAAAAACGAGCACTTTTTATAACCTGGAAGTTTTTAAAAGTTTATCTACACATTTTTTTAGTCAGTTACAGCCTATATATACGTCCCAATGCTGGGCACAGGGCTTCTATCATTTCTGAGACGGATTCAGACATGCAGGTTTCCTCACGGTGTTTCTCTTTTGCACATGGTAAATCATCAATAAATTAATAATTTCATTGTTGCCGGCGGGGATCGAACTCGAGGTGCTTGTTTCCTGTGAATTCACAGCGATTACCGCGGCTCTCTTCTAATCTACATATATAAATAAAATTAAAGTTTATATCTGCAACATCGAAATAACTGAGAATATTATATGCAAGCTATTAAGATATTAAAATTTTTGTTTGTCTGCCTGTGTGAAAGTTCGGGCTAAACTTTGAAATCGCTAAACGGATTGAAATGAAACTTCACGAACAGAAATAGAGCACTACGAGGAACGGTATAGATAGGGTAGCCAGATGGTCTGGATTCATCAGAATTTTTCTGACATTTCTCTCAATAGTCAATGGTCTCCAGACTCCCGAAAAAAAATTTAAATCTCTAGACCAACAGCTTCTAGGAAAGTTTACGTATGCACTTTGATTGAATAAAAGCTGAGTTAGTAACTAGACTGAATTTTTAAGTAAATTGTTTGAATTTTAATTATTTTCTGAATACTACTAAAGAAAAATGTGGTTTGCAAGATGATGTTATGACCAGGATTAAGGAAAGAATGCTTCGGTGGTTTGGTCATGTAGAAAGAATGAATGAGGAAAGAGTGACAAAACAAATTTATATGGCAGATGTGAACGGCAGAGTCGGGAAGGGACGCCCTAGACGAAAGTTTATCGACCAAATTGGCGATATTTTGAAAATGGACCACATTAGAAGTACCCTTAACCGACGAGCGTGTATGCGTAGATATATGGATGTAAAGGAGGCGAGGGAGGTATGTCAGAATCGTGCCAAATGGAAGTCTACCCTTCTGGGTGACAGGCGTGAGTGTTTATATGTATGTACTAAAGAATCCAAATTGGTGGACTCAGTAAAGTCCAATGCCAAATACATGTTGCAATCTAAAAATTGAGTGTACTTAAATCAAGTTTGTTTAATTAAAGTACATTTTGTGGCCTCTTCTAAAAACAAACTTTTTGTTTTTAATATTTATTTCTCCCGATAACAATTCCAAAATCCTGTTGTTATCAAAATTTGTCCAGATATTTTGGTCTTCCGATCGATCGATGATTTTAGCTAAAAAACTTGGAAATTTATTTTGACAAATCGAAATATTCATACAATAATAGTCTTTAATAATTATCGTGAATCTAAATAACCCTACATTAGTAGTAGTATAAAATTGAAATGACAAACAAATTTACAGTTACGTGGTAGAACCACGCTGCAGCTATATTATGGTTGCAGCACGAATGGGTCAGCTCAACTGGGATAGTACCACGCTATCACGAAACACCAGCATAAAATAGCAGCTTAATGCTGCACTGTTTCGTATGGTGAGTGTAGACAACCGGAGACCCTTTTTACTGGAAACGAGGCATTCCATCTTAGTCCTCAGGGGTGACAACACATCTGCGTTTTGATTGTTAATTCAAGATAAATGTAGATGTCTATGGGCCACAGCATCTACTTACCATCAGGTGGACTGTGTGCTCGTTAGTCACCGTTATTGTATAAAAAATTACAGTTCACTTAATTGTAAGTTACTATTGTAACCCATGAACGTCTGCAACCAACTTTCAGCAAAGGAAGCTACAGACGCGTGGCCACCCTTGAGGGCTAAGATGAAGATGCCTCATAGCTTATATAGCATGGTTTTTTTAGCGTCTGGAAAAAATTAGGGTGTAACACGTAAGGGGAGTAGAAGCCCATAGCACTGATATTTTAAATTTTTTTATTTTTCATCTTAACATATTATGAAATAGATCAATAAATACTAATTGAATGCGTATTATTTTAATTTCGATAGTTTTTAATTAATTTATTTAATTTGTTCAAAATTTTTGTTTTTATTTTCAGTACCAAAGTTTATTTCAAATTAGTAGTACCTACTTATTGATAGATCAATTTCATAACATGTCAAATAATTTTAAAGCAAAAAAAAAATCGAAAAATATCAGTGCAATAGGCTTCTATGCCGTTCACCTGTTACTCCCTACTTTTCCAGTCGGTAAAAAAGTCATTCTGTATATTGTTGGTTCTCTGTACCCTTCAGACCGGAACACAGCATTGCGTGTACTGCTGCTTGACGGCAGGAATAGATGTTAAGAGGATGGTAATAAAATATACGAAAGTGGCTTACGGTCTGTATATCCGACACTGAAGACATTACTCCATTTGCTGATTTCCCTAGTTTTACCCATGAAAATAATTGGTTTCCCTGAAAAATGAAAAAGTGTTGTTTCAGTAAATTGGCTGTTCCGTTCTAAATCGAGTATAGAATAAAAGACAGTTTTACTGGAGAGCGAAGAAACATAAATCGAGGAAGTCCCTAAAAAGTTTTAATCACTTTTATTATCTGAAAAACGATTGACCCTGCGGGCCATTACTGCATACTTAATTACTTGCATATACACAACTTGCATATAAACGTTGAGATCTGATAAAACCTCGCATTCTCAATCGGATCGAAATCTATAACTAAAAACTGATTTATAAATTTAAAATTACCAAAGTTCTATACAGGGTTATTTTGCAAAAACCGGCCAAATTTGCAGAGAGGTGAGAATAAGTCAAATGGTGAAGAAAAATTAATTTAAAAACATTCTCAAACATTGTTTTTTTATCTTTTAAATAGAAAATGCACGGTAATGCAATATTTTAACTGATTTTACGGCGCACGCATATTCGTGAGGGTCGATCAGTATGAAAAAACGTTCTTGCCCATATATCACATTCAATTTCGGATAATTTCAAATAAAAGACTTATTTACTCGTATTTTCAAAAACTGCAATAATGGTATACTATTATTTAGATATTTGAACTTAATTTTAAAATTTGACTACTCTTTGAATAACTAACCCTGTTTAGGTAAATTACAATATTTTTAACAGTATTGTAATAATTTCGCTAACAGGCAACCTGATGGTGATTAATGATGGTGGTGAATGCAGAACATTAACACTTACAACGAAGCATAGAGAGGCAGGATAATTACACGCTGTAAGGCGTTCTATCTTAATCCGCGGAGATAATAATGAATCTAAAGCATGACCTGCAGAAACTTATAATAATAATAATGTCCTCCAGACCGAATTTCGGCCACGGCGGCCTGCCTCAACGAAGGCTAGCCATCGGCGCAGGACAAGATTATAGTGCCCAAGTGCATGCGCAAGCACAGGTGCACTCTCTGTTCCCACACGCTCATAATCCGATGGGACGGTACACCGACACGACCGGAGAGAGATCAGGCGCAGGCCCAACAGCTTTACGTGCTTTCCAAGGCACGGGGGTGAGACATCGCCAACTTCCTGACTCAATAATTGATTTTTGGCCCGACCCGGGAATCGAACCCAGGACCTCATGATCAGCAGTCGCACTACTACAACCACTGGACCAACGAGGCAGAAACTTATTCACTTAGCATCATGTAAAGCCTAAGTTCATCAATCACTTCCACTTTAAACTTAAATATGTTTATAATTGTTGGATACTTACAAAGATAAGGATCATCAACACTATCCAAATATAGGATAACTATTGTATTCAGAAAACCTTGCTTGAATTCAGGATGCAATAGGTAACTAATAATGCCACAAGACCATTGACTACCTTTCGTGGTGTAAAACATTGCTCTAGCAGACGTCCTGGAAAATAATCAGCAGAATTATTTATTTTCATATAAGAAGTCACAGTGGTAGAGCCACGCGGCAGCTTTTGTTTTCGCATGGATTGGCTGCCTCGAACCGTGATGGTAACACAAACACACAGAATACCAGGGTGAAGTAGAAGTTTACTTCTGCGTTTCGCTTGGTGAGTGCAGGTATTTTTATAGGATAGGATGACAATCGAGCACACAGTTCCCCTGATTGTAAGTGGTTGCTGCGGCCCATAGACATCTACATCTATGCTCGATTACGAATCAAAATGCAGATGTGTTGTCATCCGTGAGGACTTAGGTAGAATACCTCGTTTCCAGTCAAAAGTGTCTCCGGTTCTCTACACTCACCGTACGAAACACAGCAGCATTAAGCTACTATTTCACGCTGAGAGCTGTACTGTGAGAGCGTGGTCCTTCCCCGGTCGAGCCGACCCATTTATGCTACAACTTTACTACTAATATAACTGCAGCATGGCTCTACCACCGCCGGAGGTCATATTTCTTCCCTTTAACATAGTAGCGGAGTTAAATAAGACATTACCCCAGGAGAGTACCAGCACTCCTGGTGTCGGAGATTCCCTCGCTGAGCATCCACACCCAAGCTAACCTTCTTTTCCTGGTCGTAGAAACTTACATTACCTACTGTGGTACTACAAACATTTTTAGTAGGGTAAGAATAGCGAACGAGCACACACTCCAACTGATGGTAATTGAACGTTGTGACGCACGGTACATATAACTATATCTATGCACAATAAAAAATTTTAACCCCTCACGAAAACAGAGGGGTGTTATAAGTTTCTAGTGTGTAAAATTTGCCAACCAACAGCACGTTATAAATATTAACAGAACGTCTCAGACAATCCATAATGCCAATAACACGTTCTTACTTTATATAAATGTACATACCATCGCTTGTTATAATTTACAACTAATAATATTACAATTAACAAAATTTCAAATTTATAATATTAATTTTAAAGTACTTGGATATATTAAAGTTATTTCAAAAATAAGTTTCACAAGAAAGAAAGAGACAATAAGCAGAGACAAAAAAGGATATTACACAAGAACTGTCTGACTATACAATAATAAATAAAATAAATTTAATTTACATCACATACACGTGTGTGTGTGTGTGTGTGTGTGTGTGTGTGTGTGTGTGTGTAGAGAGAGAGAGAGAGAGGAAGAAGTAGAGTGCGTGAGTGTATGTGTGTTTGTTATAATTTCTTACTTAAGTGGAAATAATATATTTTTAAAGACTGATTTGCTTTGGTGGAAGATGTCATTTGAAGATCTGTTCAGCTGTTTGAAGATCATCAGCTCTTTTTGTTTCGGGGGATTTTTAAATCTCTATTTAAGTTATTTATATAATACTAGCGAAATAGCTCGGCTTGGCACGGGTGATATCTGCATTCTACAACAGCACCATCTACCGGGTATAACTACGCCTATAACCTTCAAATAAGTATATGCAATAACTTCACAAAGTTTAATCTCAATCTGATGAACAGTATGGCAGCGCATAAAATACGAAGAAACAAATATTAATTTTTATATATTACATTAAATTGAAAATTAAAAAAAAAACCGAAACAAAAAGAGCTAAAGATCTTCAAACGGCTGAAATGATTTTCTTGAATCATGGCTAAGAACACTCTCGATTAAGTCACCTTTGAAACCAATAGAAACTAAATCTAAATTTGTTTATCCGTTTGGGAGCTACGATACCACAGATAGACACATAAATACAACTCTCGGAACGAAAGTCTAGCGGTGACCGTTATTGCGCATAATTGGTTGTACTGCCCATTATTGCGTATGATTGGCTGTGCGTATCGTTCGCAAGCGCTGATTGGCCCTCTAGTCGCATTCTATCCCCCGCAATGATACGACGTTCGCAGCTATCCCCTCCACGTTTCGTTCAGCGCTAGAGTTACGTGCTGCAAATTGTACACAGATTCACAAAAACACAGATAAAAACGTTTAACATATAACACTCCTATTTTTCGTCGGGGTTAAAAACCAAAGCGACAAACTAACTTATAATCCAGGAGGTTTCCAGACGCGTTGTCACATCTGAGGACTAAAGAAGAATACCTCGTTACTAGTTATAAGCGTGTCGAATTTTCTACACTCATTATACGAAACACATAAGTATTAAACTGCAAATTTACTCCTATAAGTGTGTCATTATTCCCCGTTGGAGACAATCCCTTCGTGCTACAACCATAGTATAGCTACAGCGTGATTCTACAACGCAAAATATGGACATCTGGATCCTGCATGGATGCATTGTTACCCTTGTAAACTTTGTGAGATCAGAGGATGGGGTTGCAGTCACAGACTTAGATTCTCATGCAGAATAGAACGCTTCCATCTCAATAGATTTTTATATGATTGACTAGGGCTTAGCCGTGTAGTGGCGGTGTAAGAAAATCTATTAATCCATCAGAAAATCAAAAGATGGGCAGTAGCAACTTCCTAATAACAAATTAATAATACTAAAGTTGGTAAGAATTACCTCGCACATAACCGCCCAAAAAAAAATGACGTGTCTTACCTAGTTTGAAGAGCACCTCCCATCCTCCCTCAATTGCGTGCACTAATTCCGTCACCATTAATCCCTTCGCCACTAATCCCAGGACCACTACTCCTAACACGACTACACTAGGAAAGACATACCATCGACGATAACACGACACGTGTTTCGCCTCTACACGAGGCATCCCGCAGGTGATGTAGACTGTACGGTGGCTGACCGCTAAGTGAGCGAAGTGACTTCTGATTCTTACCAATTTAGTATAAAGGATTTCCGCAAATTAACGGCTGATTCTATTATTATTTATAAATAATAATAATTAAAAATACAAGTCTATGGCGGTAGAAGGAAAAGGGGGATCTCACGCCGGTCAAGTTGTTCTGCTCGGGGAGCAGTCAACGCTCCGAGTGGAGTTCAGAGCTATTGTTTATATACTGTTTTACTTCAAAACACAGGCCGTTAATATCACTACTCCGCCACTTCACGGCTGGTTTATACGCCCTTACAAATCAATATAAAATTCATACGATACATTAGTGAATTCTCGTCCACGGCTGTAATGTCTTTTGCGTTCCCTATAGCTACTCGATGTTCTATCATCACAATATTAGTAACTTCTTCTACTGACTGATTATCTGGAAAATAATTTGATGTTTACTTAATTATACATTAAATTCCATGTAAGATGAATATAGTGAACATTGATCGCGTAGCCAACTTCCTGACTCCAGGCAGCTACTGAGAACTTCTTAATGAAAAAACTCAATAGCTGATTTTGTGGCCCGACCCCGGATTTGAACACGGGAACTCATGATCAGCAGTCGCGCTACTACAACCACTAGACCAACGATGCACTCACTATTGCAAATATCTGCCCTATGAGACATTCTATGAAGGAGATCTATATTCAGCACTGGAATTGAATAGGCTGTAACGAGCGATGAATGCGAAATGCGATTGATCTTCTAAAAAAAATTACCGGCTATGATATTATAAAAGTTGCATATACTGAAGTATTCAGCTGCGTCAAATGTGCAAGAGTTTTGCTACCGCAATAGTCAATATGACTGTCTACAGCTGGCGAGGTCAGTGCCTAGAAGTAGACTTTTTATGGGCTAATGAAGACGAAGAATAGCCACGCATAGTCCATACGGATAAAGAATGGGATTAGAAATGGCGACTCATAGAGTCCGTTTTCATCCCATCTTCATATTCAGTATCAATAACGAAAACGTGCTAATAACGGTATATCGGTATAACGTTATATTATTCGGTTAATTGGAAATTTTCTATTAATGAGAAAATATTTGTTAAAAAAAACTGTACATGCAAGTAGGTTCATTAATTTTAGATCAAATTTATAACTAGCGACCCGCTCTGGCTTCGCCTGGGCGTTTTCTAATATTGTGGCGTTATTTGGACTTAAGGTAATCATCAAAGTCTATTTATTTCATAATATCAATATTTCAATTTAATATAATATCTAAATTTTTCGGATAAAATTTAGTCCAGCTCACTACTGGTATTACTTCACTATTTGTTCAAATTATTTAAAAATACAAAAATATTAACAAATAAAATCAACAACAGAGAATAAAACTCTCAATAGCACACAAATTAGCAAAATTAGTCTGCTTTTTTATGTGATTTATGGCATTTGTTATTATTGATTCCATTGACAAGTAGCACTGAAGTTATAGAACGTACGAAAAACGCATAACGCAACGTATTTTTTTACAGTCTATACCGTCATGTGTGAGTATAGACAGCGACAGTGTGCGAGCGAGAGGTAAATAGGTGCGCCGCCATTTTCAATCCCGTTCTTTAACTGCACGTGTAGTAAAACCCCTCACCTTCTTAAAGTCAGAAGTGACAATAAAGGCAAATCCTCCCTACCCTATATCCAATAGTGTACTTTTAAGGGTTGATGAATATCTTCTACTTCGTTGAAGAAGATTCCTCAAAATGTACATTAGTGGCGGTGTAAGGGTATTCACTACCCCAAATAGTCGCGTGTCGTAAAGAGGCGGCAGAGGAAAACTAAAAATGGAGATTGGCCACAGCATCCATCTGATAAGAACTCAAAATAGTTTTAAAAAAAACCGCCTACCAACTGTGGTAATTATAGTAAAATCCCACATGAGGTAATGTATATTGTTCAACAGGGAAGTAATACAGGCTCTAGTGAAATAGTGCACAAGCAAAATCAATCAGCAATCTTTCTGCATTTTTTCATAGAACTTCAAAATATATATTCAGGTTCATAATATGTCTTTTATCAAAAACCAAGGCTTTTGATCAAGAACCGGAAGAAGATGAAATTGCTACTTTTTGTTAATATAAACCTGAGAAATTACAGTTTTTTGAAAACACTACACATTAAAATAAAACTAGGTTTTACGGATTTCATTGCGTACAATGACCTATTTTATCCTGTGAACACGTTCAGGTTCGCCCCCGTCACTACATCAGATTTTATAAATCTCAAAACTTGACTAAAAAATACCTATTTCTACCAAAAATTATTAGCGAGGCTATTAAATTCAATAAACATCCTAATTTCAATAGAGAAGATGGCTGGGTGCTAACATTTGCTTGGGATCCTATAATTAATGAAGTCAAATTCCAACTCAAGCATACAACTGTAAGAATTCAAGATACAATCAGTTCATACTGGGTAGATCGGAACAAAAAGAAATAATTTTAATCTGAATGTAGCCGTCGTTAACTGTGACATTAGGACGTCGAACACTTCAGTCCTTCCCGTGACCATGGATTCTGTAAAGTGCTCGAAACGTTGGGTATATAAAATAAGTTAAAATACGCGATAAAATCGGCAAAAACTAGTTTTATTTAAATATAAAATAAGTTATTATATGCGACACCAACCGTAAAAACTAGTTGTATTTCAACCTAACCTAACCTAACCTAACGTAAGCTTAAATTTTAAACCAAGCCTAAATCTTTAGTTTTTTTTTATTTAAAAAAAAAACAGGATTTTCAGGTTAATGATAAGATGTATTAATAACTTTGTCTTCTTACGGTTCTTGATCAAAAACCTGATTTTACCATAAACCTGCGACATATTATATGAATAGTAAGACTCACCTGCTTTATAAATCAATACCCCCATCCATGGCATCAACACGGGTTTCTTGTTATCATTAACGGATAGAAAATGATGTTCTATTGTAATGTAATCTGAAACATCAAATGACATAAAAATATAAAAACAGCTTAATGCCGCTGTGTTTCGTATCGTGAGTAAACGCCTAAAAGGCGACATGATGATTGATAACAATATCAAATCATAAATCATTCATCATCATTTCACCTCATTGCCTTTCCCTTTTTTAATTAGCTCGCGGCCTTGCAGGCCGCGAGCCCTGTGACAAGATGAAGCTGTAAGAGTCGTATAGACTAACAGCATTAACATCAAGATAATAGATATCGTGAGTGCAGAGAACCGGCGACCCTTTTTACTGAAAACGAGGCATACTAACTGTGAGGGAGGGATAACGGGGAGCAAAATAGATGTCTTTGAGCCAAAGTATCCACTTGCTTAAAAAAAGACTGATTAAAATAATCCATCTCCTCTATTATTCCGTGAGTGTCGTAAGAAGAGATAAGTCGTAAGGAGAGAAGGAAACTAAAACAGATCGCCACTAGGATTTTCCTAATTATAAAAGTTATTGCCTATATAAGTCCCACTCCTTGGCGCAAACCTCTCATTTCTAAGAGGGTTTCCGAGCAAAGTAACGTCGTCTTCGATTTATTTGTTTATTTTTTAATTTCTCGGATATGCAGATTTCTTCACGGTGTTTTCCGTCAACACCGAGCTCGCGGGAAATCAGCAGTTACAACTGTAACTAAAAACTTCCTGAGAAAATCTCAAAAATAATTAAAAATGATGATTTCCAAGCCACCGCCCAAGCGTTGCAAATATGCGAATGGGAGCTTTTAGCCATATGAAGCAATCTTTTATGGAGACAACACATTAGTAGCTGTGGCATACTTTGTTTGAAGTTAGTTGCGTGTGTCCATTAACTGTGGATGTGGACTGTAAGTTCATAAGTCGTCCCATCTCAATTTCCAGGCGGACGTTTTCTGCTCTCTCCGACGAACCTTTGTCTTAAAAAATCATTAAATTCGTGTTAAAAATTATTGACGGTCACCAATCGGGATAAAAACTATCCTATCTCTCAAGTTGCATCAAACTGAACATATTGTGCAAAATTTTTATTGAAATCTGTTTAGTATTTTAGGAGTTCATCGCAGACAAATAATCTGCGTGTCACATTATATGTCTGCGATGAATTTTTATATATAAAGATTATAATAGTAGAATTCAGATAGTGATCGTTTAAAACATAATTCAACACAGCACTCGTATCGATAAATTTTTGGCCTTTTAAAAAGTAATCTAACATGAAAATGAATCGACACTCACACACTAACATCAAAAGTAAAGTTAAAAACGAATACATTTCTTCAAACTCAACTCGACATGTTTCTACGATAAGAAAATTGTAACTGCACTATTATTTTTTAGATCGATAGTAGTTTATATGGTGCGCAAGCATTGTGTTTAAAACTGCTGCCAATGTTTTATGACATTAGAGAACTGTTTAATAATGTAAGGATATTGTTTTGATATTCGGCTCGAGCCAAGTTTGTAAGTAGTAATGCGATCATACGATTAGTATTTTTATTAATCTAAAATAGTCATTTCGTATATTGAGTGATGGAACCACTTTGGTATTTACGCGACATGCAATGGATTGACTCGACCGGGGAAGGACCACACAGAGTGTAGAGTAGTATAGTTAGGATACCGACGTACAATAGCAGCATATTTCAGAAAGTTTTTGTGTAGTAAGAGGTATCAGACCTCCGATGACCCTCTTTTGCTGTTTAACAGTGTTAGAGCCACGCGGAAGCTTTTGCTGTTGCACGTATGGGTTGGCTCAAACCGGGATGGTACCACGACTTCACAGAATACCAGTGTCAAGCAGAAGCTCTGCTTATGCGTTTCGTCTAGTGAGCGCAGGTGAAACAAGACCCAATTCCCCCCCTCCCATTCAACCTGCTAGCGGAATTGAATAAGAGACTACAACAGGAGGGTACCAGTAGCCATGGTAATGGAGAATCCCCCGCTGAGCATCCACGACCAAGTTGCTCCACTCCTGAGCATGGGTGCTTAGGCTAACCCGCGTATTCTTGTCCAGAGGAGGGAGGGGGGGGGTAATATTCCGCTCAAGACAAAAACTGCTCAGGGTAAACTGAGCAAAAAGACTAAGGTGACCTCTGCCATGCTATGCGTGAATTTCTGCAACATTAGGGGGCTTCACTTGAACCTAACCGCCGTCCTACCATCTGGAGATGGCGAAGCTGGCCTTGCTCTTTCTGACCGAGACGCTGGTGCCTCCGACTGATACTTCGTATCTCGCCTACCCGGGGTACAAATTGGAACACTCCTTTGTGCCTCGGTCTGGGGTTTGCGTATACGTAAAAGAGGATATCTATTCTCGACGCCTCGGCAGTCTTGAAGATTCGGACCTGTTCATCCTTTGGCTACGCGTAGACAGCGACGACCGTCCCCACGTCTAAGGGTGCCTCATAGATCCCATAGAGGTAATGCCGAAACAGACCGACTTATCGACTACGTCTAAATGGCTGCAGGTTTCTTGCTACAGCAGATTCCATCCGCAGAGATCGTGATCCTTGGTAATTTTAAAGCCGAGATCTGTTTATGAATTTTCTTTGGCGTATGTTCTGACACAGCTGGCTACTTCGCCTACACGGATTGCAGCTGTGGTGGTTCATGCATCTTTCCTTCCTTTCCTTCTGCTGACGGATATCAAGTTTACGATGATGCCCCTCTTGGCTCCTCGAACTATTGTCTGATCCGGAGTGTGGTGTCATTCACGCCCCCTTTGAGGTTCGATGCGTGGGTGTATTCTGCACGCGGCCGCCGCGTTTGACATTACAGGTCAGATTAGGACGCAATACGGTCTTTCTTTGCATCTTACTCATGGAGTCGGGTTTGCTTCTCGCTGGATGATCCCAGCGCTGTTGTTGACTCTGTCACTGATGTGGTGCTACAGGAAATGAAACTATTTATTCCATTATTTGTGGGACCAATCGGAGGGAGATCCCAACCTTGGTTTGATCGCTCTTGTAAGACTACATTACGCAATAAGCATGAGTGCTGTCAGGCTGGAGCTTATGATTAGGCGGTTCGGGATGTAAACACCAGCAAGATTAAAAAGAAGTGCAACTTCGCCTCTAGGTCCTTCAAAAAGTTATTACCAAGGGAAAGTATGAGCACATTGGCGGAAATGGCGAGAAATTAGTTCGCCTTCCTTCGGGAACCCATGCGTTCTGGTCTCTCTGGTATTTTCTGTAAGACATCACTACCATCTCTACATGGACGGCTCACTGGCTCACGCGGCAAAAGAGAAAGCCGATCTTTTAGCACATGAGTAAAGAAATCCTTACTCTGCTTTTGACGGGGGGAACACACCGCCGACTACCCGCGTTGTGAGTGGTCTATGCTTGATGTACGATTCACACAGTGCTCAGTACGTATTGACTGTTCTCCCTGGACATCCACAAGTCGAGTAGGCCTGACGGAATCTCCCCAGTTATGCTGAGGACGTGTGCTCCAGAGTTGGCACCGGTTCTAACGGGTCTTTTCTCCTACTCTCTAGGCGTAGTCCCGAATTCATAGAAGACAGATCTCGTATATTCGATCCGTCCAACTACAGGCCTATCGCCATCACCTCCTTGTTCTCCAAACGAATGGAGTCCATTATTAACAACCAGCTTATGCGGTACCTTGAAGAGCACCAGTTGATTAGTTACTGCCAGCACGGTTTCCTTTGGGGTCGCTCAGCTGGTGATCATCCTGTTTATCTAACACACCGATGGATGCAGGTGATCGATTCCAAGGTAAGGCTCCGGCGGTTAGTTGGGACATAGCGAAGGCTTTCGATCGGGTTTGGTATAAAGCGCTTCTGTCGAAGTTTCCTTCCTATGGGCTTCCCGAGAAATTGTGCCATTGGATGACCAGTTTCTTTGCTGATAGGAGCATCAAAGTTCTAGAAGACGGTGCATGCCCCGATTGCAAGACCATTAACGTTCGTGTTTCACAAAGTTGCATGCTATCACCAAGGTTGTTTCATCTGCATATCAATGATAAGTTGCAAGCCGGTAACATTCATTGCTATACGACAGCGGTGGTGATGCTTTATACAACGACCGTGCCAATATTTCTCGGGAAAACGTCGCCGATTACCTGGACAAACTAGTGTCTGTAGTCGAGAAATTGTTGATTAAAGTCTGATTGGAGGTGACTAAATCTAGTCCAATTCAATCCCCAGAAGGCACAAGTTTGCGAGCAAGAAAGCACCCGTTTGTCGTATTTCCTCAGTTTCAAGGCAGTCCCCTCGTTGCCTCAGCCAGTATCGGATTCCTCGGGGTCGACATATCCAGTGACGTGAGTTCGTGGTCACCTGGAAGAGAAGGCCAAATTGGCTTCTAAAAAGCATGTTGTGCTCAGCAGGTCGGGACAGTATTTCATGCTGGCACACCGCCTGCAACGTTACAAGGTGCAGTTTCGGCCACACATGGAATACTGTTCCTATCTTTGGGTCGAGGCTCCCCAGTGCCAGCTCTTTCCATTTGACCACATCCAGCGCAGAGCAGCTCGAATCGTCGATGACCGAGTCCTCTCCGATCGGCTCGATACACTGGCTCTGAGAAGATATGTTGGATCTCATGCTCGGAGGAAGTGCTAGAACGAATTTCAGCCGCCAAATTCAACGAACGCATATCGCGACATAACCCATGATACGATCAACACCATCTGAACGCTTGGCGGTCCATTACGGTACGTTTTACCAGGATTTTTTTCCTCTTACGATCCTTCTGTGGAATCGTCAGCTACCGGGGTGATTTTTCGGACCAATACGACTTAGGGACCCTCAAAACAAAGAGCTTACTCCTTTCTAAGAGGCCGGTAACGCATGTGCAACTTCACTGGTGTTGCAGTTGTTCATGGCAAGCGGTAGTCACTTACCATCAGGAGAGCTGCATGTTCGTTCGCCCCCTCTTCTATTAAAAAAATATTAAAGAATACATCACTCAGGCACTGTTTTGTATTTATACCTTAAAAACAGAAAAACTATAAATTTAAACGCAACTTTTCAATTATGATGACACTGTAACCATTTGCGTAGTAAGTAAGTTAACCTCAGTTCCAACTACCGACACCTGGTAAGCGTTAGGTTATTTATTTATTTATTTATCAAAACTTCGTACAATACGTATAGGCAGACTTAATGCCTTTGGTGAGTGTGGAGAACCGGAGACCCTTTTACTGGAAACTAGGCATTCCATCTTAGTCCTCACGGGTGAGGCGTGGGAGAGGCGTTGCTCTCCATTTTGATTAGTAATCGAGGATAGATGTAGATGTCTATGGGCCACAGCAACCACTTAGCATCAGGTGGACTGTGTGTTCGTTTGTTATCCTTTTTGTAGAAAAGGAGCAAGCCACACCCTAAGTAATCTATCACTATCAAAATCGGTTTACAATGAGGGCAATTTTTTTATAGGATTGTCTACACTTACAATACAAATCACAGCATAAGATCGTCATTCTTGCTCGGTCTAGCCGACTCTTATAAATTCGGAAATAAAATAACATCCCTACAAATAACTATTAATAGAAAATAAAAGCCAACTTCAAATTATTTTATTCTTTTGCTTTTGTGGATTTTATCGTCTTTAATTTAGTTAATTAAAACTCCAGACGTTTCGGGTGCTTCCCAGCCATGGTCACGGGGGACTGAGGTGACTGACGTCCTGATGTCAATCTTAACCCGGAGTACCTTCAGCTTTTAATTATTACTTACGTTCCTGTCTACAAAGAATGAACTTACTGACTTAAATACTTGCAGTGGTGTGCTTGGGTTTAGTTTTAATTTTATTAATTACAGTAGTACCCAGCCTCCTTCTCTATTGAAATTAGGATGTATTTTAATTTCAATAGCCTCACGTATCATTCTTGGCAAGATCAATTCCTGCCTGAGAATTTATGGTTTCACTGTTTATTAAAAAGATTTTTTATTGTTGACGTTTCTAAATAGTTTTCGTTGTTACTTTTATAATCATCATCTTCATAACCATTTCCGAGATTTCCAAATCCACCTCCCTCCTCAAATTAATCTCACAAAGGAGGTACTTGCTTGGTGGGTTGCAACCGTAGTTTTTAACTGACTTCACAAAGGAGAAGGTACTCAATTCGAGTGTTCAGAACTTTTTTTCTGGGTGAACCGATTTTGATGATTCTTTTTTAATTTGAAAGCTGGTGCTTCTCGTGTGGTTGCATATAAATTGATCAAGATCTGACCAGTGGTTTTTGAGTTATCCTTAAAAATGCGTATTTAATTGGCTTCGAATACATTAAAGATGTTCTCATTTTATTTATATTGATATCGGTTGTCAAATTTTTAATTTTACCGTTTGTTTACTATTATACTTACTTCCTAGATGGTAGGATTCCTTTCCTGCCTTGGTGACTATTTGTGTAGGTACTCCCCCTGACCTGTTCTTGGGAAGCAATGGCTGCACTGCTATGTTCTGACTATTTGTATTGGTACTCCCCCTGACCTGTTCTCGGGAAGCAATGGCTGCTATGTTCTGGTCTTACTGGTATAGAGAGCCCAGAATAATTACCCGTTGTAAGGCATTTGAACTTAGTCCTCAGCGGTGACAGCGTATTACATATACGTTGTCACCGCTGAAGACTTCTTATTATCTTGTTATTGTCTAATTTGTTTGAATTTAATGTTATTCTCTTCAGTTTTATATAAAAAATACCTTTTTTACACTATATAACCTGTTTTTTTTGTTTTATAGCATTGGGTGACAAACGATCACACAGTCCACCTGATGGTAAATGGATACTGTGGTCCATAGACATCCACATTTATCCTCAACTAAGGATCAAGAGGACTAAGATGGAGTAACTCGATTCCAGTAAAAAGGGTCTCCGGTACTCTACACTCGCAATACGAAACACAGCAGCATTAAGCTGCTATTTTACGCTGGTATTCTGTAAGAGTGTGGTCCTGCCCCGGTCGAACCGAACCATTCGTGGTACAACTATAATATAGCTGCATCGTGACTTTCATGTTTTATAACTACAGTACCGTAGCATAAATAAAAATGTTTTACGTTTTGCACATTATACGCGAATGTTTTGCTTAGGCGTTGTTGTTTTAACTCGAACGTGTGCCCACAACCCGTCCAACTCGTTACACCCAGCGGTAATTAACTCCCGGTGAAAACAAAGTAAAAAATATATGAGCCTGTGGAGACAATTGTCGGTAAATCATTACTTCATTCACTTGCATGAACGCGTTCGATGCTTTTTTTTGTAGTGTTTGAGTGCCGTCTGCAAAATCATCTAATCTTGTCTATAGATTGTGTTTTGTATATTTTATTAAATAAAGAAGTTATTGCCAACGTGACACGAGTATGTAAAACAACACTCAATAATAAACCAGAAGTAAGTAAGCAAAATCTACGTGTCTGGTTTATTATAATATTTATACACTTAATATTTCCTTATAGTACAAGGAAAAGTAGTAAATCATAAAGTAAAAGAGTAAAGTATATTTTATCTAGCTACTGCTCGCTGCTCTGTCCACGTGGAAACAACAACTTCAAGCTCCATCTTCAGAGCTTTTTTAAATTATTTTATTCTTTTTAGTTGTTTGAAGGCAGCTTTTATTAAAAGTTTAATTTTTAGAATACAACTTCAAAAATGTTATTACCTTATTTTCCCACCGTTTTAGGTAGAATGTTTCTTCAAATATATGATACTACCCCTGAAGTATAAGCTATTTGATAAACAAATTATCATTAAATCATTTCAAAATTGACGAAGTTATCGCGTTATTCCGTTACTTTACCTTAAGAAATCCACCCTAGGGTGGATAATTGGAATCGCATGTCCGTTTATCCACCCAAGACGGGTGAATAAATGGAATACGTATATTATTTTTCTTCCGATTTTATCCCTCGGCTGTGTACAATCGTTTATAAAAATATGATAAAAACTAGCCGAAGATTACTTAGTAGACAATACCATACTTATCAAAACTGAAATACTTTTAATTGCTCAATTACATATTTTAACTTTTTAATTAGTTTATTTATTAGTAATTTTTAATGAGTTTTATACGTGGTAGAGCCACACTGCAGTTATATTAGTAGTATAGTTGTAGCACGAATGGGTCGGCTCGACCGGGTAAGGACCACGCTCTCACAAAACACCAGCGTAAAATAGTAGCTTAATGCTGCTGTGTTTCGTATGGTAAGTGTAGAGAACCGGAGACCCTTTTTACTGTAAACGTGGCATTCCATCTTAGTCCTCACTTCACTTAGGTGACAGCGCATCTGCATTTTGATTCGTAATCGAGGATAGATGTAGATGTCTATGGGCCACAGCAACCACTTACCATCAGGTGGACTGTGTGCTCGTTTGTCACCCTCTGCTATAAAAAGAATATCATTCGATGTGACATAATTTTATCTTATGATTTTATGTTATGATGAAAGAAATATTTTACTGCAATTAATTTCATTATATTTAATTGAAGTAAGTATTTAAATTAAATGATTATACATTGTTAATTAAATAAAAACAGTATTGGAAACAGTACTAAGGGGAAATATAACCTCAAATGGCTTAGCAAGATCCTCCGTTATGCCGAAAATATTGCAGCATTAATTTTGAAATAAATATATGGTAAAGTTGAGGATTAATGTTAAGGATTATGTTAGACGAAAACACGATTCCGTAAAATTTTCTCGATAGAAAAAAAATCCAAAGTTACCTCCAAAATAAACAATAAACCGCTGTTATTCAAAAAATACTTTAAAGAAGATCATGAAACTTTGCATACTAACTGAACTAACTATAAAGCAGTGCTTATGTTGTTTACTTTTTTTAAAATACCATTATTTTCACTGTAAAAAGAAATTACCTAAACTATCGGCTTCTTGAAGCTTGATTCCTGCCGCCCGGTCAGTTTCGCCACAGAGTACCTTTGTATAAACTGAAAAGTTTCGCTTCGGCCTTTGAAGGGAGAGGTTGTGTCGCTTACAATCAGAATACACATTACGCAACAGAACGACGTAAAATTAAAATGGGAAATAACCGTAATAAAAATAAGAAGCCACTGGGGCGGCGTTAAGAAACAGGCATGAATATGATAAACCTAGTGAAATAAGTATCTAACGACCTATCTACTTAGAGTATTAGTGATTACAAACATGTCGGTACATAGCATACGACGCGCGGGGAAGTGGGGGCGAAATTAGAATTTGAGCTGACTTACTATATCCTCTTAACAAATTTTAAAATGTCTTATTGAGAGAAGAATTTATACAGGACAACTACGTCTCCTTAATAATGAAATTCGTATTCGTCATTTACTTACTTATTGCACATATTGTAAAATTAATAAATTACTTATTATCATTTAAAACAAGAAAGTTTAATTTGTTTTAAATGCAATACGTAATATGATTTTTGTTGGGTCTTTGTTATAAAAATTTAATCAGTAATATATTAAAGTTGAACTGTACTTGAGGTGGAAAGGCGGAACAACAATCAAAAAGTGAATTCTGATTATCCACCCCGTCTAGGGTGGAAAAACGAACACGCGTTTCCGAGTATCCACTCTAGGATCTTTCTCTCTCGGTGGGTTTCTTAGGGTGGATAAAAGGAATAAAGGAACGGAAAGGAACCCAAGTTATTGCATTATATACAAACAAAAAAATTCGAATTATGAAAGATCTCCTTTATTGATGTTGTTTAAAAATATTTGGTTGAATAAACTAACATTTAAGCTATTTTGCTGACCCTGCCTCAAGACCCTCCAATTCCCACAGGTCTCGCCAGCAGTGTAGGTGCCTGCATTACGTCGGACGCAATCAGGAGCCATCTATCCAGGTATTTTACTCAAGATGGCGTCCATTTTAATTATAGATGTCTGCGTAACACGGTGGCAAATTTACTAACTACTGCATAATTCGATATGTGAGTGGTTTTGGAGTAATTGTATGTCATATTACATAGTCACTATGTTTTAGAACAAAAATGCAGCTGCGCTCAGGGCTTAATGATCATGTCGAGACGCGGGCGTGCAGAGCATAATTATTTAAGTACTTAATTTATTAGCCACTTACATCGCTATTTTGCTGTTTTTATTAAAATAGTATAAAAAGAGTGCACAATTCTCTTTATTTTTACTAAATTTATATGAAATTACATGCGGTAATTATAACATAAAGATTTTTTTTTTAAATTTTTGTCTGAGTGACTGTCTTTTTGTTTCGGCTAATCTCCGAAATGTTTGGACCGATTTTGACGGGACTTTCAATGTCAGATAGCTTATGTTATAAGGAGAGGCTTTGACTAATTTTATTTTAGAAGAAAATAATTATTGAAAGACACACCAACGTCGGTAATACGACACGTGTTTCGCCTCTACGCGAGGTATCCTCTTTAAAAGAAAAATGTATTCATTAAAACCATTTTATTTCGCTAGTAATATATAATAATAGTAATATGTTTATATAGTAATATATATTCGCTATAATATGGTTTTATTTAAGTATTTTATTTATTCACTTACATTTATTTGCCAATTTTTGAAACTCCTATAGTAATGAATAAAATAATTCTCGATCGACAAGGAGGCTTTTTATGTCTTAATTTTGGATGATTGTAGGTGTCCGAATGCATTCGCATCAAATTCGCTTCGGGTGTAAGAATGCGTCGTAAAACTGAAAAGTAATTTAGGAAAAGGCATTTTGGTACATTTCGCAGAACTCTAAAATTATTTTTAAGTGGCAATTTATCTTTGTCAAATTATGTTTGGCATGATCATTATTTTAAAATAGCTGGGGTTTATAATGCACTTGACATAACTAAAACAATTGAAAATGTAATGAATTGATTTAAATACTCTTTGATTATGTATACTGGATGACCCTTTTTACCGTCTGGAAAAATAGGATGTAACTTATGAACGGAGTAGAAGCCTATAGCACTGATATTTTACGAAAAGTAAAAACAAAAATTTTGGATTTAATATATTAATTAATGTACAAGTGTAATGTATGTAAGAAAAATTTTAAATTAAAAAAATTATAAAATCTATGGAAATTCAAATCACATCCACCCTAACCCGTGACTCTGAGAAGTGACATGATCAAAGATGCCGCTCGTAAAGTAGGGTGGATATGATTTGAATTTCGATAGATTTTAATTAACTTAATTTTTTAATTCAAAATAAAAATTTTGTTTTTATTTTTTGTAAAATATCAGTGCCATAGGCTCCTACTTCGTTCACATGTTACACCCTATTTATTTCCAGACGGCAAAAAAGGTCATCCAGTATATTCTTCTTAATTATAAGAAATATCATTGTATACGTCGTGTTGAGCAGGCTTACGAGAATTCATCACCTTATTTTGTTCCGAGGGTCTCGGTATCGTAAAAGCTGGTTATGGTATATACCAGAAAGATTTCGTGCCTTCTGACAGATGGCAGTGTGGCCACTTTGTTTAGAGAGCAGCGTCAAAGTTGCGAGACGACTAGATCAGCGATCGCCTCCTAATCCTTGCTATCGGGCGATCTTGACTTATTTTAACTATTTTCTCTAAAAACGTTATTATTTTCTCCAGTATCGTTACTTACATACATAAATTTCACAAGGACATACATCCAGACACAGAACAATTATTATTTGTTGTTTTTTTTTTGTGCGTGCGGGAATCGAACCCGCGGCCCTTAGCGCTGCGACTCATTGCTAAATCACTGCGCCACAAAGGCGTTAAAATTTTAATTATAGAAGAAGAAGAACATTTTTGCCAACAAATAAACACCTCCGGAGTGTCTTTCGTCATTTCTTTTTCTTTCGTCATCTGTGCTTGAGCAGACGCTCGTATACTCTAATTCTGTCCTTCGCAGATCTCTAGTCTCCTAAGACCGGCAGTCGTGACCGGAATTCGGTTTGAAAAAATTATTATTATTACTAATACATAACTATTTTTATACTTTGTCTTTTAAATGATGATAAATGATCACGAATTGTACAGGGTAATTTTTTAAGGAGCAGCCAAATTTTAAACTTAAGTTCTAATATATAAATAATATATACCGTTATTGCAGTTTTTAAAATACAAGTAAATAAGGCTTCTAATTTTATTTGAAATTATCCCAAAATTGAATGTCATTTATGGGCAACAACGTTTTTGCCTACCGATCGACCCTTAAGAATGTGTGCGTGCCAATTAAATTAGTTAAAATAATGCGTTACCACGCATTTTGAATTTAAAAGATAAAAAGAACAGAATGTTTGAGATTTTTATTTAATAAATTTTTCTTCACCATTTGCCTATATTTCTTATTCTAAACCTTCTTAGCACATTTGGCCGGTTATTGCAAAATAACACTGTATATTCGTGATGTCTACATTAAGATGTAGTGTATGTAGATGTAGTTAAGTGACGATGTTTCATTTTTAGAACTATATTATACAGCATAAAATATGACATATATATTTACTAACGACCGAACGTGCAAAATAGGCGATACACCGTCAACCATTTAAAATAGTATATCGGTCTCTAAGGAACCCAAAACGTGAAGAAATGAGAAAATAGTTATTCTGCAGTGTAGGATCCAAAAAATATACAAAAACTTTCAACCGGGAGATTAAAAATCGTGTTTTTATATCGCTTTCTTAACATTGCCGTGTTTGTAAAATCTTTCATTTATCCAACTTTAAGAAGACCCATAATATCTTATTTTTTTTTTGTAAGTTTACAAATGTTGTACTGACATTACATGCCATTCTAAACTGGTCTTATTATCGTCAAACTGAGACACGTCTTATCAGATTATCTATTAGTGTACTTAAGATTAAACTAAGGAATATTGTATTTTATCTCCTAATATTAAGGTCGAAGTCAAATTGTTCTATCATTGGAAGATTACCCGTAATAAACCAACAGATGACTGTATTTCGTTTAAAAACAGAAGCAATAATCTTTTTTTTAGTACTGTAGAAAACTGTTCTTTGTTTTATGTATGTCTATATCATTTCAGAACTTTAATCCTTTTTATATAGACAATAAGTTTAAGTAAGTGAAGTTTGATAGTAAAAAATTGTTTCGAATATTGTATAAATCCGACTTTTAGTGTTAGTAATTCATCTTGAGTTTTCCGACGAAGATAACAGGCTTGTGATTGTAATGTGTAATTTTTTTAAATAATATTTATATCATTAATTTGAAACCGTCTTTGTGTAAAACATAGCAGCAATGGATCAACTATTTTTGAACTTAAAAGAAGTGTGTTTCTTGTTATTTCTTGTGATAATGCTAATGCTTGTGTTCATGTATCTTCAAATTTGTGATTTAGTGATCAGCAGATATGTCTTCACAATTTTTGGTGAGTACATTTTTAATTTGGGTTCAATTCT
The DNA here is from genome assembly GCA_907164705.1 of Parnassius apollo. Taxonomy (NCBI): domain Eukaryota; kingdom Metazoa; phylum Arthropoda; class Insecta; order Lepidoptera; family Papilionidae; genus Parnassius; species Parnassius apollo. The sequence continues at coordinate 1,630,912 of CAJQZP010000898.1, read as the reverse complement.
GAAATGTTGGGTCTAGCTTTACCTAGTAAAAATGTATTGCAGTGGTAACCGTGTTAGCAATAAAGGAAATAAATAAATTGGTTGGGAAGTTGCCGTGTAGTGGTGACGTAAAATGATCATCACCATATATCGTGGTGAGCCACACGTACAAACGTGGTAGAGCTACGCTGCTATATAGTTATATTGTGGTTGTAGCATGAATGGGTCGGCTCAATCGGGGAGGGACCACGCTCTCATAGAATACCACCGTAAAGTAACAGCTTAATGCTGCTGTGTTTCGTATGGTGAGTGTAGAGAACTGGCGATGCTTTTTACTGGAAACGAGGAATTCCACCGTACTACTCAAGGGTGACAACGCATCTGCACTTTGATTCTCAATCGAAGATAAATGTAGATGTCTATGGGCCATAGTACCTACTTACCATCATGTGGACTGTGTGCTCATTTATCACAACATTCAATAGAAAAATCATATACGGAGATGTAGGAGACGATAGAGCGAATGGTCCTTCTCCCCCCTCCTCCCAAGCATGGCAACGGATATGGATTGGTTTAACCGAGGAAGATCTACGGTCGCACAGAAGACCAGCGTGAAATAACATTATTCTGCTTTAAATCCTATGGTACAGGAGACCCTTTTTACTAGTAATGAGTCATTCCATATTTGTTCTCAAGGATCAGCATTTTGATTTTCGATTGAAGATAAATATAGAAGTCTATAGGCTACAGCGTTCACTTACCATCAGGTAGACTGTACGCTCGTAAGTCACTCATACTTTTAAAAAATGCATCCACAATCCTACTTACTGTTACTTACCGTTACCGTTATAGCCAATTAAAGTTCACTGCTAAACGTAGGCCTCCCCCATAAATAACTCATAGGGGGGATATTTGCCGTAGTTGTCACCGGGTGGACAACCACAGTTATTTATTTTTAGCCGTTATTGAGAAGATCAGAGAAACCGAAATAGCCCAACGGATTAGTAAGCTGAAGTGACACTTCAGCTCAAAAAACCGACAATCGATGGGGAATCAAGATACTCGAATGGCCTTCGAAAAATGGGAAAGATTAACAAGGTACTTCTTTTTTGTCTAGAAGTATGTTATGGTGTGCATCAATCTACTGTATTACTACTGAGTGATGCTCTTAAATTAATTATTTCATATTTAAGTAACAGTACGCAAAGAAGATGTCTTTATAATATGAATTCTTCCGGGTCGATAGTACAAATGGGAGTGCCTTAGGGCTCAATTCACGGCCCGTTTCTGTTTCTTGTATATATATTAATGACTTATCATACTTAGTAGGGGATAACCATGATATAGTGTCATCTACTGATGATACTTCATTAATAATTAAATTAAAACGATAGTTACTAAAATATGACGAAGTAAATAATGTAAAAAATGTGTAAATGTCTAAATTACTAAATTAGTTTAAGGTTCATCATTTGCATTTAAAAGGCACCAAAATTAAATGTATGAAATACAAAACTCCGAATTTCGAACATGTTAATACTAATGTAATTTTAAATAATGATAAATCTAGGGGCTAATTCTAGTAAATCCACCATTTTTCTTGGAATCACACTAGAGTGTGATTCCAAGAAAAATGGTGGATTTAATTGGAAACACGAAGCTTCCATGAGGCCACATATACCAAACTAGCAAGCAAACTTAGTTGTGCAGCATATTCAGAAGTATATATAAGGTTAGAAGTCTTACCAATATTAAAACAGCTAGACCAGTTTACTTTAACTATTTTCATAGCCTAATTCACAGTACTTACATTTTACATTATTCTCGAGTGGCAGCCTCGTACCGGTAGGCGTAGTGTAGGGCGACCCCCCACTAGATGGAGTGACGACCTGGTAAGACATGCAGGAAGTCGATGGATGCAGGTGGCTCAGGACCGTGCTTTGTGGTATTACTTGTGGGAGACCTATGTTCAGCAGTGGACTTGTGAAGAGCTGTAATGGTGATGATGATGATGATGATAGCCTAATTTCGTATTGTATTTTGCTATAGCGACACGCGACTGACACTGAAATTATATTTGTTTTATAGAAGAGAGCCATTAGAGTAATATATGATTTATAACCTAAAGAGTTGCCTTGACAAAAATTTAAGGAAATTGACATATAAACTTTGCCCTCTCAATACATTTATGAAAATGTAATATACATACATAAACACTCACGCCTGTCACCCAGAGGGGTAGGCAGAGACTACAGACTTCCATTTGGCACGATCCTGACACACCTCTCTCGCCTCCTTCACATCCATACACCTACGCATACATGCTCGTCGGTTAAGGGTACTCCTAATTTGGCCCGTTTTTAATAAATCGCCAATTTGATCGATAAATTTTCGCCTAGGACGTCCCTTTCCGACTCTGCCATTCACTTCTGCAACATAAATTTTCTTTGTCAGTCTTTCCTCATCCATTCTTTCCACATGACCAAACCACCGAAGCATTCCTTTCTTAATCCTGGTCACAACATCATCTTGCAAACCACACTCTTCTCTTATTACAAAATTTCTTACCCTGTCATTCAGATTCAGCCCTAACATACTCCTTAACGACCGCATTTCTACTGCGTTCATTCTACTCTCGTGCTTCTTCTGCCACACCCAACTTTCACTACCATACGTTAAAGTAGGGACCAACACAGCATGTAATATATGTACACCAAATGTAATATATGTTTCAGTTTCCCATTGTCACCACTTACGACATCTACAGGACGATATGGGGTAGTGGATATTCTTACACGACCACCACACGCTTAACAAATCTCATTTCACACATCCTTGAATTATTTTATTCCTGAGACGAGGAGATTACGAGTATCTCAAGATGTTTTCCTCCGTCGCCAAAGTCGTTGGTAAATCAGTTATTTAAATTACTACTAATTATTTTAATAGTGCAGGCAGGGAATGCTTTGTCCCTGGGCTACAACTGAACCTGAACCTGCTGAACTGAAGCTGCTACGACCTGAACTATATTTTTACGCAGTAGAGCCACGATACAGCTACATATATTAGTTGTAGCAGGAATGGGTGGGCTCAACTAGGTTAGGACCACGCTCTCAGCTATTTCACGCTACCAGCGTAAAATAGCAGCTAAAGCCTGTTGCATTTCGTACGATGAGTGAAGATTCATTCTACCGTAGTACTCAAGGGTGACGACAAATTCTTTCATGTTGAAATTTGCTTCGATTTTGATTATTAAACGAGGATAAATGTAGATGTCTATGGGTCACAATTTTCACTTACTTACACTTACGCTTACCTGGTGGACTATACGCTCGTTTGTCACCTCTATTCTAAATAAAATAAATATGACGGCTCTTATAAGGTATCTCTCTTGCCGTGCTCTGCTGCTACAAGAGAGTCATACCTTGTTGCTTGCAATGTTACAGTTTAAGGAATAACAAAAGCAGTTATCATAAGGGTATATAACCATTTTTTAAGAAAAAATCTCGAGTGGCAGCCTCGTAGGTAAGCGCGATGTTAAGCGACTAAATAAAGAGTTAATTGATGCACGCAGTCTCAGTAGCGTTATAGCGATCTTCGGGGAGGCCTGTATTCAGTCGTAGAATTGTGACAGACTGCAGTGATACTGATATATTGAGCCTTATAAAAACAGGCTATGAGGCCGTCCATCTTAGTACTTAGCGATAGCAACGTATCCGCCTATCTTTATAGTTTTCTTTGTTTAAAATTATCTGGGGGTATTAAAAGCCTTCAATGGCCACCTAGTATCAGATTGATTTGATTGGAAGAGCTCAAAAAAGAGTAATTTCATTACTAAAGAGACATTATATGTAGAAAATTTACAACTTTTTAATTACTGTAAAGGACTAATTAATTCCGGAAGTATTAGATCAAACGAGTTGTTGCATTGTTTCAAAATATAAAAAACAGACTTAAATAAAGAAAAAAGTTAAGTTTAAAGACAGACCCAGGAGAATAAAATAATTTTCTCATAAATAGCTTCTAATTTGGCGCAAAGATAAAGTGTATTGAAGTTCTTAAAGCACTCAAACGGGTAAGCTATGGTTGAGTGTATCTATATTAAACGAAACAGATTAAGTTATATCGACATACTTATCGTAAAGTAGGCTGTACGAAAAAATGAATAGTAATAGTAATACTCTTTATTTGTGTAAAACATGGTATAAATGTTGTTAACATCTAATAACGAGCGCTCATGTTTTGCTTATTTTACATGGCATGAAAATATTTTTAAACAATGTCAGATATTTCCTTAGCTATTTGGAATACAATAATTAGTCACGCGATTTAGTTAGAAATAAAATATAGAGATAGAGAAGTCATACTATAATTAATTATATGTTAATTCTGAGCGTCGTCAATTTCAATACCTAATAAAATTCGCATAACTTAATTAAAGATATATTGTAACTATACTTTAACAATAATATTTAAATGAAAGTTTATATTATATATATTAACCGATACATAATAAAATTTTTACTATACAAGATTTTTTTTACGCTATAGAAATTATTTTCATTGAGCCATTTGCACAATTTCCTTTTGAACAATGTAATTTTTAGGGTTTTAAATGAATGAGAAAAAAGTTTAAAAAATGAAATGAATAAATGAAGCACTGTCATGGAAGTGTGGAGTAGATAGGACAGGTGACGCCGAGGACCCATTAGTGTACTGAATAGGTATTTCTCATACGTATCTTTCGGATCACGTACTATAACATCGACTTTATTTTTAACATCTCTTTGCAACCAATCAGGAAATTTTATGATTGTTTGGCACATAAAAAGTTTTAAAGGATGTTTTCCTGTTTTTTTTTTAGCTCTCTATTTCTTCTTTAGCTCACGCCGGCACTGTTCACAATCTGCGTCAATTTCTTTCAATATATCAGTTAAATATTCATCGTTAGTCTTTCTCTTTCTTTGTCTTTGTTATATTTGTTCAGAGGATAAGCCGTCTTGAGATCTAGATGGTACGGATTCGGTGTTAGCAAGGTGTTCAGTATCCTTCAGCGTCACAGTATTTTGAACCCCCATTGTCGTCATAGTCATAATATCTTGGATTTCATTTCCGTTACCAGCTTCCATTTACTTACCTTTTTGTCGTATTATTCTGGCTTTCATTTTCGTTACCAGTCCTTGGGCGGTTTTCATAAAAATTCAAGTAGACTGGCATATTACCAATCGTGTGCTGACGGTGCAGCCTAGCTACTTGTGCAGTTTTTCATTCTTTTAGTGATTCTCGATGACTATTCTGTAATTTTTTCCATTCGTTTTTCGCACTTTTTACTGAAACAATAATAACAATATCACGTTTCACATGTTTTTGGCAACAGGTGATTCATTCAAAACAATTGCATATAATTATAGAGTGGGCTACAGAACAGTAGAGCCGTGGTAGCTCAGATGATTAACGCTCACTGTAAATATAACAGAACGCGAGTAACACTGGTTTGATCCCCGCCGGCACCAATGAAAATTTTAATTGCAATTTTAAGTGCTGATTTACCAAGTGTTCGGTGGTGAAGGAAAACATCGTGAGGACCCTGCATGTCTGAGTAATAAGAAAAAATATATTTCGAAGACTAGATTCCTTGCCCTAAAAACCCTCTCAGAAATTAGGGGAGGCCTGTGCCCAGTAGTGGGACGTATATAGGCTGTAACTTTACAGAACAGTTACTAGGATTGTGAAAACCGGCTGCCACGCAATTTGGATTTATTTGCAACCAATTTATATGTGTGTGCCAACAGAAAGAAAATGAAAAAAAAATTGAAAAAATGTTTATGTATAAATGGCAACTTCCAAACTGTCTTGAAGCAGTTAATGGCGAGCATATGTCAATAAAATGCCCAACTAATTCAGGCTCTCAATTTTTTTATAATGATTTCTTATATTTACGCGAACACTACACATTGAAATAATACTAATTTTTACGGAATTTATCGCGTATATTTAACTTTTTTACCCGACTTTTTTTCTCAATTTTTTTGTTATATACATTTTCATTCAATCGTATTACTAGCAGTTGTTGATGCGAACAAGAAGTGTATTATTACAGATGTTGACTCCATTGGCAGATTTAGAGATTTAGCGACAAAATAACCAACTAAATTTAACTAGTGATCAGCCTTTACTAGAAGGTGATACTCCAATACCTTACGTATTTATAGGTAACCAGGCATATCCCTCACAAAAATACTTTATGAGACCGTACCCACATAGTGCATATCGTTATAGTAGAGAAAAAAGGAAAAAGCACGAAATGTGGTAGAAAATGCATTTGTCAATGTGATTTCGGGTATTTCGTCGACTTTTGAAGTTTCATTTAGAATAAATTGATGGGATTACAAAAGCTACTTGTGTTCTATACAATTATCTTATAACCAAGCAAACAATAACAGATTTAACGACGTTAGTGTAGACGCAAACCACTTTTTCGTACGGTTACAGGTTACAGCTAGTTTTTATTTGCATCACGGTAGTCTTTTATCTCCTCCGGATTATACAATATCAAATAACTGTGAAAACCTCAGAGTAATATGTATATAATTATAGTAAGGTTTGAACAAAAAATAAAAATAAAAAAATATATTAGTAGTACTTCTAATATAATAATTATGTATATTTTTAAAAGGCAATCTAAAACAACATTAGAAAAAGAAACAGCGAAATATGTTTATCGCTTTATTTTTACTTGCTCAACACACACATTGACAAAATCATGATTGTGTGTAGATTTCTCAGCTTTCATACAAAGATGGATCATCCTGCCCTGCACTAAACAAACAACACTAGCGAAAGGCGCCAGAGGGGTAAGGTAAAGGGTTGAGAGGCGCTTAGCATAGTTCGCGTAGCTTCGGATCAGCCTACACAACTAAGTTTGTTTGACTTAGTTTGGCTATTTTAAAAAGTGGCTTAGCTATGCGAGTTAAGATAAACTAAGTTTAATTTGCGGTGGACGGAAGGCTTCAATGCTACAGTTTATGTTTTATTCTAATCAAAAGAATTCAGTAAAAACTAATTTTCAGCATTAATAACTTTACTGACATTATTTAAAAGTTCAAACAGGAGCTAACTTTCACTCTTAAAATGTCGGGCTCCTGGAAAACTTCCACCCCGAAGCCTGAATTTTGTATTCCTAGCAACGTAAAAAATTAAAAGTGCTTGTAATTTGACATATTTAAACGTCACAAAATGTAAACGTCATAGACAAACTCGTTTGGTTTTTAAATAATCAAACCAATTAACAATTGCATCATAATATATAGTCCGATTTCCTAAATCGACCACAACCCGGCCCAAGCAATTAGTTTATTATCGAATTTTTACTCGACGGTTGATAACCATTATCTCATCACGTGTACTGTTATTTTCGATAATGCTGTGGTAGAAAACATTGTATATTGTGCTTTAGCGAGGGACGTCGAAAAAAAATGGATTACATTATGCTATTCGCCCCATTTTTGTTATTAATCTTCATTTACTTGGTGACTTGTGTGTGTTTGCAATGCTGTCAGTTATTCGGTAAGTGGTTTGACATTTATTGATTTTTTTCGATTAATGAACTAAGTTCTTTTTAATAATGGCGTCTATAAATAGCTAAAGTTTTACTTAGATGAAAACGATCATTATTAATCGTCTTATATTCATATGTTAAACACTTTATTTCATTTTATGACGAAATACTCGTAGATACATAGACAAAATAACCTTAAAACTTGATTGATCTTCATAAAACTTTTAAAAACCTTCTGATTTGAAAAACTTCTTACAAATCACCTGTAATGAAGAAAATAACGTATATATATATATATATATATATATATATATATATATATATATATATATATATATATATATATATATATATATATATATATATCATTTTCTAATTTGAATCTGTCAGAAAACCAACAAAATTAGACTACCTGTAATGAGTCAATGACTCTGATCACAGATTTCTAATAAAGTTGGTACTAGGTAGGTAGGATTCCTTTCTAAATCCGTGAATTTCGGAAATCCGTAAATTTCGGAAATCCGCATGAGTTGGTACCATCTCTTACCAATTTCTACCGCTAAGAAAAAAGAATTACAGCCGCCGTAATTGTTTTGGAGGTAAAACGAGCCAGTACAAAATCCTATTGATTGTGGGGACTGTTCTGCTCGGGCTTGCGACTCATTAATTATCTTTAGCTATCAATAATGAAATAAAAAAACTGCGGTTGACAACCCACCTGACAAGTGCAGCAACCAGAGAAATCTACATCAGACACTAGAAGTGGCGTATACGCGTGACCTTGTCGCCGCTATGATGTGTTGACGAACATCATTCATCATTATGTAATTTAGTTGCGCGGGGAACGTCGTAGGTGAATTTATGTTATTATAAATGTGAACTGCAGCATAACCCGTTGTAAAAACTCATCAAGGACGTTTAATTCAACTAATGAAGTCATAACATTTCATCGGTAAGATGATTATTTACTAATTATCATTGTTTTAACCAATTTACATCTAGATGAATACTTTACTATGATATATACTTTTGTAAACTTTATTTATTACTTTTCGTATTGTACAATTACCATTGCTGCTTTTGTTCTACCGTAATACGCGACGTTGACAAACTCACCAAGCAATGTAATATGAAACATTAGATATCTTTGTGCATTGCGTATGTTTGTAATACGGCTACAGGCATCGGTCACTTAATTCGTATAAATGTTAAAATGTAGCGACATTAGTTTTGGAAGTAATCGAGCGTTAATTCATCTGTATTGTCTTATTATTACTATTTCTCTGTTTAATTTTTTATGTCGAAATAGACAGACTTTTACACTTTATTAAAGACTCCATGTTTTTAAGACATTTTATTTCATAGCTGGTTTCGAAACATTTCATCTTATTCCGGGTAAAAGCGGCGATAACTCTGTAACCTCCGTTGCTTAAAGTATACAGGTGGCAGTTTCCACGAGCTGCAGTCCATAGACATCAGCCACTTAAGATGAGGTAGGCTGCTGGGACGTTTGTCGTAACTTTAAAAAAAATTACTTCATAAAAAAATTCTTTCCTCAATCATCGATGACTTTTTATCAATGATCTACAGTGATAAATAGTTACATGTTATATTAATATTTTACCTTATCATTAACACTCTTTTTGTTGTAATAGTAGTTTCATCTCCATGTCGTGGCGGTATACGAGAATATGCTACACCATTTCATCTATTGGGGTTCTTAAGAGGCGACAGAAGTAGTATTAGATAGTATAGACAGTAGATTTTTAAAGGTATTAGTTGATCCTAAACCCAAAAACACAAAGTAAAAATTAAGAAAATGTTTAAAATTTTTAAAATTATTCTCATAGTCAATAAAGTAAAATCCACCATCATATTAGAACAGCCTGAAATGGTAACATTTAAAAAACCTAAGATATATTTATACAACATGTAACATAATTAACGCACTTTGAGAAAGTAGTTTGTTCAGAATCGGTTACTGAATCGATTCCTATCATTTTTAATATAAGTAATTTTTTATCCCAAAAATAATTAAAACTATGTAAATTACAGTGACACTAAATCTGTAGAGTCAAAACAAACTGAAATGTACCGTAACTTAACGCAATAAGACTTTTAAGAGTGCAGTTTTATTTGTATTATTACTAATTCTGTCATTCAATAAAAATAAAGAAAAATGAACTTTATTTCAAGCACGTTAAAGTCTTTGCGTTCGTGGATTTCTACTGTGACCACAACATTCTTCCGGAATTAGTATAACTAATTTGATAAATAATCAGTGCGTAAAAATGTTTAACTAAAAAATGAGTGTATGTATTATGATTATAACATAATATACTAATTGGGGTGTCTGAGGGTGTGCGTTAATTACGTTACATATTGCATACGTCTTAGGTTTCTTAAATGTTTTATTACGGCATTATGCCGAAGCGCCAAATTACACAAAGGTGGAAATATCTCACACCTAGGGTTGAAAATTACTTTGGCTTGTAAGCCAATACGCATGCAATGGGTAACTCCGTATTTGTGTAATGATTTTGTAATGTCAAAAAGTGTAACGAAGTCAAAGCTTTACAGGTCTTAAGGAAATATAATCTTTCGTTGTGTCCATAGTGGTGAATGTTTCTTGTATATAAAAGGTCGAGGAAAAAGTTTCTTCGTATTTTTTACCCAAATATCAAGCTTTTTTTATAGCCAGACTTTTTCAAATCAGTCAAAAATGTTTTGCGTTCAATCCTCAACTCCTCGGCTATGTGGTAACTACTAATATGTTGCTTTTGCTCCACTTTTTCAAAAATGGTATCGACTTTATCCGTATAAGGCGACCAGAGCGTGCTGCATCTTTGACATCAAATTCCAGAACTGAAAACGCATGAACCACTACTTACTGATACTGCATTAGGTCCATAAACGTCACAAATGTTTTTCGTTTGTCAAAAAGCATGAATCGCATTTTCCATTTTAAGTGTTTTTTACTTTTTTTATTTTTCTGTTGTCTTAATGTCCTATATGTATTAATATTAAAACCAGCCAGATACAAACAGTACAACCAAATCTTTTTTCTTCAATTTTACATGAACAAAATACGAAGATACTTTATCCCCGACTTATTAAGATAAGCAGAGATTTAATTATTTATAATTACCATATTATATCTATTGTCAAAAATGTTTCTATGTTGTATATATATATATATCCTATACCTAAAGAGTATTTTTATATATATATATATATATATATATATATATATATATATATATATATATATATATATATATATATGCGCTGTCATACCATTCATCAGATTGCGGTAAAACTTTGTCAACTTATCTTATCGTTCCGACAAATTTATTTGAATGTTATATAATATCATTCACTTTCAATGATCATTATCATTCCTAATTAAATAATATAACATATGGAAAAAGTTTTTGTATGACCTACAAATAATTGTTTGGGTCTGAATGTTCGTCCTTGTGCAATTTATATATGTCAACTGCCTCCACTATACAAAAGAAAATCTTAGTGTGAGAAATTATTATATTATAATCCACTCCGGGCCGTACTGATCGGAGTGAATACATAATTTCTATAAAAACTTAAAAAACTCAGTTATAAGGTGTAAAATTGCGTAGCACCCGCGACTATTAAGAACGCTTAGAAATTGTCAGAATCTTAAAATATTTTAAAAATATATTGATTTCGGTAAGTAATCAAAATACTGAGAAAGTACATTATGAATATCGATGTTATGAATATATGTGAGTGATTCCCAAGCATATAGAGACATCGAATTTCCACTTTCGTTAGTGGTGTCATAGTCATATATACTATTCGATGAAAGGAGGTGCATTTTTTCGCGGTGTCGCCTAAAAATAAATAAATAAAATATCATAGCACTGTAATTCGATCACTACAGTTCTGAATCAACTTACCTGCGGCTTGTATTGCGGGTTGTGTTATTATTTTGACATGAATATATTATTTGATACCTTATTCTAATTAAATATAACGGTTCGACCGCAAACCAGTAAAACATATTGCTCAATATTATCTAATGCAGTTTGCGGGAATTCAGGTAGCGATGTGAGAGAGTACATTAATCACAAAAATAGTATTCTGTGACGTTAATATATTACGTAGCGTTCGGCTATGACGCTATGTTTGACGATTTTTTTCTAGATTTGGATGTTTGTCAGTTCTTCAACGGCCAACACTATTATGGTTGTAGCACGAAAGAGTCGGCCCGACTGGGGGAGGCCCACGCTCTCACAGAATACCATCATAAAATAAAGTTGATACTGCTGTGTTTCGTATGGTGAGTGTAGAGATCCAGATACCCTTTTTTCACTGGAAACGAGGCATTCCATCTTAGTACTCAGGGGTGACAAACCCATCAGCGTTTTGATTCTTAATCGAGGATAAATGTAGATGTCTATGAGCCTCAACATCCATTTACCATCAGGTGGGCTGTGTGTTTGCTTGTCACCCTTATTCTTTAAGAAAAATACGAATATGGGAGTGCATTTGTATAATGATATCAATGCTGGAAGCTATGCTGACACACTATTAAAAATTAGCGATGGGCGGTTGGAAACGGATGCTGAGGGCTGCGTTAAATTGACGAGAGATTTTTGTAATTTGGTACAGAGTGATTCCGAATTAATTGCGAGCGTTTATTTAGATTTAACGAACAACATGCATGAAGACAAATGGTTATGTGAAAGGGCGATTCTCTTACACCAAAAAATTAGAGCGTTAACAAAATAAATTCAGATGTATTAAGCGAAGTAGCAGGAGCAATAACCGAGTATTTGTCAGTAGACACAGTTATGGACACGACTTCATATCCCGCAGAGTTTCTAAATTCTCTAGTTGTCAGGTGTGCCCTCACATAAGCTTCAATTAAAATTAGGCGTCCCAGTCACGCTAATGCGAAATTTAGATGCTCCTCGGTTATGTAACGGGACAAGGCTGCGTGTACAAGGACGGAACATAATCGGTGCTACAATTTTGATAGGCGTAGGAAAATGTGAAAATGTGGTTATACCACGGATCCCTATAATTCCCACAGATCTTCCTTTTCAATTCAAAAGGTTGCAGTTCCCTATTAAGCTCAGTTTTGCAATGACAATTAATAAAGTGCAAGGGCAAACGTTACAGGTAGCGGGGGTCAACTTAGAAAAATCGTGCTTCTCTCATGGTCAGCTGTATGTAGCATGTTCGCGTGTGTCAAATGCCCAGAATCTCCACATTCTTTCCCCGAATGGAAAAACATATAACATTGTGTACAGTAGCGTCTTAAAATAGTGTTCAGTTAGTTTTTTTTCCAAAATTCCCACAATCAATTAATCAGAATTCCCACAGATCTTCCCTTTCAATTCAAAATTTCCTATTTAGCTCAGTTTCTTTTCAATTCCAAATGCTGCACCTCTGACGGACCTATTAAGCTCAGTTTCCTTTCAACTCAAAAGGCTGCATCTCTGACGGATCTTTTATTTGGCTCAGTTTCCTTTCAATTCAGAAAACTGCATTTCTGAGGAATCAATTTAGCTCAGTTTCTTTTCAAAAGTCTGCATCCCTGATGGATAATTATGCTCAGTTTCCTTTAATTAAAAAAATATCCCATTTCCATTTGGAATAAACAGGCTATTTTCATGCTTTCCTATACGCTGCGTTTCAAAACATTTAAATAGGCTGACGACTCAATTTTGCTCAGTTTCCTTTTAAGGGCTGCATCTCTGACAAATCTATAAAACTCAGTTTTCTTTCAATTCAAAAAGCAATGGATAGTTCATTTCCCAGTGACCACGCGGGCGAAGCCGCGGGTAACAGCTAGTGTCTTCTAAATCGAATTTCAGTCTCAACTGCCAGTTACAAAAAAGACTAGCTGTCTGCGCAGGACAGGATTATAGTAGGTACACGAGTGCATGTGTGCGCAGGTGTACTCTCTTTTCTATCATTTTTTTTATAGAATAAGGTTGGCAAATCAGTACACAGTCCACCTGGTGGTGCTGTGGCCCATAGACATCTACATCTATCCTCGATTAAGAATTAAAATGCAGATGCGCTGGCACCTCTGAAGACTAAGATAGAATGCCTCGTTTCCAGTAAAATGATCTCCGGTTTTCTACAATCACCAACACTACAGCATTGAGCTGCTATTTTATGCTGGTATTCTGTGAGAGTGTGGTCCTTGCCCGGAGGAGCCGACCCATTCGTGCTACAACCATAATATAGCTGCAGCATAAGCCAACTTCCCGATTCCAGGCTGCTACTGAGAAATGATTGATATACATAACCCGGGATTTAAATCCGGTGCCTCACGCTTACTACTAGACTATTTGTTCAGTCAAAATATCTACGTAATTACATTTACATTACATAATACCTAAATCTGACACATACAAGTACATGGTGTCGTATAAAGACGAATCAGATAATGCCTGAGAAATCTTATTGCTTCCGATAGGTGGCGATATAACCATATCGTTTCCGGTAGGCGTAAAAGGCTTAGGAGATAGCAGCAGTCCAACGTACAAACCGTTTGATGCTACTATCATGAGTAGCGATATAGCAATATTCCCTTTCGGGAATTCAAGAGAGTTTCGCATCAATTGACTTTAATGATTAAGTAAAGTGTCACGCAGCTATACTATTGCTGTTGCACGAATGGAACACCTCGACCGTGACCACGCTCTCACAGAATACCAGCGTTAAATATAAACTAAAGGCTGCTGTGTTTCCTATATTGAGTGTAGGAAAACCTACAGTCTGTGTATTTTTAACTCATTTCAAAAATCACAGACAAACTAGGTCTCATTTGATTAGAAACACGATCTATTTGAACATCATTAGTTGTTTGTGCCATTAGTATGTGATTAAGTTTCTAAACCTGTTTATTTTTGAACGTGGTAGAGCCACGTTGCAGATAAGCCAGCTATACATCTACAGCACGAATGGGTCGGACTGAGTTAGGAACACGTTCTCACATATTAGCAGCGTGAAACAGCAGAACATTACTGCTGTGTTTCGTATAGTAAGTGTAGAGTACCGGAGACCCTTTGTACTGGTAACGGGGCATCCCATCTTAGTCCTCGTGGGTGTGAAATGTGAGCTCTTTTGTCACCCTTCTATAAAAAACATAATCATCTCCGACTACTACACTATGATTGAATAAATAATTTGAAATATTAAATAGATACCTACTTCAATTTCTTAAATACTTTTTTTCAAACAGTTTATGTTGAAGTATTTTATTGACTTGAGAACAAAAACTCTATGGGATTTGGTTTCTTATTACCGAAACTTTAAAAATTATAACTTACGTGAAATATGTGTGTATATTATTCAAAATGTGGTAGAGCCATGCTACAGCTGTATTATTTGTAGCACGAATGGTTCGGCTAGACCGGGGCAGGACCACACTACAACAGAATACCAGCGTAAGATAGCAGCGCAATGCTGCTGTATTTCGTATGGTGAGTTTAGAGAACCGGAGACCTTTACTGGAATCCAGGCATTTCATCTTATTCCTCAGAGGTGACAACGCATCTGTATTTTGATTCTTAATCGAGGATAAATGTACTTTACCATCAATCAGAAGGGACTATGTGCTCGTTTGTCACCCTTAATCTATAAAAAAAATATGTGCTTTCTGGATGGATTGCCGCATTACCGTCATATCAAAGCAGGTTGTATAAAATATATTAGTTTCATGTACCCTTACAGTATAAATAAGCTAGTTTGCTTATAAATACTCTAAGCAAATAGTTATATTCATAGATTACTGTGTATATACTAGAGATAGGTATATTTATAACACAATTACATCCTCGGCGGCGAATCTCCATAGATAAAAGCGCCATCTTTCAAGTATTATGATAAATGATGGGGGATATCTTTTATATACCGTCGTAATGCTTTCGTGATTTTTCAACAGATGGCGCTAAAGTTATTTTATTGATTAATTCATGAGTATCAACAGGTGGCATGGCGATAAATTCTGCAAAGGAATGAACTATTATTGTATATTATTGGTATGAATTGAAGATATGTCGTACCGGTTACAGATAAATAATAAAATACGTTTTAAATTGCAATTATTTAATCTCATATTTGATTAGTACATATATCATTATTTTGGAAAAAGTTCATTCATTCTAGTGGATAAATAAAGCGTGTACCGACCCAAAATTAATTTTTAAACAGCAAATCATAGCTGCTACGTGGCTCTGCCACGATAAAAATGAAACTAATCGAAATTATTTGATGGCTCAACGAAGGCACTCACAATTCACATAAACAAATAAAGATTTTAAGAGATTTGAGAGATATTCTTAGATAAAATGATAAGTCTAGTGATTTTTGTAACTTAAGCAGAATAACAGTTCAATCAAACATAGGACTGGATGGTGACGGGGCGAATTATAACAGACATTTTTTAAGCCTACGTACAATACACGAATGAGTCGGCTCGGCTGGAAAAGGACCACAGGGTCACAGAATACTATTGGGTGTGGTTTAGTGGTAAGGTGTGTGTAGAGAACCGAAGACGATTTCTACTGAAGCATTTCCCTACGTAAAAATGTCATTGGCTTTAGTTGCATTACCAATGGCCATCCAAGCCGCACACCACTGTCGCTGACGTAAGTAGATTTGTGATTTCGTATTTTTGACATTTTTGTTCACGGTATATAATGTAAAATTTTATATATTTCCTTGTACTATTTAGGTAATGCATAGTTCCGGACAAATTGAAGGAAACAATATTAGCGACAGTAGGCTATATGTCCCAATTCTTTGCTTATTCCGTACATGCGTTCCTATACCATTCATCCGAGAAGAAATTCAAAATTATAAAAGAGTTTTTGTCCGCGCGTCTGCGTTTTTATGCATAATTTATTAATATTTATACATTCCTTATGTATAAATAATGGAAAGGAGTACCATTTAGGAATTGCATATTTCCGGTTTAATTCTGATTTTAAGAAATAATACCACCGACAATAGGTTTAATCCGTTTCTTTGTTTATACCGGATGCGTTCTGTTGTTTTTTTTTTCTATGTAAGAATGTGCGGGCTGCGTCCCCCATCGAACGGTCGCTGTCTAATTAAATCAGTGCAATGTCACAGTGTAACTACGTGTGCAATTATAGTTATTCTATTTTACGATGAAGGTTTGACTTCGGTTGTTGTTATCCGTGTACTATACACATTGTGTTGGTGTGCGTAGGCCTCGGGAGCGCTCAGTCGGGATCGCGATTCGAATTGCGAACGAATCGCAGTTACACACACAAACGCGTATGTCGGTACACGTCACTATTACAATCAAGGCGAAACCTTCACCGTGAAATAGAATCACTCCACTCGAATGTCGGGGTCATTTTGGCCAATATGGCGCATCTGTCGAGCACTTTCCGAAGTACTTAGTATATAACAAGTATACTAAGTATATATGTATATATATACTAAGTAAGTATATTGAAATCATATATCAATGGAAACGTTATTAAATAAGCTATCAGATTATGCATAACAGATATATATGTCATATATATGTTGTAGGTAATGTTATATATATCATATATATGTTACAAATAGTTTGTTATCATTCGACGCCATATTATGGCGTTTGACAGATGCGCATATTATTTGAGACGCCAGAATATGGCGTTTGTACAGACGAGGGGATAGATTACTGACTATATACTAGAGAGACGAGGGGATAACAAGGACCGATGCAGATGTAAAGGTAAAACCTTTTGCTAGCATCGTAAACGGAGCGGAGTAAAAATCTAAAGACATAACTATCTATATTTCAACAAAAGATTCAATCAAATGGCGTGACATTGTGTAGATGTAAATTAATCAGCTCATCTAATCAATTCAAATTATCATATACATTACATCATCTAATACATTAGCGAATTGATAGTAAAAGAAAAAAAAATTCAAATTCAGATTTTTCTTGTTTACAAACCTTGTCTGCGATGAACTACAAATATTGCCGAAAAAATATGTAAATTGGCCTACGGGTTACGTAGGAGATATATTTCAAAGAAGTTTTCTTGCGCCATGGGAGCTCCGCTCCAATTAGCTTGTCTAATTGACCTACTCCCCTCGTCGCTTCTTAAGTGTATCAATATTCAATATCCTATACCATTCATCCGACTAAAAAGGAAATTTTGGTGTTTGCGCGCCTGTGACGTAACAAGCCAAAATAGTCGTTCTGATGAATACTGGGCACGGTTATTATATCACAGTAATATAAGTACCTAAAACTATTATTTTTTACGGTCATTTTTCTCATGCTCATGACACAGTAAACGAGGCATTACATCTTAGTTCTCAGGGATGAAAATGCATCTCCATTTTGATTTTTGACCACAGCATTCACTTATCATCAGGTGGACTGTGTGCTCGTTTGTCAGCCATAATCTATAAACACACAAACTTCAAACTCTGTACATAGTGCTAATTCGTTAAAAACTTATTTTAGTTAGCGAGGAAAATAAAGGAGGAACTTATACTGTTTAGATGTTACTCTCATCTGCAGTACTGATGATGAAACATTAAAACATTTTACAATATTTTTATCGTTGGATAGAAGTACTTGTGGATTTCATAACCTTATATGTATAACAACATTTTTGTTTATAACAAAGGAATAAAATATCAAACAAAAAAGAAAAAAAAATCAATTTGGAACGTGGTAGAGCCATGCTGCAGTTGTATGAGAAGTATTTTTTTGTTTATTATTTGAAGTTGTAACACGAATGGGTCGACCGAGGAAGGACCACGCTCTCGCAGAATACCAGCGTGAAACCGTAGCTTAATGCTGCTGTGTTTCGTATGGTGAGTGTAGAGAACCGGAGACCCTTTTTACTGAAAACGAGGCATTCCATCTTAGTCCTCACGGGTGAGAACGCATCTGCATTTTGTTTCGTGATCGAGGATAGATGTAGGTGTCTATGGGCCACAGCAACCACTTACCATCAGGTGGACTGTGTGCTCGTTTGTTACCCTATCCTATAAAAAAAACCATGTAATACCTGTGTAAGAATATCCATTACCCCACGTTCGAGGGGCGTTCAATGCATTCTCAGTATGTTAGAAAAAAAGATAAAATTATGAAATATTTTTTATTTTTTAATACAGTCTCCGATGACATCAATACTTTTACTTGTTCGTGATAAAAGCTTTTCTATTCCCTTGAATAAAATATACTTCGTCTTGGCCTGAAAAATGCTTATTTACAGCGGACTTGACCTCATAATTATTATTAATTGGATTGGCTCGACCGGGGAACTCTCACAGAATACCAGCGTGAAATAGTAGCTTAATGCTGCTGTGTTTCGTATGGTGAGCGTAGAGAACTGGAGACCCTTTTTACTGGAAACGAGGGTTTCCATCCTAGCCCTCACGGGTAACAACGCATATGCATTTTGATTTGTAATCGAAGATATATGTAGATGTCTAAGGGCCGCAGTAACCACTTACCATCAGGTGGACTGTGTGCTCGTTTGTCACCCTAAACTATAAAAAAAATCCTCAGGAAGTCGCTTTCCCCAAAGGTCTTTTTTAAGTTTGGGAAGAAAAAGTAGTCACTAGGGGCTAGATCTGGGCTGTATGGTGGGTGGTTAATTTCCTCAATCCCACAGTGTCGTACAGCCTTAGAGAGCCGCACTGTGTGAACCGGTGCGCTGCCATGAAGAAGCATCGCTCCCTGGGTCAGTTATCCTGTTCTCTTTTCTTTCATTGCTTCTCTCATATGCTATAAAGAGGCCGAGTATTTGTCTGCGTTGAAGGTTTCACCTTTTTTTGTGAGCTTGATCAATAGCATTCCTTTAGAATCACGAAACACTGTGGCCATGACTTTACCGGCTGATGCAGTGACTTTATTTAACTTCTTGGGACGGGGGGGGAGGGTCCGATCCCTTTTATGCCATTGCATAGACTCATATTTACTCTCAGGGTCATAGAAGTGAATTCACGTTTCATTTCCTTTAACTATCCTATTGAAAACACTTGTTGGGTCGTAACCACACAGCTCTAAAACCTACCTACAACAGTCAACCCGCGCCTGCTTTTGAAGCGCACCCATCTTGCACTGGTTTTTGTGAGGTTGAGATAGTCGTGCAATAATGTGTTTATACCTAATAAAACTTAATAACTTGTTTTTGGCCCACACCGGAGTTCGAGAACCCAAGACATCGTGTTCAGGTCACGCTCACGACCATTAGACCAACGAGTCGGTCAAAAGTTAGGTTATGTACAGACTTGTGTGTCCAAATACTAGGCGCAGGCCTCTTGTTTCTGAAAGGGTGATGCAGCAGTTAGCCCGCGCTGCTCCAATACGCATTTTTTGCTTGAGGTTATCCTCACGATGTTTTCCTTCACTGCCGAGCCTGCTGTGATCGAGCTAAGGTTGCTCGCGTACTACGAAATTTACAGCGAGCACTTAGCCCTAGTCAGTAAGCAGCCTTAGCCCTCAGCAGTTGTCACGGGTGAAAAGTATATTTTTACTATAATATGGTTGTATTCCATTCAGTTTTCTTATTCTTTTACATACTTTTTTTTTAATTTTATAGCGACAGTAGCCTAATGGCAGGGCGCGGACCGTGATCTCAAAAAGGTCGTGGGTTCGAATCCACCATTCGACTACTGTCGTTAATCACTCGTAACACAAGCAATTTAAGCTTACCACGAGTGGTTAAGGGGAATATTAGTAATTTTTGCAGCATTGTTAATATTTTTTTTTATTAGATCGATGTGTAAATGAGGGCTGATAAAGTTTTTCGTTAAACAATGTATAATGGAGAAGTTGCGTTTAAAAAAATTACGGTTTCTAGAGTACCTGTTAGATAAATCAGAAAACAATGCCTCATTGGTTGGTTCCGTAATGGTTTCCACACTTTTTTTAATTTTTCTACTTTTAGGAATATCGGTATTAATATATTTATAATATACGTACCATAGAATACTATAATACATACATAATAGAACGGGGGAGTGGGCGGAGCCCGTGTAGCCACTAACATGTCAATTCACACCTATAAATGTCAACACAATCAATCATTTCCAATTTTTGTGTCAAGAGTCGCGGCATGTAAATTATTTAAAAAATGGCAAATTGTGCAATAATTACGTGTCGAAAGAACAGCGGGAAATGGAATTCAAATAAAGGAGACATATTTTACAACCAGGAAGTCGAAACTATTTATATTTTGTGAATATAAGAAATAAAAATAAAGAAATATGTACGTGTCTAAAACGTTACTAAAAGTCTAAAATTTGTTTGTAGTAATGATAACTGATAATACGACGTAATTGCTTGTACGTGTGCTCCCGGCGAGGCCAATCCTCGTACAAAATAATGTTGACAGCCTTTCTATTATGTATTATAGTATTCTATGATATGTACATTTGTATGATATATGTATAGAATACCTTTTATATTTTTACCTATTATAATATATAAGGATATTTATGCGTACCTTACGCAATATGTTAAACATCCTTAATTAGCAGAATCAGGTGTTACCTTGCGGAAATGCTTTCAATTAAAAATGTTAAAATTAATTAGTTAAGATCCGCGCTAAATTAAGAACAAGGTAAGACACATTATTTTTATTTTTACGCAGTTCTCGGCTGTGTAATTTTATCGTTTTTTATTTAGTTTATTTTTAGTTTTACTAATTCCAGCCGCACAGTTTCACCATCGCACATCGCGACAAAACTCGCGATACCATCCCCACCACCTGGGTGACTGGCGGTCCACCACTAAGAGATTTAAAAACAGTTTTCTTCCTCGCCTTGTTTTTTCCGGACCGATACGACTTAGGGACCTTCAATAAAAGAGCCTGTTCCTTTTTAAAAGGCCGGCAACGCATCTGCAATCCCCATGGTGTTGCAGCTGTTCATGGGCGACGGTGATCACTTACCATCAGGTGAGCCGCATGCTCGTTTGCCCCTTTCCTATAAAAAAATAGTAAATATGCTGTGTAGCAGAGCCAGTAGAGTAAATTGTGATTTTATTTGTTTGACTTTGGCTGCAGCTTTCCATAGTAGTAACTATGTATTTATCGTGGAAGAGTCGCTCGACTGGGGTAGGGCCACCCTCTCACAGAATACCGGCGTAAAGTAGCAGCTTAAAACTGCTATGTTTCGTGTTTATATTTTTACTGGAAACAAGGCATTCCATCTCAGTCCTCAGGGGTGACACCGCATCTTCATTTTAATTCTTAGTCAAGGATAAATGACAATGGGTCACAGCGTCTACTTAACATCGGGTGGACTGTCTACTGGTATGTAGTACTACTATTTATTCTGTGCTACTGATTTCTCATCCTCAGTCATCCTTATTCTATAAAAAATAAAACTATGGAGTGTAGAGCTAAGGAGTGTAGACTCTGTATAAAAGAGTGTCCGTAGGAAATCACTAAATAAGGGTGGCGCCACTGTAGCTACAGTCTAAATTTTAAAGAACTTTTTATAATTTTTTTATTGCGCAGGCTTTCACCACAATTCTTTTTACAATAATTATTTTATTGATTTCAAAATTTTTATTTTCAAAATCACTCTCAATGTATTTTACGGCGATTTATCATTCCCTGTAGCTACTCGAGCACTGTTGTGGAGAGTGTGTTGAACTGTTATTTACTGCTTACAGATGGACACATTTTCAACTATTCTCCTACGGGAGATTTTCCTCCTTACCTCTATACTCCATGAATAAAACTTTAACTGTAAGTTCCATTGTCACTTGTTTTTATATAAAATATAGTTTATAAGGTTATGAAACGCGTGCTTCCAACGAACGATAAAATTTTATTAAACTTCTAATGTTTCACCACATAACAGTTCAAAATAACTTCACAACAATAATTTTCCTTTCCACTTTCCTCGCTATGATCAGTGAACGTAAATGATAACGTGCTTTGTTTGCAAAGCGCAACAAATTGAATACAGATAAAAAATGATGTGTCAGATTATAAAGATATTAACCCAAGATAAACACCATCTCAGCGGAAGAATAATTCGGCATGTATTTTTTATTGCCAGTTATATTTTTTTTTATTTGACGAAATGACTATTACGGCGTAGAATAAAATTAAATTTACCTCGCGCCTTAAATATCACTAGGGGTACTCAATTTAATAACGAATTTATTCGGGCAGTCCTAAATTATATATATATATATATATATATATATATATATATATATATATATATATATATATATATATATTATCATTATGCCAAAGGTGACAATTATGGCTAAATCCCCTTGTAAGTCAAACAATGGGGGAGGAAAAAAATAGGGTACAACACGTAAACTGAATAGAAGCCTAGGGCACTGATATCATGAAATTGATCTATTTTTAAATACTACATATTGGGTATGTCTTATTTTAATTTCGATAGTTTTTAATTGATTCATTTGTTTGTTTCTAATTAGTAGTATTTATTGATAGATCAATTTAGTAATATGTTAATGTAAAATGAAAAAAATTGTAAATCATCAGTGCCATAGCCTTCTATTCCATTCACCTATTACACTTTATTTATTTCAAGACGATAAAAAATCACCCTGTATATTATCTCTATATTCTCCATGACCTCTTTAGTCTTGGGTCTTGCATTGAGATATTTTTGGGCACTACACTATTACTATAACAACTGCTGAATGTAAGTTTTTGGTCAATTTGTATAAGAACTCATTCGTTATTTCTGTCACTCGGGAATGACTTTAAAGGGAGGATGCTGACAGCTACATGCATCATACTTTTGTTAGTGGTGCTGCTAAAGGGGGCAAGACTACTAGGATCTGACGTGTGACAACGAACCTCAAAATTTGAATATTTAGCTTTTTAGTATGGAATCATTGAATTTTTTCTTTAAATATTAAAAAGAATTATTTTCCTATTTTTTATATGAATATAAAACAAACAATAGATGTGTTCCTAATATTTTATCTGGCAATGAAAAGGTGACAAAAATAAAACCCACGTAATTTCTTTACATTGTTTTTTCTCCACTAGAAAATAACGCGTATCGAACGAAATGTTTATTTCTTACGTCGACAAAATATAGATATCATTTCAAAAAATAGGCTGTTTTTGATTACAATTCCTCAATACAATTCCTTCCTTCAATTGAGTTTATCATAAATATTGTATCCTTTACAGTAATATGAATAATGATATTAACAACCTTTCGGTGTAATATATTTAACATAAAATATGTTAACAGTCGACAATTCAAATCTTATAATATTAAAGTCCTGTATTTTGAATAAAAATACTCACCCTACATGCCTGAATCACAGTGGCTTTTCAAATTGTATAGATCCATTCATAAAACACGTTGTTAAGGAAAACAGCCTTTAAGATAACACAGTAACGTTATTTCTTATTTTTCATTAACTGTTGTACGCGTAAGCTGGAAACAAAATATTACAGCAGTCATCGAATCGCATTCGACGAGTTCAGTTTTGAAAGTTCCAATTTTAAAAAGTGTTATTAAAAAATAAACAAAGGAGGATTTTGTATTGAACCTTTAATTTCCGTTTTAGTGTGACCACAAAAAATAAAGTTATATATTTTTTAAATTTCTTTTCATATTATGGAGAGGTTAGAACCGGACACAGTTACAGAGGTTACTGTTGTAATAAGAAAAGGGAACCAAATGGATGCAGTTACGGGAAATATTTTAGGACTATTACCAGTATTTGTTTTGCTATTAATCGTAATCGCTAGGATAATATTTGTGCTGTATAAAAATACTGGTGAGTATTTTTTTTATTGTAGATTTATGACTATTGACGAATATAAGTACTACAATATTGATAAGATCTGTTATATAGATTTTTAGATATACTAGATGTCGTTATTATATTTTTGTCGTTATTTTATTTCATAGTGATTTTTAAAATTCTACATTAGATACATCATTTGCCAATACAAATTCAGTTTAAAACTACACCATAGCTGTTATAATAATAAAATAATAGATTAACGCTAATGATAAAATAATTTTATTTTAATTCGGTGATCCTGATCAATAAATAACCTATACGATAAGGATACTAGGATAAAATTATTAAATTATATTATGTCTTCGGTCCTTGATACGAGTGCAAATTTTTAAGTCAATGGCCGTCTGAAAGTTGGTAAAAATTACTTTAAAATATTCCGTTACATAGATACATATATAGATATACGCGAAGCTGATGAAAGCGTGTTTAAAACTACACATAATGTCTCTCACATCTTTTATTCCATAAAACAAAGGTTTTCTTAAAAGAACGTATATATTATCTTTCTTAAAACTTTTTTATTTCATATAGATTATAAATAATACTTATTGAAAGTTACTTTTTTACTTAATTTACCACTGGTTCGGAAGAAAAAAAACCTCTATCCTGCGAAGAACCAGCAAGAAACCATGCGGGACTATTTTTTTAAAATAAATCCTTATAATCATGCATGTTACAATCAACAACACAAAACAAATTAGAAATAGCTTGGTAGCGATCACCCTTCAGGCTGGCGCGCGTGTTTACATACAAATTTATTTTATTTGTTTATTTGTTAGTCACCAAAAAAATCACACTAAGATAGAAATATAAACTAAGTGCATATTTAATAATAGACAAACACCGCAATGCTTACAGCATATCTTTTTGATCATTAAAAATATACTAAACAAAACTAATTCTTGGCACCATACCGTGGGAACAGAACTTTCTTTTTATAGTATATGCGTGGCAAACGAGCACACAGTCCAAGTGATGGTAAGTGAATGCTGTGGCCCACAGTCATCTACATTTATCCTCGATTAAGAATCAAAACGCAGATGCGTTGTCACCCCTGATGACTAAGACGTAATGCCGCGTTATCAGTAAAAAGGGTTTCCAGTGGTCTACATTCACCATATGAAATACAACAGCATTAAGTTGCTATTTTACGTTGGTATTCTGTGAGAGCGTGGCCCTTCTCTGGGTTGGCCATGCTGCAAGTATAATATAGCTACAGCGTGGCTCTACCACGCATTATACCGGCAATTATTAACGGATCAAGATAGGATTGGGTAGTATAAGAGTGGAAAACGAGCACACAGTCCACGTTATGGTAAATGGATGCTGTGAACCATAGACATTTATATCGATTCACAATTGAGAACCAAATTGCAGATGCGTTGTCAATGCAATGCAGGTGTGTCAAAAAATGTCTCCGGATCTCTACATTCACCATAAGAAACACAACAGCATTAAGCTGCTATTGTACGCTGGTAATCTGTGAAAGCGTGGTCCTACCTCGGTAATAATAATAATGTCCCCCAGACCGAATTTTGGCCACGGCGGCCTGCCCCCAACGAAGGCTAACGATCGGCGCAGGACAAGATTATAGTGCCCAAGTGCATGCGCAAGCACAGGTGCACTCTCTGTTCCCACACGCTCATAATCCGATGGGACGGTAAACCGACACGACCGGAGAGAATTCAGGCGCAGGACCAACGGCTTTACGTGCTTTCCAAGACACGGGGGTGTGACACCGCCAACTTCCTGATTTCGGGCAACTACTGAGAATTTCTTGACGGAAAAACTCAATAATTAATTTTTTTTGGCCCGACTCGGGAATCGAACCCAGGACCTCATGATCAGCAGTCGCACTAATACAACCACTAGACCAACGAGGTAGTCACCTCCTCATTGTGGTGCTCTATCAAGTAATTTAAAAAAAAATAACCCAGATTAATAACCTTTACTCTTTTTTTATTGCCTTTATTGCTTTAGCATCTGCTGAATGAATGCCTCGTCCACAGATTATGGATTAATATATATTATGCATAGGTATGCATCATCTGATCTTCAATCCATATTTTTGATTGTTGTCTTATAATATCCTTTACGGTTCCTGGCACTCCAGAACATTTCTTCCCGATCAGTTGTCGGTTAGATTAAGACATTATTTACAGATAGCCGGATGTATTTTTTGATAATACCGCTTCTGATTATCATAATAAGATTATTTGAAAACGATAACATTTATTTTTAGAACAAAGATCAAAGGATATTGCGAAATCAAATCTGTTATAGACATTATTCATCATGATTTCAATATGTGGCGTGACAAACGGTTCGAGTGATAAATTTGACATAAATGTTTAAGTGGTATCGGACTTCTAGACCATATATTTATAGATAGATTTAGGATTTATAGTTATTTTTTTTGCGATTTGTCCATTTTATCTGTTATATATAACTTTTTTTTAATATTTCCTCTTTTTAGTGGTTTTTGTTGTCAGTTAGATACCTGTTTAAGTTTCTTAATATTTATTTTTGATTATCCCTTCCTAAGCCTCCATAAAGAAAATGCCTGGAAAACGCTGAAGTAAGATAGGATTTTTTTATTACAGCCACATAGGGAGCATATTTAGTATATTGGTTGCCACGCTTGGTGTGCGGG
Source organism: Parnassius apollo (assembly GCA_907164705.1). Classification (NCBI taxonomy): domain Eukaryota; kingdom Metazoa; phylum Arthropoda; class Insecta; order Lepidoptera; family Papilionidae; genus Parnassius; species Parnassius apollo. Next base: position 1,603,897 of record CAJQZP010000898.1, on the reverse strand, counting down.
TTACTCGTAGCAATGACAGTTTCTTATTAAGATGTTATCAGTAATATGATGCTGTTGGCACTATTGCAAAGCAATGTTGCCTGAAACAAAATATTTTTACTCCACTAAAATTTGGGCTTAAAATATATAAAAAAGAATTGTTAAATTAATTTGCTATAGAATTAAAATTTTCTTATGTAATTTTTCATGTCGCCCTTGTGGTTGAAAATTATCGTTATCTTAAATGAATCATTTGCCGTGAAATATTTTATTTTATTTCATATTTCATTTCATCACATGTTTTTTTTTAAAGCGGAGTGGCAAATAGTAAGCGTTAGTGTAAGTTGAATACCAGCGTAAAATAGCGGCTTAATGCTGCTGTGTTTCGTATGGTGAGTGTAGAGAACCGGAGACCCTTTTTACAGGAAAGGAAGGCATTCCATCTTAGTCCTAAGGGGTTAAAACTCATCTACATTTTGATTCTTAATCGAGGATAAATGTAGATGTACAGACATGTAGATGTATAGACATAGGGCCACAGCATCCACCTACCGTCAGGTACCGTTCATCACTCTTATTTTATAAAAAATTGGCAGCTGCAGACCATTACTGTCACCGCCTGGCTCTCCACCCCTCAGAATGGACCGCAAGTAATGACGGCAAATACTGGTAAACACCGACTAATTTCCACCAGATGGTCTAACAATATCTGTCACCGTATAGCTAGAATCAACAGATAATAAATTAATTCGGAACATGCGACTTTAACGCCTAAAACAAGATACTTACACGATAAAATAAATTCGCAAACAAAAAAATATGTGTCACAGCAATGATTCTATTAACTGACTTAAAAACAAGAGGATGTTTTAAAGAGGGATGTTTTAAATTCGTAGGATTTTTTTGAGTTCAATGATAATTCCTTACCACATGCAATTTCAATAGTTCCGTGTGGTATTCGATTTTGATTGGTCAATATTTGATTTCGTTGCGTAATTTTTTACGTCCCATTTTAATTTTCATTTAATAAATTTTAATTTAATAATTATTTTAATATAAAATAACACTCATGGTCCATATATTTAACCGGGTAATATCTATTTAATAATAGATATTACCAGGTTAAATATATGGACCATGAGTATTATTTTATATAGGATATTAAACAAAAAGAAATAGCCGTTTAAGTTCAAGGCTGGGCATTCGACACGTATTTTATAATACGCAAGAAACTCGAGTTCTAATACAACGGGCACCACGGAAATTATATTGGGTCGAAATTATATTTAATAAATATTTTTTTTAAAACATAGGGAGCCTGCATAATACTGTCTACGGCACATCTCACGTAAGGTATAGAACACAGATTTAAAAAAAAATACGCGCTCGCATAAAGTTGACCGTTGAACTTGTTTTGGGCCAGCCGAAAATCAGCGCTGCAATTTCGCGGCTTATACTGAGACGGTATATTCCATCATTTCATCATAGCACACGATTTTTGTTTATAACATGTGTTTGTTTGTTCACTAGCGTCTTAGTAGCACGCTAGTAAGATGCTAGTGAACAAAACTCCACGTATCATAGTGCTTATGCAGTAAGTTAACCAACATGAAGTTGAGTATGCTTGTTAAACGTAAAAGTGCTACCAAACACACTCATCCCAATCCAAAAGATAGACAACGCATCGCTATGCGGCTACGACGATAATTAACGCACTTCGTTTCTTTATTCTATTTCCTATTTTTCCTTGTTTGTTTTTTTATACGTCACTTGTTTTATTTTTAACTGTAATCAGTCATGCGTGTAGATGAAAATGTTAATAAATGTCTTTATGTCATCTGGATGCTTAGTCCACCATTGTACGTTTTACTAGAAGTTTTTTTCACGTAGTAGAGCTATGATGCAGTTATATTACTAGTATAGTTGTAGCACGAATGGGTCGGCTCGACCGGGGAAGGACCACGCTCTCACAGAATACCAGCTTAAAATAGTAGCTTAAGGGGATAGAGTAAGTCAGCTCAAATTCTAATTTCGTCCCCACTTGCCCGCGCGTCTTATGCTATGTACCGACATGTTTGTAATCACTAATACTGTGAGTAGAAAGGTCGTTAGACACTTATTTCATTAGGTTTATCATATTTATGCCTGTTTCTTAGCGCCAAGCCAGTCGCTTCTTATTTTTATTATGGTTATTTCCCATTTTAATTTTACGTCGTCCTGTTGCGTAATGTATATTCTGATCGTAAGCGACACAACCTCCCCGTTTAAAGGCCGAAGCGAAGTGACTTTATACAAAGGTACTCTGTGGAAGTGACTGTGCGGCAGGAACCACGCTTCAAGAGGCCGATAGTTTAGTAATTTCTTTTTACAGTGAAAATAATGGTATTTTAAAAAAAAGTAAATAACATAAGCACTGCTTTATAGTTAGTTCAGTTAGTATGCAAAGTTTCATGATCTTATTTAAAGTATTTTATGAATAACAGCGGTTTATTGTTTATTTTGGAGGTAACTTTGGATTTTTTTCTATCGAGAAAATTTTACGAAATCGTGTTTTTGTCTAACATAATCTTTAACATTAATCCTCAACTTTACCATATATTTATTTCAAAATTAATGCTGCAATATTTTCGGCATAACGAAGGATCTTGCTAAGTCATTTGAGATTATATTTCCCCTTAATGCTGCTGTGTTTGGTATGGTGAGTGTAAAGAACCCGAGACCATTTTTACTATAAAGAGGATTCCATCTTAGTCCTCACGGGTGACAACGCATCTGCATTTTGATTCGCAATCGAGGATAGATGTAGATGTCTATGGGCCGCAGCAATCACTTATCATCAGGTGGACTATGTGCTCGTTTGTCACTCTATCCTATAAAAAAAAGTTTTCTTCCGATTTCTGGACGACTTGTTTGTGGAATTGTTTACTACCGCTGGTTTTTCCGGACGGATTCGACTTAGGGACCTTCAAGAATCCATTTTAAAAGGCCGGCAACACATCAGAAATTCCCCTGGTGTTGCAGTTATACATGGGCGGCGCTCGACACTTGTCATCAGGTGAGCCGCGTCATATTCATGCATGACTCTTTGAGTAATTTAAATACTCTGTAAAATCGAATACATGGTGTTACTTATCTTTTTTTTAAAACTAAAGTAACAAACTAAACTACAGCCCACCTGACGCTAAGTGGCTTCTGCAGTCTACGGACACTTGCAACCAACTTCTTCAACAAAGGCTACAGATACCTGCAATTATACTGGATCTCTACCCTTGGTAACTTATTTGTTCCTAGTATTTACAAGTTCCTAAACTTGGTTTTATTTTACTCGTGGATTTATTTTGGACAAAATCATAAGTCCACTGCTGACTGCTTCCCCCATAGACTGCCTGATAGGAAGGATATATGCCATAGTTGCCACGCTTGGCAGGGGATGTGGCGGCCGAAGATTTTTATTATTAAAAGTTGTTATCAGGAGATACAGCTGTCCACCTCCTGTGTATTTACAGAAGGACCTTACATCAGCCACGGGATGACATAAACTGATAGGTTCGTTTACGACGCCTTTGATCTTGACTATTCTAAACAAAGAAAGGTAAAACAAAATAATGTAAAATAAATAAAATTTACAATTTTACGGATTTCATTGCGTTTAATTTAATCTATTTAATTCACGACGCTTAGAGCACTTTACAGCACCCATAGTCAGGTTAAGTTATTATAATATACTCCTTTAAAAAAAATTAAATTTAAACGCGATAAAATCAGTAAAATTAGTTTTGTTTCATGCGTTGTGGTCCCGTGAATATAAGAAATTACAATATAAAATAAGTCACCTTTATTCGGACATATACAAAGTAAAAGCCGATTTAAGGTTGATGACAGTATCTTCTCACGAACAAAAACATATCTATTTCAGATGAACAATCAGGATTAAAGGTTTTAGATATAAAAGTATTTTATAAATAATAACACACTTTACTCTGATGCTGCTTCAATACTTAATCCCTTTCACGTGACAGTTTCATTTTTAACTAGTATTTTTGATTCATTTTTCCTGTTATTTTGTTTTGTGTTACGTAAAAAAACGCATATTATAATGTAATAATATGTTTTCATTGACATATATTAAAAACAAAGAAGGACCGAGTATAGTTTCTTAAGGTAAACCATTGTCAACTTTTTTTTATAGGATAGGGTGACAAACGAGCACACAGTCCACCTGATGGTAAGTGGTTGCTGCGGCCCATGGACATCTACATGTATCCTCACTTACAAAACAAAATGCAGATGCGTTGTCACCCGTGAGGACTAGGATGGAATGCCTTGTTTCCAGTAAAAAGGTTCTCCGGTTCTCTACACTCACCATACGAAACACAGGAGGAGCATTAAGCTACTATTTTATGCTGGTATGCTGTGAGAGCGTGGTCCTTCCCCGGTTTAGCCGACCCATTTGACTCTACCACGTATAAAACTTTTTCAAGCTCTAACTTAACCGTTTATAGTTATAATATTATTAGTATTAATATTATATGTATGCAAAATGGTACCTTGATATCGATCATTAAGGTATGATTTAAATAGTTTTGGAGCGATTCCGCGAATGTCAATATTTTCGAATTGTTTCAGTAAAATTTCATGACTAATTAAAACTAAATTAAAGTTATCTTTGTTCGACGTGTCGGCAGGTTACTATACAGTTGTAGGGTGGGTTTTTGTTTCCCACTCATGTCCGTTTCTATGGGCCGCAGCATCTACTTAACATCAGGTGGATTGTCTTATGGTTTGTTACCCTTATTCAATAAATAATAAAACGTTAACTGTAAGTTCCGTTGTCACTTGAGTTTATATAAAAATATAGTTTATAAGGTTATGAAACGTGTGCTTCCAACGAACGATAAAAAGTTTGTTGAACTTCTAATGTTTCATCACATAATAGTTCAAAATAACTTCACAAGAATAATTTTCTTTTCCACTTTCCTCACTATGATCAGTGAACGTAAATGATAACGTGCTTTGTTTGCAAAGCGCAACAAATTAAATACAGATAAAAAATGATGTGTCAGATTATAAAGATATTATAGTAAAGATACCCAAGATAACACCATGCTAGCGGAAGAATAATTCTGCATGCATTTTTTATTGCCAGTTATATTTTTTTTATTTGACATAAAATCGTGCGAAGATAAGTAACGAAATGACTATTACGGCGTGACAATATAATTTAATGTTGACTCGCGCCTTACTTATAGTTAGGGGTACTCAATTTACGATTTATTCGGACAGTCCTAAATTAAATAATTTCTGATATAATAATCCACAATATATATACTGGATGACCTTTTTTACCGTCTGGAAAAAATAGTATGTAACATGTGAACGGAGTAGAAGCCTATTTTAATTTTATATTAATAAATTTTTTTATTTTCTCTTACTTAAACAAACAATAATTTGTCACTTTTTTTTCCTTTTTTCTTTAGAAGAATGTAATTAAAAAACCAATTTTTTTTTTTTTTTTTTCTTTTTTTTTATATTATTAATTTATCACCCTTTCGGTGTAATACATTTAACATAAAATATGTATAACAGTAGATTGGTAATTTAAATCTTGTATTTATTACTAAAGTCCCGTATTTTTGAATAAAAATATTCACCCACGTGTCTGAATTAAAGTATCTCTTCCAATTGTATAGATCCATTCATAAAACAGGTTGTTAGGGAAAACAGCCTTTAAGATAACACAGTAACGTTATTTCTTATTTATCAATAACAGTTGTAAGCGTAAGCTGGTGAGAAAATATTACACGAAGCAGTCATCGAATCGCATTCGCCGCGTTCAGTTTTGAAAGTTCCAATTTTAAAAAGTGTTATTAATAAAACAAAACAAAGGAGTATTTTATATTCAATCTTTGAATTCCGTTTCCGGTGTGACCACAAAAAATAAAGTTCTATTTTTTTTTTTAAATTTCTTTCCGTGTCATGGAGAGGTTAGAACCGGACACAGTTACGGAGATTAATGTTGAAACAAGACAAGGGAACCAAATGGATCCAGTTACGGGAAAAATTTTAGGACTTTTACCAGTATTTGTTTTGCTATTAATCGTAATCGTTAGGATAATATTTGTGCTGTATAAAAATACTGGTGAGTATTTTTTTATTTTAACTTTATTATTATTGACGAATATACTACAATACGTATAAGATCTATTGTACATAGTTTTTAGATATACTAGATGTCGTTATTATATTTTTGTCGTTATTTTATTTCATAGTGATTTTTAAATATTTTTATTAGACACATAATATATTTTCCAATAAATCTCTTGTTAAAAAACACTAAAGGGAAAGTTATTTTATTCCAGTCGGGGATCCTAATCAGGAAATAACGTATATGATCAGGATACGGGGATAAAATTAAATTAAATTATAGAATTGTCTTCGGTCCTTGATACGAGTGCAAATTTTCAAGTCAATCGGCCGTCTGGAAGTTGGTGAAAAGTACATTAAAAGAAACCGTTACATAAATAGACAGATAGATACATTCGAAACTAATAAAAGCGTGTTAACAACTACACACCATGTTACTGCTCTTTATTAGAGATTGTTGAATAATATAGTTTAATGACTTAAATACAATATTAAAATACTATTAGAAAAAAAATAAAAACTGAAGTTATACAGTTCTACTCCCCGTACCCCAAGAACGCTGGCTGCGTTTCCTCGCTTAATGGCTATACTTAGCCTTTGAGCGAGAAAAGAACCTCAGAACACTAAAACTTGGTTTAAGTTTTAGTGTTCTGAGGTTCTTTATTATAGTTTTTGCAACTCACGATTGCGGTCGACTTTTGGATGTGGTTCGACATGTACATGGACAGTGTACGTGAGTTCTATACAAATTTCATGATAATAGCTCCCACTTTTAATTTCCATCTTTACCAACTTATTTCCTAACTATAATGGTTCGTTTTCTGTTCAGATGTCTGTCGGGATTGGTATCACCTACTTACATTGTGTTGCGATTTAAAGTACAAAATAACTGTGTTACGGTTAAAACTAATAGAGAGCCAGTAAAATTACAAACTGTGACACATTTCATCTTAGACGGCAGGGATAACAATTCTTTGTTTAGTTGGTTGCAGATTTCCATGGACTGCACTTACTTTCCATAAGGTGGACTGTTAGTTTGTTAGTCACGTTAAGTTTACAAACAAATAGGTTTACAAATTTTTTACCTCCTCAAATTTAATTAAAATTAGTAATAGGAATTAGCACTTTTATTTATTTTCTAATTCCCATAAATAAATATTTTATATATAGACGTGTGACTAACCGATTTCCGTGTAACTAATGACCGAATTCCATTACACTCTCTTCCCATGGATTTCATAGGAAAACTGAGGAAGAGTCCGAGAATACAACCTTTCCTAGGTAGGTGTATCCAGTTTGAAGGGGATAGAAAGCCAGTATTCTCACAAGCTGTGAGGCATTCCATCTTAGTCCTTAGATGTGACAACGCAACTGTAGCTTTGTTATTAGTTTTATAAAAAACATATATATTATCTGATAGACGACTTTCTATCAGACCAAAATATTCTGGTCTTTGGATGGTAGCATCAACTTTGTCCATAATATTATAAGCTGTCACGCGTGTTTTAATACAAATTTATTTAATTTATTAATTGGATTCACCAAAAAAATTACACATACTAAATTCTAAGCCAGGAATGCGAACAGTTGTCATTAATAGTACTCTTCTTCCGGGTCGAAAGTACAAATAGGCGTGCCTTAGGGCTCAATTCTTGGCACCTTTTTTTTCTTTTATATATTAATGACTTACCTTTCATAGTAAGGGATAACCATGATATAGTATTATTTGCTGATGACACTTGATTCATTTTCAAATTAAAACGATAGTTACTAAATTATGACGAAGTAAATAATGCTATATCTAAATTAGTAAATTGGTTTATTATTAATTAAAATACAAACTAAGTGCATATTTAGTAAAGTAAAGTAAAGTTACAGCCTATATACGTCCCACTGCTAGGCACAGGCCTCCCCTCATTTCTGAGAGGGTTTTCATATTTAATAATAGACAAACACCACATTTAGTGCTCACAGCATCTCTTTTTGGTGACGAAAAAAACTAAACAAAACTAACTCTTGACACTTTGCCCCGGAAATAGGACTGTATGATGATTTTTAGTTTTTAGTTTTGATTTTATTTATATAGGCTGTTTTAGTATTGTATATATATTATTATTGACGTGCTAGAACGATATGCTTTTAAAAATAAACGGTTTTCGACATAGCTGTTTGCAAAAACGTCATAAATGTGTTAAGATATTCAATTTGTTTGAGGAAAACTGTCAAAAATTTGCAAGTAAGTGTGATAATTCAAGTTAGATAACCCAGATTTACAAAGTTTGGAGAGGCGATTTCTGCGAGCAAATATCATATTTTTTTAGACAATTCGTTTTGATAAACGAAAAAATCTAACCAATGTGCTGTGGTCATTAGGTAATCCGGGTTCCTTAACTTTAAAATAGCTTATTTCTGCCATTAAATATATATTTTATATACATAAAAGTGACTTTCAATAAGTATTATTTATCTATATTGAATATAATGTTACTGTTTCCGTTTGTATTAATTAACGACAGTCTATTTTTATTAACCACAACTCAGAAAAAGAATACATACAATACACACATAAACACTCACGCCTGTCACCCAGAGGGGTAGGCAGAGACTACGGACTTCCATTTGGCACGATCCTGACATACCTCTTTTGCTTCCTTTACATCCATATATCTACGCATACATGCTCGTCGGTTAAGGGTACTTCTAACGTGGCCCCTTTTCAAAATGTCGCCAATTTGGTCGATAAACTTTTTTCTAGGGCGTCCCTTCCCGACTCGGCCGTTCACATCTGCCATATAAATTTGCTTTGTCACTCTTTCCTCATTCATTCTTTCTACATGACCAAACCACCGAAGCATTCCTTTCTTAATCCTGGTCACAACATCATCTTGCATACCACATTTATCTATTATCACGCAATTTCTCACCCTGTCATTCAGATTCAACCCTAGTATACTCCTTAAAGACCGCATTTCTACAGCATTTATTCTACTTTCGTGCTTCTTCTGCCACACCCAGCTTTCACTACCATACATTAAAGTGGGGACTAACACAGCATTATGAATTACCATACGTGCCTTTTTTGACACATTCTGGTTCATCATAATAGAGTGTAGTGCCCCATTCACTCTATTTCCTGCATTTACTCGTCGTTCTATATCCCTATCATATCTACCATCCCTGCTAAATACACATCCCAAATACACAAACTCATCCACTTGCTCAATTAACTCTCCTTCTATCCTTATTTCACATACCGTTTTGCTTTCATCTCTTTCAAAAACCATCACTTTCGTCTTACTTGCGTTCACTTTCATTCCCCTTTCTTTTAATTCCCAGTTCATTAATGTAACCATCATTTGCAACTCAGCCGCCGATGACGCAAATATGACTTGATCATCGGCATACAAAAGGCATTTGACGGTTAACTCGCCCATTCTTAACCCACATTCTTCATCTTTCAAAGTTTGCAAACACCTGTCCATAAATAGGTTGCACAGCCAAGGGGAAGCTACACAGCCCTGTCTGGCACCTTTTTGGATGCCAAACCAGTCCGAGTAGACCCCATTGATCCTGACACAAGCACTAGAGTCCCTATAAAGAGACCTTAATGCCTGTATCAAAACAGCGCTCAACCCATATGAGTTCAGTGTTTGCCATAACACATTCCTGTCCACTCTGTCATAAGCCTTTTCCAAGTCAATGAACGCACAAAAAACTTTTTGGTTTTTGGCCAAAAACTTCTCCGCAATCATGCGCATGGAAAAGACTTGATCTGTACACCCCATTCCCTTTCTAAAATCCGCAAGAGGCTAGAAAAAGAATAATGTGTAAGAATATCCACTACCCCATACCGTTCCTTTGGCGTCGTAAGAGACGACAGGGGGAAATTGAAACAGGTGATGGGCGGCAGCATCTTCCGGATAACAGCTCGAAATAGTAAAAAACTGCGGTTAACAACCCCCTCGCCAACCGTGTCAACTATGGCAAAATCCTTCCGATGAGGCAGTCTATTTGGGAGGCATTTGTCCAGCAGTGGAGTTTTATAGGCTGTAATGAACTGATGGGTGGAACAGGAAGACGTCCCATATGTTGTTTCGGTTTCCCTCTGTCGTCCCTTACGAAACCCACAGGATGATATGTGTAGTAGACATCCTAACGGCGCCATTTCACAACAAAATATAAATTTTGAGCAGCTATAATAAACGTCTTATTTTTAATTTCGGTGTGCACATACATCACAAAAAAGAAACAAACACCTTTCTTTGTGACATTAAAATCGTTAGAAAATGAATGAAGAAAAGGAAAAAGGAAAGCTTTATTTGTTACTTATACCACAGAACAAATAATATTTCAAGAACTACTACACAAAGAACAGTTGTAAGAGGCGAAACATTAGACAAATAAAATTTTCATTCTACAGGCTACGGTTAGAAAACATACATTAAAGTATAACTAAATTAAAAGTTAAAGCTATAACGGACATATGTAAAAAAGTAAAGTTACAGTTCATATTATACTTCTTTCATTACGTAAGGTTTTAAGGCTAGGAAATATCTGCCGTGCGAATGCGTGTTCAACCAACTTTACATGTCTGGAAAAAATAAGGTGTAACATTTGAACGAAGTAGAAGCCTATTGCACTCATAATTTAAAAAAAAATTGAATTAAATAAATGAATTGTTTAAAATCTATCGAAATTCAAATCCTATCCACCTTCCTTTACGAAAGCCAGTAAAACAATTTTAGTAGGCACATTTGACCTCGTCACTTCGGAGGGTCACAACAAAAAAATTTCAAACGTGTAATTCAAATTTTTTGTTTTTATTTTTTGTAAAATGTCAGTACCATAGACTTTTACTCCGTTTACATGTTACACCCTATTTTTTCCAGACGGTAAAAAAGTCATCCAGTATTTTCTTATTTCTCAGACATTCAGATTACCTCGCGATATTTTCGTTTACGAGGACGTGGTAAATTAGCACTTAAAATCTCAACGCCAGCATATAATTATTGAGTAAAGTAATTATCATAGCATACGTTGTAGTAAAACAGCATAAGAGTCTACGCTCTATAAAAGTTGCCACCACCAACAACTACGAATAGGGTAAGTCCGGGGGAGTTGGCCATAGTTTTTAAAGAAGTCACTAAAATAAAAACTACAAGGATTAATTAACAAAAATCAACTTACTGCTGCTGAAGCAGTAGCAAATAATTTTTTAGGCCTTCTTGTAATCATCTCAGGACTTACGTTTAAAACTATTCGCTCAACAGAGCTATTTGGCTCAGCGATTGCAGGTGATATGTCTTATCGCACTTCGAAAGTATTTGGAACTGATTCCAGATTAGCAGAAGCTATGTTACTAGTATTTTCTTCTTGCTCCTCGACCATAACAGTGGCTGTACACTCATTTTGAGATTTAGACATTTGCTTTGTCAATTCTTGGGTAAACGCGTAGTCGGGAATTGCGGTTGGATTGAAGGGGTGAACACCTGTAGCTTTAAAACCCGCAATTGCATTATCTGCAGAAGCTGCCTTTCCCCACGCCTTATTAAGCAATCTTTCAAATGATAATCGTGTTATACGACGACCAGGATTTTGTTTTAGCCAAAGTCGACACTGCTCGTAAAAATGAGTCTTCAGTGATTTAAACACCGTACGATCTAGTGGTTGGAGGTAGTGAGACGTGTGGCTTGGCATTGAAAGTAAGGTGATGTCATTGCAGACTCACCCTTTGGTGCATATTCCAGCATTTCCACAGAATTACAGTGAGTTGAATGACCATCTAGTAAAAGAAGTACTATTCCAGCTGGTTTCCTCGGAACAAAATGTGTTTTCAACCATTCAATAAATAAATCTGAGGTAATGTACGCTGATTTTGGGGACATGAAAAGTTTCGATCCCGGTGGCATCCCATCCTCAAACTCAGGTTTTTTTTTTATAGGATAGGGTGAAGACGTCTGATGGTAAGTGGTTGGGATTCGTAGGAGTTCCAGTAAAGGGTCTCTTTCTTACGAAACACAGCAGTTTTAATGGCTCTACACGTATAAAGTTTTTTGTTTTTGCCTTTCATGATACAGGCAGGTGGTAAAAATTTACCTTCAGCATTGCAGCAGGCTATAACTGTAATCGTTTCTCCCTTTTCAGTCGAAGTAACTGTAGATACAGCCTTAGAACCCTTTTCAGCTAGAACATGCCCTGGTCGATTATTAAGCTGAAGACCAGTCTCGTCCATGTTGAAGATACAACTCGGTTTCAATACACCATCGTCTACTGTCAATATGCTTTCAAGAAGCTCAAAGTAAGCGTCAACCTCCAGTTTATTCATAGCAGTTGATCTAGCTAAAGATACTCCTTCTGACTTTCTTAATGTAATATCGTGGTTTCTTCGTAAAAAACCTTGCAACCAGTCATATCCTGCTTTCTCAGTTTCTCTATTAAATCTGTGATTCAAATTCAATTGCTCCGCGAACTGGTACGCAATCTTTCTGACGTCATCGATAGTCCTGTCACTCGAGAACCATTGTTCCCCATCAGTTGTCGGTTAAATTAAGACATTACAGCCGGTTAGATGGCTGGGTGGATTTTTTGATATTACTGCTTCTGATTATCATAATAAAATTATTTGAAAACGATAACATTTATTTTTAGTATAAAGATCAAACGATATTGCGAAATCAAATCTGTTATAGACATTATTCATCATGATTTCGATCACTTGGCGTGACAAACGCTTTCAGTGATAATTTTGACATAAATACTTAGAGGGATCGGATTTCCAGATCATATATTTATAAATAGAATTAGGATTAAAAAAATCATTAGTCGCTATTTTTTTGCGATCTGTCCATTTTATCTGTAATATTTTTTTTAATATTTCGTCCTTTAGTGGTTTTTTGTTGTCAGCTAGATTGTTTGAGTTACATAATATTTATTTTTGATTATCCCTTCCTGTGCCTCCATAAAAAAATGCTAGGAAAACGCTGAAGTAAGATAAGATTTTTTTATTACATTATATGGGTAATATGGAGGATATTTGCTATATTAGTTGCCACGCTTGGCGTGCGGGTTAGCAATCCCAGTTTTTTATTAAGGTGTTATCCGTATGTACGTAATTACGTGTTATCAGTACTATAATGCTGTTGGCACTATGGCAAAGTAATGTTGCCTGAAATAAAATATTATTTTGATTATCTACTCTAAACTTTAGTCTTAACATATATAAAAAAAGAGGATTGTTACATTAATTTGCTATAAAATTAAAAAAAAATAATGTAATATTTCATGCCACCCTCGTGGTTGAAAATTACCGTTATCTTATTAAATAAATCATTTGCCGTGAAATGTTTTATTTTTAATTTTATATTACATTTCACTTGAAGGTTTCACTTCTACTGCGAGCAAATTGCAAACATGTTTTTTTTTTTAAATTGGAGTGTCAAACAGTAAGCGTTAAGTTAAATACCAGCGTAAAATAGCAGCTTAATGCTGCTGTATTTCGCATGATGAGTGTAGTGAAAGGGAGACCTATTTACTGAAAATTAAGCATTCCATATTAGTCCTCAAGGGTGAAAACTCATCTGGATTTTGATTCTTAATCGAGCATAAATATAGATGTTTATGGGCCACTGCATCCACTTACCATCAGGTGAACTGTGTGCTCGTTTATTACCCTTATTTTATAAAAAAGTGGAAACTACAGACCATGGACTTGGACTTGTACGTGGTAGAGCAGGGAGTGTATGTTGTAGGAGGGGACGTGAAATAGTAGCTTATGCTGTGTATTTGTTGGTAGTGTAGAGAACCGGAGACCCTTTTTACTGAAAATGAGGCATTCCATCTTAGTCTCGGGTGAAAGCATCTGCATTTTGATTTGTAATGGAGAAGGTCTAGGCGCGAACCACTTACCATCAGGTGGACTGTGTGTGTTTGTGCCTATTAAATGGACACATGCATCTTACTTCGAACAAATAGGACTGCAAACACTTGGCTCTGTAGCCTTCAGACCGGAACGCAAATAATGACGGCAAATAATGGTAAATAAAAATCCTTGACTCATTTCCACAAAATCATCTAACAATATCTGTCACCATAAAGCCAGATTCAACAGATAATAAATTAATTCGGAACATGCGGCTTTAACGGTTAACTGAGATACTTACACCATAAAATGAATTCGCAAACAAAAAAAAAATTATGTGTCACAGCAATCATACTATTAACCGACTTACAAACAAGAGGGATGTTTAATTTCGTAGGATTTTTGTTTTGTGTTCAGTGATAATTCCCTTTATTACTTCGAAGTCCCAGTTTTACTTTTTTATTAAAGTTTAATTATTAGATATTACTCGGTGTAATATATGGACCATAGGTAATATTTTATATAGGATATTAAACAAAAAGAAATAGCCGTTTAAGTTCAAGGCTGGGCGTTCGACACGTATTTTATAATGCGCAAGTAACTCGAGTTGCTATACTACGGGAATCACGGAAATTATATTGGTTGTTTTAAGAGACTACATACTTTCGTTTGGCACGATCCTGACACACCTCTCTCGCCTCCTCCACATCCTACACATACATGCTCGTCGGTTAAGGGTGCTCCTAATTTGGCCCGTTTTTAATTTATCGCCAATTTGGTCGATAAGCTTTCACCTAGGACGTCCCTTTCCGACTCTGCCGTTCACTTCTGCAACATAAATTTGCTTTGTCACTCTTTCCTCATTCATTCTTTCTACATGACCAAACCACCGAAGCATTCCTTTCTTAATCCTGGTCACAACATCATCTTGCAAACCACACTCTTCTCCTATCATACAATTTCTCACCGTGTCATTCAAATTCAGCCCTAACATACTCCTTAACGACCGCATTTCTACTGCGTTTATTCTACTCTCGTGCTTCTTCTGCCACACCCAACTTTCACTACCATACGTTAAAGTAGGGACTAACAGAGCATTGTGAATTACCATACGTGCCTTTTTTGATACATTCTGACTTTTCAAAATAGAATGTAGGGCCCCATTTACTCTATTTCCTGCGTTCACTCGTCATTTTATATCCTTATCATATCTCCCATCCTTGCTAAATACGCATCCCAAATATATAAACTCATCTACTTGCTCAATCAACTCCCTTGCTATTCTTATTTCACTTATCGTTTTATTTTCTTTTCTTTCAAAAACTATAACTTTCGTCTTACTTGCGTTGACTTTCATACCAAGGGGGGTTCATACATAGGGAGGTCTTTTAATGATCTGTTCATTAATGTTACCATCATTTGCAACTCGGCCACCGACAACGCAAAAATAATTTGATCATCGGCGTACAAAAGGCACTTGACGGTTAACTCACCCATTCTTAATCCGCATTCTTCTACTTTTAAATTTTCCAAACAGCTGTCTATAAATAAGTTGAACGGCCACGGGGAAGCCACATAGCCCTGTCTGACACCTAAATGGAAGTTAAACCAGTCCGAGTAGACCCCGTTGATCCACAAGCACTAGAGTCCCTATAAAGAGACTATTCTAAGTTGTTATCAGGATATACAGGACCATCATATCATATCAGGACAAAAGGACTTTACGTTACCCACGGAATGACATAAAGTAGTAGGTTCTCTTAAGCCGCCTTTGATCTTGACTATTTTAAAGACAAAAAGGTAAAGTCAAAACCATATAAAATAAATAAAACTATACATTTTTACGGATTTTATGGCGTTTAATTTAAACTTTTTAACTCCCGACATTTGGATCACTTTACAGCACACACGGTCCCGGGTTAAGTTATTATAATAAACTCCATTAAAAAAATTAAATTTAAACGTGATAAAATCAGGAAAATTAGTTTTATTACATGCGTAATAGTCCCGTGAATATAAGAAATCACAATATAAAATAAGTCACCTTTATTCTGACATATACCTACAAAGTAAAAGCCGATTTAAGGTTGATGACAGTATCTTCTCACGAACAAAAACATATCGATTTCAGATGAACAATCAGGATTAAAGGTTTTAGATATAAAAGTATTTTATAAATAATAACACACTTTACTCTGATGCTGCTTCAATACTTAATCCTTTTTGGCATGACAGTTTTATCTTAACTAGCTTTTTGGTTCGTTTTTCCTGTTATTTTGCTTTGTGTTACGTAAAAAACGCAAATTGTAATGTAATGTGCATTCATTAATATGTTGATTTCTTATATTTACGCGAACACTACACATTGAAATAATACTAGTTTTTACGGAATTTATCGCGTATATTTAACTTTTAATACCCGACGTTTCGAACGCTTTACAGCACTCATGGTCACGGGCAGGACTGAGATGTTCAACGTCCATATGTCATAGTTAACCGCGGTTACCATAGATTAAAATTTAACTTTTGTTCCGATCTATGCAGTATGAACTTATGGTATCTTGAAGTCTTGCAGTTGTATGCTTGGGTTGGGATTTAATTTTATTTATTATAGGATCCCAAGCAGATGGTAGCACCCAGCCACCTTCTCTATTGAAATTAGGATGTTTTTTGATTTCAATAGCCTCGCGAATCATCCTTGGAAGGAATCGGTGTTCTTTAGCGAGGATCTGCGGTCTATCAAATCTGATGTAGTGACGGGGGCGATCCTGTACGTGTTCACAGACTGCAGACTTCCCGGAGCGTCGATTCTTCACATCAGCTATATGTTCTTTAACGCGGGTTTTTATTGATCTTTTAGTTTGTCCTATGTAGGAGAGACCACATTCACAATCAAGCTTGTACACTCCTGCATCTTGCAGAGGGACATTACACTTGACCGATGGTAAAAACTGACCAATCTTCTTCAGCGGCTTGAAGTATGTTTTGATGGAAGCGCGCTTCAAGATGTAGCCAATCTTGTCAGTGACTCCTCTAATATATGGCAGTACAGCAGGTACACGCTCGACTGTGGCCGGCTTCACTCGTTCACTGTGACGTAGGCGCGGGACTCGAAGCTTGTTGTCATGCAAAACTTGCTTGACATGGTGGAGCTCTGCACCATGTTAAGATTAACTTTTTTTAAGCTCTGACTTAACTGTTTCAATAGTTGTAATATTATTATTATATGTATTCAAAATAGTTGCTTGATATCGATCTTGAAGTCTTGATTTAGTTTTAGAGCAATTCCGCGAATGCCAATATTTGCCAATTGTTTCAGTAAATTTTTATGATTAACACAATCAAATGCTTTAGTCATATTTAAGAAAAGAGCAAAATATGGATTTTAGTTCGGCGTGTTGTTTTTACATTAGTATTTTAAAAGAGCCTACATTTTGCTAAGTAAAAGGACTTCCTTTTTTCTAGGAATCCATCTGTGTCTATCAGGTCTATCTTACCTATTCCAGATAACAAAGAGCAGTGCTTGCGTTTCCGTGTTCCAATCTGTAAGTTTGGTACAGAGAGCCAGTGTACATAATTATAGTTATTCTACTTCACAATGAATGTTTCGCCTTGATTGTAGTAGTGACGTGTACCAACAGGCGCGTTTGTGTGTGTAACTGCGATTCGTACGACTCGCGATCGCGACTAAGCGCTCCCAAGGCCTACGCACACTAACGCAATGTGTATGTGCACGGCTAACCACAACCGAAGTCAAACCTTCATGGTGAAATAGAATAACTATACGAACTTTAAGGCATCAGAAGTGACAACGCAACTGTAGCTTTCTTTCTTTATTTATTTAAAGCTGGGTTCAGGTGTCAATGTTCGGTTATTACTTCCATTTTAAGCAAAAAAATAGTCTATTTTAAAACACACGTGTATGCACATGTTGTGTTACTAGACTGCACTAAAAGTATCGGGAATGCAATATTTCCACTGTTCCTGATATATTAAAATCTTTTTAATCGAAAACTCCTTGGTTTTAAAAATCGAATACCATTTATTTATTTAAAAAAAGATTCTCGGTCTTGTCACAAGGTTTTGTCAAACTTGTTTAGTCGTTGAGAAAATGGAATTGACTCGAGAAAATTCAAGAACGATGATTTATTATGACTTTCGAAGTGGTTTAACACAAAAACAGTGTGTTGACCGGATGATGTACTGCATTTGGTGATGAAGCCCCATCCAAAAAACACAATTTATCGTTGGTTTGCTGAATTTAAACGTGGACGTGTCAAGCTCAGTGATGATCCCCGTCAAGGTCGTCCAAAAACTGCAGTCACCCAAGAAAACGTTGATGCTGTGCGTAAGCTGATTGAGGAAGATCGACATGTGACATACCGCGAAATTTAGGCAACTTTAGACATTGGCATGAGTCAAATACAAATAATCTTGCATGAACAATTAGGTGTAAAAAAGTTGTTTTCCCGATGGATACCGCATTCGCTCTGTGAAGAGCAAAAAGCGGCTCGCGTTCCACGCAGATTCCACGCAGGTTCCTCAAATGCTGTATACAACATCGTATCAGATGACGAATCCTGGATATACGCGTAGGAACCCGAAACAAAAAACCAGTCACGAGTTTGGGTGTTCGAAAATGAGTTAAACCCAACAAAAATTGTTCGTTCACGGAGTGTTGCAAAAAAAATGGTGGCCACGTTTGTCTCCAAAACCGGCCATGTTACGACTATTCCTCTTAAGGGACAAAGCGGATAAAGCGGTTAATGCAGAATGGTATGCTAGCATTTGTTTGCCACAGGTCATTTCTGAACTGCGTAAAGAGAACTGCAACCCCCGCATCATCCTCCATCACGACAATGCGAGTTCTCACACCGCTCACAGAACAAAAGAGTTTTTAGACCGAGAAAATATAGAATTATTAGACCATCCGCGGTACAGCCCCGACCTAAGCCCTAATGATTTCTACACTTTCCCTAAAATAAAGTGTAAATTGCGTGGACAGAGATTTTCATCACCTGAAGAAGCTGTGGACGCCTACAAAACGGCCATTTTGGAGACCCCAACTTCCGAATGAAATGGTTGCTTCAATGATTGGTTCCATCGTATGGAAAAATGTGTCAAATTTCGCGGAGAATACTTCGAAAAGCAATAAATACATTTTTAAATAGTAATGTTGTGTCACTTCCTTGATTCGCGAAATTTTCAGTGCCGCCCTCGTATGTATTTTTGAAAATATTAAAAAAAAATATTACTAATACTCCCGTTAACCACTTAACTAAGCTTTTAGCTAGTTAACTAAGCTTAAAGTGTTTATGTTGCGAGTTGTTCACCACAGTAGTCGTATAACAGATTCGAAGTCACGACTTATTTGAATTTGTATTCCGAATTCTACCATTAGACTTTTTTATAGCACTGTGTGATAAAGAGCAAACAGTCCACCTGATGGTAAGTGGATGCTGTGGCCTATAGGCATCTACAATTATCCCCGATTAAGAATCAAAATGCAAATGCGTTTCTCTCTTGAGTCTCTTCTGAGGGCTAAGATGAAATGCCTCGTTTCCAGTAAAAGGGTCTTCGGTTCTCTATACGCACCGTACGAAACACAGCAGCATTACACTGCTGTTTCACGCTGGTATTCTGTGAGAGCGTGGTCCTGCTCTGGTCGAGCCGACCAATTCATGCTACAACTATATAATAGCTGCAGCGTGGCTCTACCACGTAAAAACCAGCTACTGTCGCTTCTAAAATTAAAATGTAGGTAATATAATTTTAGGGGATGGTTGATAATCATATATATAAATAAATAATCACTTAATTACACCAATTCAGTAGCAGTAAAAAAGAGGTTCCAAAGTTGTTCCACTTTTTCAAATGTATTTTTGTTAGAAAGGACCCCTTTTCTATCTTTTAAGTCTGATGATGATGATGATGGGATCCATGAAAAAATCATTAAACTCCTCAATTTTCAAAAGACTCTGCATGAGAAAATGACTTTTTTATTTCTTTGCAGTCGAAGTCGAAGTTTGATTATAATAAAGTTATAAAAAATATTTTTGCTTATATCCGTGTAATGAAGTCAAATTATGTGTCTTACCTAGTTTAAAGAGCACCTCCCGCCCTCCCTAAATTGCGTGAACTACCACTGTCACCACTAATCCCAGCCCCACTACTCCCAAAACCACTACACTAGGAAAAACACACTACCGACGATAATATTATTTATTTAACACATTTATATTACTATATTGTTAGTTAATACATTTTTTAACATATTTAATCTCATCTGTGGCTGACCGCTAAGTGATCTTCACTTACGTCTCGTCTCTCGTTACCACTGATGGAAAGTCAGATGCAAGCAGAATATTCCACTCCTTTGCAGTAGATACGCATAACAAACAATAAAGCAAATTGTTTGGTTCGAATGCGTGGTAAGTCGACAATGAAAGGGTCGAGAATGGCCGAGCGTCTAGTTGTCCGATGATGGAAAAGAGAGGTAGGAATTAAGTTATACAATTCCTGTGCAAACTTTCCAAAATGTATCCTGTAGAAAATTAAAAGGCTGGCACTTCGCGTCTGTGTTCGGTACTGATGAGATTGGTTTTAACCAGATTCGGAGCAAAAGCGTCTTAGCATACGTTTTTATTGCATCCAAAGCTGCTAGGCTGCATTTTGCAGCACCAGTTCATAATAGCAGCAATACCCCATCATCACAAATATCTTTTTAATGGTGTTATTATCGCGTCACCACTTTTCTGACAATGTTATTTCGTTAGAAATTTCGCCGGTTTAAGCGAAGGTGAGAGCTTTTAATAATATTTGCTCAATTACTCAACTATCGATATACAATAATAGGTCACTGATAAAAACTTTGATTAATAAGCGTTTTGGAACTACCTAGCATAGGGATGTCATTTAAATGTATGGATAGATTTATTTTGTACATAATAAACTTTGCAAATAACAACATCGGTGTCAAGAACGGCTTAAGGCGGCCCTAGTCGATGGCACGAACTAAGTGGTGGGCGGGGTTAAAATGCATTCTATCTCAGCCGACATCACGTGCGAAAGCGAAAGGCATGATGATTTACAACGAAACGAGCGCGCGAAATTTTATAAAAAGACGAAGAAGAGAAATTGAAATGCTGATTTAATCCGTGTACGACGATGAAGAAAAACTTTGGGCAAAAATCCTCTGAAACGGTTTAACGTAACAGATTTTCGCCCAAGGCCGCATCTACATAATAAATAAATAATGTTTTTAGAAGATACAAAATCTGCAAATTTGGAGCAATTTTACCGTTTACGATTGCAAATTCATTTTTGAACTTTTTGCTATTTACATATACTAGCCGAAAAGAAACTGCACGCTAAAGAAAATACACAAAGAATATACTATAATCACTTAGTTTTAAAAATGTAAGTAGGTGTTTTTAAAACTTAGTGATTTCGTATTAAAAATAAAGAAGAAAAACAAAAAAGCTACTTAGTATTATTATTTAATCTACTTAATATTTTAATATCGTTTTTAAATATAAACTCAAAACTAAACGTAGGTAAAAGTTATAGTTACAACCTATATAAGTCACACTGCTGGGCACAGGCCTCCTCTAATTTCTGAAAAGGTTTAAGGGCAAGGAAGTGTCCGCCACGCTGCCACAATACGCAATGGCGAACTTCACATGTCTTTCAAAATATTTTTTTTCCTATTCCTCAGACACGCAAGAATCACGATGTTTTCTTCATCGCCGAGCACGTGGTGTAATCAGCACTTTAAATCGCAATTAACAATTTAATATTTCTTTTTAATCATTAAAAAGTATTACTTGTGTAAAAAACATCCAAACATTTGCTCAAACTGTCACTTATAACTATGTTATGGATATGACCATTTACCGTCGATCGATTTTTTATTTAATTTCCATCCAGCTTTTCAATGTTTAGATGAATAATATATTGTAAACTAATGTTTAAAAAAAATCCGGCTGGGTTTTACGCTGGTTCTTCCCAGGACAGAGGTTTTTTCCAAACCAGTGGTACAACTTAAATGACCTTTAATAAGTATTCTTGAAATCCATCTAATATTAAATTAATTTATTCTATTCTATTTTGTTTATTATCTATTAAAGGCTATAAAAGTTCATTGTTGAAACATAGCTCTAACCATTGATTGCCTCATATGGATGGATTTTACCATTGTTGCAGGAAGTACCGCAGCTTTTTTGTAGTTGTTATCAGAAAAGTACTGCTGCACATTTTTTTATAGAATAAGGGTGACAAACGAGCACATAGCCCACCTGATGGTAAGTGGTAGCTGTGGCCCATAGACATCCACATTTATCCTCGATTAAGAATCAAAAGTTCGTCGATTCCAGTAAAACTGATCTCTAATTCTCTGCACTCACCATACGAAATACACCAGCATTAAGCCGCTGTTTTATGCTGGTGTTCTGTGAGAGCGTGGTCCTTCCCCGGTCGAGCCGACCCATTCGTGCTACAACTATACTACTAATATAACTGCAGCATGGCTTCTACCACGTATAAAAAAATAGGTGACGCCGTATAGTGAAGGCGGAGTAAAATGATCCATCACCACATTTCATCATGTGCGTGTCGTAGCAGGTGATTTTCCCGTACTCTAGAAAGATTTTATGGCTTCCGATAGATGGCATTATAACGAACCACCCAAAATGTACGAAACACTCTGTTAGGAGTAATAGTGTTCTGTGGTTAGAGCGTCCTTCCCCGGTCGAACTGACCCGTGTTACAAACATAATATAGCTGCACCGTGGCTCTACTACGTATGAAAACAATTTCATTTCGTAATTAAATCTCGTGTTTCAGTTTCCCTAGCTTCTAACGTCTACTGAATGGTATGGGATAGTGTTATAAATGATAGACTCTTGCGCCACCAGCAAAAAATTATTTTTAATTTACTTATTACATAAATTTACCAAATTAGATAATTATCGATATTTACACAACAACCCTATTTATAAAATTGATCTATAGATATGACAGTACAACACTATTTATAGAGATAAAAAGCTGTAGCACCGCGCATTCTAGTGCATTAACTGTAATTATATTATATTATCGTATATAAACAAAAAATATAAAATGTTCAAAGAAGAAGTAGAAGAGGAAATTGCAAAGTCTGTTTGGTTACGAATGGTTCTTGTGCCTCTTGTTATATTTTTCATATTATTAATTTACTTATTATGGAAATGCTACAAAAGTAATAAAGACATGTGAGTATTAAATATGCATGATTGAATTTGTTTTAAAGTAGCTAGTTTATTGGCAAGTACGGCTTTTTTGTATTTATATCTATAATTCATATCACTTAAAGTTGTGATTTTTTAATTATAAATACATAATATGCGTTGTAATTCCTTTTTACTTTTAATTTATTTAGTATTTAAAAAAATATATAGACTGTGACTAGATCCCGCTGGGTTTCTTGCTGGTTCTTCCCAGAATATAGGTTTTTCTTTCCGAATAAGTAAAAACAAAAAATTACTTTCAATAAGTATTCTTTTAATCTATATTGTATAAAAATTACGTTGTATTTAAAATTCCTTTAGAAGAGATTCAATTAAAATATAGTATTAGATTATTAAATATTTTATTTTCTAGTATCATTTTTATTCTATTATTTCGTTTTTTTAACAATTAAAGCTGAAAAAAGCATACACATTAAGCAGTATACTCGATGGTTGGTGTGGCCGGCAGACACTTCATCATGCTCCTAACGACTTATATGCCCCTATTACACTACCCTGAATCAGGGCCCTGAATGAAGGGTGGGCGTGTCCCCTAATTAGGGACCTGAGTTATTACACTACCCTGATTTTACGCCCTTTCTCAGTCATAGGGATGTGAAAAAAGTATATATATTTATTGAATCGATATTTTTAAACACTATCAATATTATTGCGTGATTAATATCGATATATCGTCATTTTTTGTATGATGTAGTAGGATAAGGGCCAAAATTTTATTACTGGACGTTTTGAAGACGAAAAAAAACATCACAATTAATTGTTATTTAATTTAAATAAATCTTTTCTTTACTATTGTCGTGTTTAGAAGAAAGATATGGGTGAAGGTCTATTTAAACTTAGGTAAAATCACTCAAATATGCGAATTATCGGAGTTCTGGAGCCCAAAGAATTTCGAATACCTGAGAATAGGGGAAGAGGAGTTTGAGGAGCTATTAAGTTTAGCTCTTTATATCGAAAACTAAAATACGGTTTAAAAAAAAGTGTAAGTGTAGGCAAAGATTATACGTGACTTTAAGATCTTTAGCGATTTATGTGCGTGTATTTGTGTGCGCGCTTTGTGTTACAAAGAGTATTAACTACTACCATAATAATTTGTTATTTAAAATTTTATGACAGCTAAGTTATTTAAGAATATTTGAATTATTAAATAGCTTATTTACCTACATCTTAAAACTAGACTGATATTGTTTGTGAAGACTGCTATGAAGCTAATTTTGTTTTTAAGCATAGGTACTTACTAATATCGATTAAAACCAAAAATACATAAGTATATAATACATACTAAATACTCCTTTTTACTACCTACTAAGTTTAGTAATTAATAATAGTTGACTCAACCCACCATAGAGTTAGATAGAAAAATAAATTTATAAAAGTGATTTGTATCAAATCATTTACTCTGTTTCGTCCTGCTAACTCGAGTTTAGTTCAAGTTGCATGAATTTCAACTCGAGTGAGCTCCAGTCGTAATTTTTCCGAGTTAGCACATCTATACATAGGATGCAAAATCGCTCATTAAAACATGGAAGCTTATGTTCGATATATTGAATTTTTCGATGTTTTTCATCTGTTCTGTTCTGTTCATCCATCACATTTTTACGTGGTAGAGCCACGCTGCAATTATATTAGTAGTATAGTTGTAACACGAATGGGTCGGCTCGACCGGGGAAGGACCACACTCACAGAATACCAGCGTGAAATAGTAGCTTAATGCTGCTATGTTTAGCATGGTGAGTGTAGAAACTGGAGGCCCTTTTTACAGGAAACAAGGCATTCCATCTTAGTTCTCACGGGTGACAACGTATCTGCATTTTGATTCGTAATCGAGGATAGATGTAGATGTCTATGGGCCGCAGCAACCACTTACCATCAGGTGGACTGTGTGCTCGTTTGTCACCCTATCCTATAAAAAAAAAACATCAACATCAATGTTTCAGAAAAGTGATTGTAACGAAATACGAAGTACCGTAAGTCGATAAAATAATTTCCAATGAAAGATAACTATTACCCTAAAAGACTGTACTTAAGCTATTGATTAAGTCAAAGCTCAAACAATATAATTATTAATAAAAAAATGAATAAAACCATTCCAATCCATTTTCAATATTAATTGTAAACTCATGTTAATTCATTACCACAATAAAAATTAACCACAATTTTACATCAAAAATGAAATAACCGATTGAAGACAATTGCACTTCTGAAGTTCAACTACATTTGAGCCGAGAGTACAATTTATTTTCGACTGAAAGACCATTCGCCTGTTTGTTGATTCGTAATTAAAATTTTCGGGATTGTGATATTTCTACTAAATAAACCTTCTCATCATCATCATTACAGCCCTTCACAAGTCCACTGCTGAACATAGGCCTCCCCCAAGTAATGCCACAAAGCACGGTCCTGAGCCACCTGCATCCATCGACTTCCTGCATGTCTTACAGGTCGTCACTCCATCTAGTGGGGGACTATACTGCTACACTACACGAGGCTGCCACTCGAGAACCTTTCTTCCCCATCGGTTATCGGTTCTTCGAGCTATATGGCCGGCCCATTGCCACTTCAGCTTACTAATCCGTTGGGCTATGTCGGTCACTCTGGTTTTACTGCGGATATCCTCATTTCTGAGTCTATCACGCAGAGAAACTCCGAGCATAGACCCATAGCTCGCTGAGCGACCTTGAGCGTCCTCATACGGCCAGCAGTGAAGGACCACGTCTCTGATCCGTAAGTCATCACTGGCAACACGCACTGGTTGTACACTTTAGTTTTCGGAGATTGAGGTATACCTGACGAGAAGATGTGTCGTAATTTCCCGAACGCTGCCCAGCCGTGTTGAATCCGTCGATTGACCTCTCGGTCGAAGTTGGACTTACCTAGTCGGACTATTTGTCCCAGGTAAACGTACTCGTCAACAACTTCGAGCATAGTGCTCCCCACAACTACCGGCATAGGTGTGACATGGACATTGAACATAATCTTTGTTTTGTCCATGTTCATCTTAAGACCTATCCGTTGGGAGAGCACCATTGAGGTCATTGAGCATAGTGCTAAGGTCCTCCAGCGATTCTGCCGTAAGGACTATATCGTCGGCAAATCGAAGGTGAGTGATGTACTCGCCATTGATGTTAATACCGTATCCTTTCCAGTCCAGTAGCTTGAAAACGTCTTCCAACGCAGCGGTGAAGAGTTTCGGGGATATAACGTCACCCTGTCTTACACCTCTCTGCAGTTGGATAGGTTTCGAACTCTGGTTGTGTACTCGGATAGCCATCGTAGCCCTACTGTACAAACACTTCAGCACTTCGATATACCGACAGTCAACTTGGCATCGCTGAAGGGACTGCAGCGCCGCCCAAATTTCGACGGAATCAAAGGCTTTCTCATAGTCCACATACGCCAGGCAAAGTGGCAGATTGTACTCTTCGGTCTTCTGTACAATCCGCCGCAGGGTATGTATGTGGTCTATGGTACTGAAGCCTTTACTAAATAAACCTTCTAACTTTAAATATTTAGACGTTATCTAACTTTGAGATATATTTTTTTGGTATATTTATTTTTCGGCTATATAAGATTCGTGATAATGATCGTTTGCAACTTTTAACATAAGGAATTTTATACCTTCAAATAGTTGGTTATTTCTAAACCTTTGACGGCTAGCCAAAACATTGCTCATGAATAACCATATTTCTGAACGATATATCGATATTTGAAAGAATTGATGTATCGTTTCATCCATCCCTAACTACCCTAAGTGTTATTACACTACACGGTGGCAAGGGAACTGCAGACAGGGTGCACTTTGTCGCCCTATTTAGGGACCCTTACTCCCTTTCTCTTATTACACCACATTGAATCAGGGCGTAGGGAGTCTGATTCAGGGTAGTGTAATAGGGGTTTAGCCTTCTTACCAGTAAAAGGGATCCCCGGTTTCCGTCACACACTCACCATATGAGGCAGAAGTTTATAGTAATAACATTTATTATTAAACGTTATTGCAGTATAAAGCATTACATTGTGCGTTGGTAGGTTAAAATTAATATTACGTTTATGATGTAACTGCAAACTACAAAAACGGAGAGCTAGTGTTATGTAACTATTTCGTAAGAAACTGAAACACCTTGCCTAGAAACTGTCACAATATTTAAAAATAATCAAATCGAGGGCATGTTATTGTATATTAATTATGTTACGGCTAATCTTGGCAACCGACAGGCAACTTTAACCTAACTTAGCTTACCGTGTATAAACTGGCAACCCTACACCCAGTTTTCGAATAGTTTTACCAAGTAGTGTTTAGTTTTAGTTATTATTTATTAAATACAATTCATTGTTTCGTTAAAGTCCCACAAAGTCCACAGTTGTGTTCAATATAGGCCTCCCTATATATTGCCGTATAAAGAAAATATTTGCCATAGTTTGCACGCTTGACAGGGACGTGAGCAGCAGCAGTATGTGTAACGGAACGGTATATTCTTTTATACACACGCTTTCCAATTCACGGGGGAGTAAATAAAATAAACATATATGATGTGAAAAATACAATAAGCTGTGTAAGGCAAGGATGATTCGGGTATTATAAAAAACACATTCAATAGAGAAGATCTTCTTATTATTTTTATTCGCGTTAACACTACACATTGATATAATACTAGGTTTTACGGAATTTATCACGTATATTTAACTTTTCAAAATACCCGACGTTTCGAGCGCTTTGCAGCACCCATGGTCACGGGGGGGACTGAGATGTTCAACGTCCAGATGTCATAGTTAGCCGCGGTTACCATAGATTAAAATTTAACTTTTGTTCCCATCTACACAGTATGAACTTATGGTATCTTGAAGTCTTGCAGTTGTATGCTTGGGTTGGGATTTAATTTTATTTATTGTAGGATCCCAAGCAGATGGTAGCACCCAGCCACCTTCTCTGTTGAAATTAGGATGTTTTTCTGATTTCAATAGCCTCGGGAATCATCCTTGGAAGTAATCGGTGTTCTTTAGCGAGGATTTGTGGTCTATCAAATCTGATGTAGTGACGGGGGCGATCCTGTACATGTTCACAGACAGCAGACTTCCCGGAGCGTCGATTCTTCACATCAGCTATATGTTCTTTAACGCGGGTTTTAATTGATATTTTAGTTTGTCCTATGTAGGAGAGACCACATTCACAATCAAGCTTGTACACTACAGAGGGACGTTACTGGTACGAACTGACCAATCTTCTTCGGTGGCTTGAAATATGTTTTGATGGAAAGCGCGCTTCAAGATGTAGCCAATCTTGTCAGTGACTCCTCTAACATATGGCAGTACAGCAGGTACACGGTTCACTGTGGTCGGCTTCACTTGTTCACTGTGACGTAGGCGCGGGACCCGAAGCTTTTTGTCATGCAAAATTTGCTTGACGTGGTGGAGCTCGGCAGTCAGGTTGTGGTTGGAATAAAGTTTAACGAGTTTAAATGAATAAAGATAAAAAAGAAGCCATGACGGTTTCGCATATTTCAGTTTATCTGCCTTGATCTATCTCGCGGATAGAAATTATTTGACAAAACTATATTTAGAAAATATATATCCTGACACTGGCATTGACGTTAGCATGTTTACATGGTAGAGCCAAGCTGCAGCTATATTAGTAGCACAGTTGTAGCAAGAATGGGTCGGCTCGACCGAGAAAGGACCACACTCTCACAGAATACCAGCTTAAAATAGCAGCTTAACGCTGTTGTGTTTCTTATGGTGAGTGTAGAGAAACGGAGACAATTTTTACTGGAAAGAAGAGCTTTTATCTTAGTCGTCACATGTGACAACGCATCTGCTTTTTGATTGGTGGTCGAGGATTGATGTAGATGTCTATGGGCCGCAGCAACCACTTACCATCAGGTGGACTGTGTACTCGTTTGTCACCCTTATATTATTAAAAGAAATTGTTTACCTTAAAAAGAGAAGAGATTTATCGATACTACTCCATAAATGATACAACAGATTATCGATAACGAAAAAAGTGATGTAATATTACATAACATTATGTAATCACATGACACTAGTGTGCTTCAATCTCTCTCTTATCTTTGGTCAGGTTTTTCAAGTTGTTTTCCTCCCTTTAAGGTTTTTTTTTTAAATTTTCGTTAAATTTATAAAAAAAAAATATGTGACACATGAATCTACAGTCCATCTGATGGTGAAGTTGGCTACTGCAGTTCATGGGGACTAGATATGCGTTGTCACCTCGTAAGGAATAAAGCGGAATGCCTCGCAGCTCGAAATTACTATTAGTATGGCTCTGTATACCCTTCAGACTGAACTACAAAGGGGTTGAAGATCCACTGACCACTTGGTCCGATGCTGGAAAATGGTAGGAAGGTATTAAAGCATAGAATCCCGCACGCAGCCTATAGAGTGCCGAGATGCTGGCTACTTACTACTAGACAGCTACTACCACTACCACTACTGTATTTATTCCCGTATTTTTAAGTATTACTTTGAATTATTATTCTTTTGTTTGTCGGTGTCAAAATAAAGTTTCCTTTTCTTCTTCTTTGAATGTGGTTATTTTAATATTTTTTTTTTATATAGCATTAGGTGACAAACGAGCACACAGTTCACCGGATGGAAAATGAATGCTTAGACATCCACATTTTTCCTCGATTACGAATCAAAATGCAAATGCATTGCCACCCTTGAGGACTAAGATGGAATGCCTCGATTCCAGTAAAAAGGGTCTCATGTTCTCTACACTCACCATACGCACCATAGAAAATGCAGCAGCATTACGCTGCTATTTTACGCTGGTATTCTGTGAGAGCGTGGTCCTGTCCGGTCGAGCCGACCCATTCGTGCCACAACTATAATATAGTTGCAACGTGGCTCTACCACGTAATGTAATAGTATAATTTGTGTAATTCCAATTACATATTTAAAGAAAAACTTGGAATTTTACTACACCGCCTAATTACGGAAATCAGTTTATTAAACTTAGGTTTAAACCAGAATTTATTTCACGAAACCGCGGAAATATGTAAACTCAAATATATGTAAAGTATGGATTTTGACAGCAAATGTCTTTTTAACAAAGAGTAATACCAGTATTACTCCGCGACTAAGGAACTTCCTTGAAAAATACTCTACTTAAACCATCCAAGTTTTTTTTGGGGGTGCAACGGTCTGATGGTAAGTGGTCGCTATGGCCCATAGACATCTATCTATCTTCGTTTGCGAATCAAAATGCAGATGCGTTTTCAGCAATAAGGACTAAGATGGAATGCCTCTTTTCCAGTAAAAAGGTTCTCCGGTTCTCTACACTCACCATACGAAACGCAGCGGCATTAAGCTGCTATTTTACGCTGGTATTCTGTGAGACCATGGTCTTTCCGATATTCGATAGATATAGTATATAGATATCTCCTAGTCTCAGTTCTAAACAAGTTGCAAGGCGAGCGCGTACAACGTTGGTTTAAACGTACGCGTTTGAATCCCCGCCAGTTTTCCACATCGCCATGTTTAGTCACTAAACAAGACAAGACGGTATATTTTTTGTGCTTTTGTTAAAAGTAAAAGTTAAGTTACAGCCTCTCCTATCTCTCTCCGGTCGTGACACCTGATGATATTTTGCTACTTCAGTCCATATTCTCTTACAACCAGCTTCAAACAAAGAAAGGTACGGATACGTTATCACCTCGGAAGACTAAGATAGAACGCCACACAGCCTGTTATACTGACTCTCTGTACTAGTCAGGCCGGGATATAGCCTTGCGAGTACTGGTACTTACATAATTGCACTCAACTGTTTTTAAACATGGATATAATTTTATATTCCATGATATATGTAAATAAAACGTATAATTATTTTATATTTTATTAAAGCGCCATCTAGCTGACAGTAGCGTTACTACTATGTTACTTTGCTCTTCTTGTGTTTCACAATCACACTACTCCACTTGAAAATCTTTTGCTTCCTCTTACTATTGTTAAATCCGTGGTGAAGTTCTAATTCAAAATAGTGACTTCAAAATGCAAAATGTTCTTCTTAATCTTTTACCTACTTCATTATAGATTTTCTAGGAGTAAACAACTCCTTTTCTGCTCAGTCAGTTCTTTCTTGGAGTCAGTTTTTAGGCCTTTCAATAGTGAGGCTCTTATAGGCTGTAACGGTAATTTTTAACCTTTATAGTAAGTTCGACTTTATCTATGATGTGCTTGCATACACTTTGCCGGTTGCCGACATTTAAAATGAGTTTAAGAGTCATGCAACAATAGACAACTTCAGAGTGCGAAATTATCTGTATGGCTTACATTCATAGAACATAACAATGACAATCAACATAAAGTGCAGGATTTGTTTTCAGATTCGCGATGGAGAGGTCAAGATAGTAATAACTTTTGTGTAACTTAATTATTAAACGTCCTATAAAATTATTACATTGTACGTAGGTAGGTTATATTGCGTAAGTGCTTCTGTATTTGCGCTTTATAGCACTGTAATAACTTTCTTATATCTCCGTGAAACATCGACCAAGCAGGTTTCAATAAAAGACGTAGGTACATATTTTCTCTAATGCGCACAATTGTCTAAAGATAATGATCATGATTCTCACAACGCCTCAAACATTTGACGTCACAAACCACTTCAGTTCCATCCAACCCTTTTACCGGTGTGTAGTTTAAGATAAGATATAACCCTGCTATCTATTATATTAAAGTGCTTTTTAATAATTGGCCCCTTTATTGGTATCAGTTTCTATATTAAGCTTTACTGGAATAACTGTGATCTACCAAAATAAAAAGGCATGTTACATAAAAAAAATAAAATGTGACAATGAAATTTTTAATACTCACATTTACGTGATACTTGTTATTTAATGTGATTTATAAAAAAGTGCTCAGTTTATGGGACTACAATTTTGCCGCCAAAATGGACTTCTCAATATTATTTCTCCTGCCGAGTATATTTATAGTTGTTTTGTTCGTTTGTGTTTGTTTTCGACACTGTGCAGTATTTTGTTTCGGTAGGTATCGTTAATTGAATGCTTAATAAAATTGTCTTATGTTAATGAAATATACTTATTCGATTGCGACGTAAGAAAATAAATTTCTTATGTTTTGACATTGTCACTTTGACATATAATTTTTTTAATGTACTGACCTGCTACCGTCTCTAAATGAGATTCCTTTGACCTTAAAAAATCGGCGCATTGACCTTAAAGAAAAGAAACACCGCTGCTGTCCTCCTTTTTGTCTCTTTTTAAAGTTAATATTACACAGTATAGTATGTAAGTTGGAAAACAACTATAGATCTATTGGTTACTGAAGTATGTTCTATGATGTACTTACTCAAAAAAGACGATTAAAAATATACACAAGCATTACCCATGTAGTTTAAGCATTAATATCTCAAAATCAAACCAAATTATTTGTAATATTTAAATTACTTTTAATTAAATCTAAGTATTTAAAGAGTAACATCGTGGTAAAATTAAATCTAGATGTATTTCCTTAATCTATTATCGTACCTTACTATTGCTTAATAGTAAGCAATATTGTGCGATATAGACATTGCTAGTAAAAAATTTGCAGGCGCAGAAAAAAATCTTTATTTAATAAAAATAAATTTATTTGGGTAAAAAGTAATTAAAGTTGCTAGTATTATCGGTGAAGTTTTTGTAGCGTGATTTAGTTCCGATTTTTTTACAATGTCAATGTCATTTTTAATACTTACTGGAGATGTTTGATGATCGTCGATAATAACATAAGGCTACGAGTATGATAATATGTATATCTATTAGATTAGGTTACATCAAATATCGTAACGATAAATTACTAAAAGTATAATGTGATGGTGAGTTACGAAGTTTTCGTAATTATACAATTACTGCAAAATCTGGCAACTTTGTTATTTTTGTAAGTACTTAAAAATCTAGGACCAATTTTCAAACAAAAAAGCTTGTCTCGGACTGGCCGTCAATGTTAAATGTAATATTATATTGTTCATTGATTAGGTATTTACCACTTTCTGTGATTTCAACAAATACTAACAATAGACATGATACAACATACTCAAAAATAGAAAATGGCAAAGCTAACTCTCATGTTGCCAATTTATCGATAACTTGTTGTTATTAAATTTTCATCTAAAAATGACATATCTCGAAAAACGTTACGTTGTCTGTGTTAATCGTAATCTTGCACCTGTTCATCCCTGATGGCAAAGTTAACTTTCATTGCTGTTGCAAGTTGACAGACAGTTTCCTGTAGGATGATGGTCTAGCATTGATATAGAGCTATTGTGACATCAACATCAAAATAGCATCGCCAACGCTGTTGTTGATATTATGCATCATCGATCAGCCTTGAATATAGATTAGATTATTAACATTTATATCGTATAATAGAAAATGGAGTTTGAAAAAGAGAAAAGACTTTTTACTTTTTACGTGGTAGAGCCATGCTGTAGCTATATTGTGGTTGCAGCACGAATGGGTCGGCTCGACCGGGGTAGGACCACGCTCTCACAGAATACCAGCGTAAAATAGCAGCTTAATTCTGCTGTGTTTCGTATGGTGAGTGTAGAGAACCGGAGACCCTTTTTACTGGTAACGAGGCATTCCATCTCAGTCCACAGGACTGGCAACGCATCTGCATTTTGATTCTTAATTGAAGATAAATGTAGATGCCTATGGGCCACAAGCATCCACTTACCATCAGGTTGACTGCGCACTCGTTTGTCACACTTATTTTATAAAAAAAAGAAAATTGTTTGTATTTGGTAAGACTATTTTTTGCCTATAAGTTTATCGGTGTATTTTCTCCATCAATCAGTAGCGCACCAATTATTGGGTTTCTGTTTGAAGGGTAAGAGAGTCAGGTCACAGTAGCGAAGCATGGGTTTGTTGCTACGCTACAAGCTGAGCTTTATTGGTATCAGTTTCTCTATAATGCGGAATGCCGAAAACTTTGACCCATACTAGGTATATTACACATCACACACTTACCTATTTCTCCCGTAAATACACACTTATATGTATACGGTATACAGAGCCACTATAATTATAAGCTGTGGGGCATTCCACCTCAGTCCTGGGAGATCACAATCATCTGCAGCTTTCTTAATTTAAGTATGGTTGTAGATATTCACTTAGACAGTTAACCCTGATGGCTACATCTTCTTTTACGGGCTCTTTATAGTTCTTTTTGTTTCTATTAGAGAGATTCACAATCAAGCTTGTACACTTCTGCATCTTATAAAGAAATATTTCACTTGGTTCATTTCATTCATCATTTCACGGGTGGTAAGAATTGACTCATCTTCTTCGGCAGCTTGGAGCAGGTTTGAATGGAAGCTCGCTGCAAGATGTAGCCAAACTTGTCTGTGACTCCTCTGACATATGGTCAAAGCAGGCACACGCTTGACTGTGGCCGACTTCACTCGGTCACTGTAACGTAGACGCGGCACCCGAAGCTTGTTGTCTTGCAATATTTGCTTGACGTGCTGAAGCTCGGCGGCGCAAAATATCTGTGGTACAGAAATCACCAGTTCACCCAAGTAGTCACTTACCATTAGGTCGACTGTAAGTGCGTCAGTCACTTTACTTTTATTAAAAAAAAACCTTTTTGCACGACAATAAACCTACGAAACATATTTTTTTATCTACGATTTCTTTACATATCTATGGAACTATGCAGCTAGGTAGTATTTTTATTTTACTGATATCGAAGCAGACCTTCACTATTAACATGCCATATCTAAACTTCATTATGTATGTATGCTTCTTTCGGGAAAGTACATAATATTATAATGAAAATATACAAACTTATCTATCTATCATATTACAAGTTTGCTATTTCAATAACATATTTATAATATTATACTCAGGCTGCAGTGTACTAATTTCTTAATCAAGGATTAATGTAGATGGATATGGGTCACAGCATCCATTTACCATATATAGTGATGATTGTCTGCACTGATTTTATAGAATGAGGGTGACAAACAAGCATACCTACAGTTAATATATTGGTAAGTGGACGCTGTGACCTATAGACATCTACATTTATCCTCGATTATGAATAAAAATTCAGATGCGATGTCACCTCTCAAGACTAAGATGGAATGACCATACGAAATATGGATGGCATTTTGTAAGAGCGTGGTCCTTCCTCGGTCGAGCCGACCTACTCGTGCTACAAACATAATAAAGCTGCATTGTGATTAGGATTTTGTCACTCACCTGATGATTTAGCTTGATCTATTAGGAAGGTATAGTTACATCGTTTTATTTTTGAGGGCTTGCTATTTGTAAACAAATACATTACTTATTATTATTATTACACATACGTGTGTAACGTAAAGATAAAAATAAAATAAACGTGTAGTGGTGGTGTTTAAGTTTAACTACAAATCGACACGACAGAAAGTTTATAATGAGTTTATAAATAATGTATTTTTGTTATTTTTTTTTGTTTTTTGACTGCCTCGTTGGTCTAGTGGTCGTAAATTGCTGATCATGAGGTCCCGGATTCGAATCCCAAAATCCGAAAATCTAGTATCGAGTAGAAGAACTAGGAGCATCAAGATATTTCTAGAAAATTCTCAATAATAACTTTATCGATAATTACTCTTTGGAATGTGGTGAGAGTTGTTTCTAAAGTTAATAAAAATTAATTCTTTAAATTACTTAAAAAAAGTCCCGTGGTTATCTTGTAGGCATGTTTTTCCTAACCAGTTGTTAAGGAAAAATTACGTTCCGAAATTATTATACATAATTTATAAAAAAAATATCTGCGTATAATGACAGGTCATAAAGACTGTGACCCCGTTTGGGTTTGGTCGCGGCGCTATAGGGTCTCGGGTTCGTATCGCGAACGGAACCAATTATTTGTATGGCCCACTAATAATTGTTCCGAATCTGAATGTATGTCCTTGTTCAAGTTCATCTATTTAAACTAGCTCCATAATACAGGTGAAAATCTTAGTGTAGGTGTAACTTATTTGAAGTGAAAATTTCTTTAGAGTGGTGATTTGAAATTCGATGATACGAAAAAGTACGAAAAAGCGACAAACTTATACATCTCTATTATTTAGTCTGTGAGAGAATGAGATAGAATACAGTTTTTCCTATTATCTCGGTCTCCTTTTCTGAACGTTTAGCTTCTACCGCGTGTGAACAGCACACATGTTTTTTTTTATTACATGAAAATTCAATCATCAACTCCAGTGAGCGGAATTTTTTAATTGTTTACATTAGACTATGACGAAAGTCGTAATTAAACTTCGTAGTAAAGTAAAGTAAAGTTACAGCCTATATACGTCTCACTGCTGAGCACAGGCCTCCTCTCATTTCTGAGAGGGTTTTAGGGCAAGGAAGTGTCCACCGCGCTGCCCCAATGCGTGTTGGCGAACTTCACATGTCTTCGAAATATTTTTATTTCTCTGACATGAGGTTCTACGATGTTTTCTTAGCCGAAGTGGTAAATCAGCCTTAATTAACACTTGCACTGGTGCCGGCGGGGATCGAACCCGGTTTGCTCGCGTACTGTGAAATTTACAGCGAGCGCTAACCATCTGAGCTACCACGGCTCTTCGTAGAGTAGATTCTAAAAGAACCGGAGACGTAACAACGGAAAGAGCACGGATTATATTAAATTATACGATCACATGCACACAGTTGAGAGTCGGGTCACATGTCAAATGAATAATTGCATCCTCTCCTGTTTGTAATGTTGAAAGTACAGTCACTTGATATCCGTAGTTTTATATTTAATACAACATGTTTTAAGTTTCTTTAATGTTATAGTGGCAAACGAGTTTACAGTACGCCTAAATAGTAAGGGGATACGTACTCGTAACTTTAACGTGGTAGAGTCATGCTGCAGCTATATTATGGTTGCAGCACGGAGAAGGACCACGCTCTCACAGAATACTAGCGTAAAACAGCAGCTTAATGCTGCTGTGTTTCGTATGGTGAGTGTATCCGGAGAGTCTTTCTTACTGGAGGATAAATGCAGATGTCTATGGGCCACAGCATCCACTTATCATCAGGTGGACCGTGTGCTCGTTTGTCACCCTTATTCTATAAAAAAAGACCTCTAAACATCCTAACTGATTGTTAACAATTGAATCCCAAAATGTGCAGCTAGTAAAATTGCAGCTTAATGCTGCTGCGTTTCGTATGTTGAGTGATCCGGAGAACCTATTTACTGGAAACGAGGCATTCCAACTTATTCCTCACGGGTGACAACGCATCTGCATTTTGATTCGTAATCGAGGATAGATGTAGATGTCTATGGATCACAGCAACCACTTACCATCAGGTGGACTGTGTGCTCGTTTGTCACCCTATCCTATGTAAAAAAAGAAGTGTTACTTATAATAATTAACCTGCAATTTACCTAAATTTTCTTAATTATTATAATGTGTGCCGAAATTTATTAACCTGTGATTTTCCACAGTCACTTAAAAATTCAATTCCGACACACGAGCACAAGACAAATGAATCTTTTTAACATTAAATTTATTCATTCTTTCTTTTTATTTAATAAAAGTCCAGTGATGAACATAGGCCTTCAACATAGGTTGCCTCCTCATTGGGGAGGTATCTGCCAAAGCCGCCACGATTGGCAAGCGGGTTGGAAACCGAATTGTTTCTGCCCATCTGTTATAGTTTCCTTCTCCTGTATCTTACCCACGGG
This sequence comes from Parnassius apollo, assembly GCA_907164705.1. Taxonomy (NCBI): domain Eukaryota; kingdom Metazoa; phylum Arthropoda; class Insecta; order Lepidoptera; family Papilionidae; genus Parnassius; species Parnassius apollo. Next base: position 1,565,953 of record CAJQZP010000898.1, on the reverse strand, counting down.
ATGATATGGGGTGGAGGTTCCTTACGTCATCTTAGTCACAAATTTTTCAAAAGCGATATTTTTATAAAATTTAAAAAAAAATTGTTTGTCTGTAAAGTCGGTTTACGGATGATAGTTCAACGTGACAACGTCATAACAAAACATTGATGAAATGATTGCATACTTTTATGAATAAAAGTGAATCATTTTTATTGAATCATCACTATTTTGATACAAAGGAGTGAAATAAAATCTACAATTTAAATTGGTAAATTTACTTTTACGCTCAAGCCGATCGTGCCTTTCGCTCGCTCGTGCAGCGCTCTCGCTCCGATCGTAACGTTACAATGAGCGTAACGTTACAATGAGCGTAACGTTACAATGAGTCGTCCATTTTCGTGCATGCAGCCGGCGTTCATCGATTTATTAGACGTTGTCATGTCAAAATCACAATTTTTTTGTAGCGGCAACCTAAGATAATCCATCAACCAATTTCATCCCGTGGCTATCGTAAGAAGCTGTGTTAAATGACCAATCTGCCTACCAAACATAGCAAATATGCCAAGTATGGATAGTAACAGCAGTTTTTTTTAACTTCCCGCTTTGAAAATTAATAACTTTCAAAGGTGGGAATTTATAGATTTCGGTGCGATTTTGAGAATGCGAGTTTTCATAAGATCTTCAAGTTTTGAGGTCCTAGAAAGCTACGTACGGGTACTACGTCTGGTAGTTTATTAAAAGATAAAATAAATATTAAATAACCTATTAAAATAGTAATTTTAATTAAAATAATCAAAGTATGATCATGGAAAAAATCATTTGTTCTATTGATGCACCATTTTAAAGATTTAAATTAGATCAAGTTAGCATTTCTAAAAAAAAGTATATTCCTCTATAAATGGGGTTTAAATCCATAGCATATTAATCTGCCATATAGAAGGTTCTAAAAATGGGTAATTCAGTATAAGTGTTCAGCAGGCGGTAAATTTTGTAATCATTCAATTGAAGAGGATGTATTTAAAGAAAACAAAATAATACGTTGATTATTTATTCTCAAAATAATAATAATTATTAATAATAAGGATATATAGGAACCAAATGAGGAAATAATAATATTTCATGGAAAACTATCAGGATAATCAGAGTATCGTCGAGCTATACCTGATAAATTTACTGCAACACAATGAAAGTAAAAATTATTGAACATACGTTGTATAGTCTCGAATATTTTAATTCATATTCTAAAAATTACATTTCAAACTTGCATCACATTGCCAGGAAACGACTCGACGTAGACTTTGGTGTCCATTGACTATTGGCACTTTTATAGGCAAGAATGAACAACGTGTTTACGTGAACGTGTTTACCATTTGGGACTAAAAAATACTAAAGTAATCATTTATTATATCTATATATCAGTATTTTTTATATTTGAAGTATATACAAAAGATTTTAATATCTATAGATACATGTAAAAATAATTTACTGAGACGATTACGACCTCGGCGACATATTATGGTTACAACCGCAATGTATTTTAATATGTACAAGGTATGTATTATATCCAAGTATTTTCGCGCATAAATAGCCAACGTAATTTCAACTTAACAGAGAATATACATTGGATATCCTATACGAATATTTATTGCAAATTAAGTTCTAATCAAGAAAGTTATACCAATCAAATAAATACTGTAAGCGCGTGGTTAGTAAATTGGTTTTCAAATATGACCGTAGAATAATTTTTTTTTATTGAAACAAAATCTACAGCTGTTACATTAACCGATATATATAAACAACACATAATTTTTACAGTGTATAGCGTAATATACTTTTACCTACTTTAATATTGTAAAGTACGGAACATTTATATTAGGTACTGTATACCGTATGTTGAGTATTAGTGTGATGTCGCCTCCAGTTAACCCAAGTACCAGTTAACCCAAGTATTCATTTGCCATTAGGTCGACTGTAAGTGGGTCACTTTACATTTATAAAAAAAAAAAACAAAACCTTTTTGCACTACAATAAACCTACGAAACATATTTTTTTATCTACGATTTCTTTACATATCTATGGAACTATGCAGCTAGGTAGTATTTTTATTTTACTGATATCGAAGCAGACCTTCACTATTAACATGCCATATCTAAACTTCATTATGTATGTATGCTTCTTTCGGGAAAGTACATAATATTATAATGAAAATATACAAACTTATCTATCTATCATATTACAAGTTTGCTATTTCAATAACATATTTATAATATTATACTCAGGCTGCAGTGTACTAATTTCTTAATCAAGTATTAATGTAGATGGATATGGGTCACAGCATCCATTTACCATATATAGTGATGATTGTCTGCACTGATTTTATAGAATGAGGGTGACAAACAAGCATACCTACAGTTAATATATTGGTAAGTGGACGCTGTGACCCATAGACATCTACATTTATCCTCGATTATGAATAAAAATTCAGATGCGATGTCACCTCTCAAGACTAAGATGGAATGACCATACGAAATATGGATGGCATTTTGTAAGAGCGTGGTCCTTCCTCGGTCGAGCCGACCTACTCGTGCTACAAACATAATAAAGCTGCATTGTGATTAGGATTTTGTCACTCACCTGATGATTTAGCTTGATCTATTAGGAAGGTATAGTTACATCGTTTTATTTTTGAGGGCTTGCTATTTGCAATGCCATACATTACTTATTATTATTATTACACATACGTGTGTAACGTAAAGATAAAAATAAAATAAACGTGTAGTGGTGGTGTTTAACTACAAATCGACACGACGGAAAGTTTATAATGAGTTTATAAATACATAATGTATTTTTGTTAATTTTTTGGTTTTTTGACTGCCTCGTTGGTCTAGTGGTCGTAAATTGCTGATCATGAGGTCCCGGATTCAAATCCCAAAATCCGAAAATCTAGTATAGAGAAGAAGGAGCATCAAGATATTTCTAGAAAATTCTCAATAATAACTTCATCGATAATTACTCTTTGGAATGTGGTGAGAGTTGTTTCTAAAGTTAATAAAAATTAATTCTTCAAAGTACTTAAAAAAAGTCCCGTTGGTTATCTTGTAGGCATGTTTTTCCTAACCAGTTGTTAAGGAAAAATTACGTTCCGAAATTATTATACACAATTTATAAAAAAAATATCTGCGTATAATGACAGGTCATAAGGACGTGACCCCGTTTGGGTTTGGTCGCGGCGCTATGGGGTCTCGGGTTCGTATCGCGAACGGAACCAATTATTTGTATGGCTCACTAATAATTGTTCCGAATCTGAATGTATGTCCTTGTGCAAGCAATTCATCTATTTAAACTACCTCCATAATACAGGTGAAAATCTTAGTGTAGGTGTAACTTATTTGAAGTGAAAATTTCTTTAGAGTGGTGATTTGAAATTCGATGATAGGTACGAAAAAGCGACAAACTTATACATCTTTATTATTTAGTCTGTGAGAGAATGAGATAGAATACAGTTTTTCCTATTATCTCGGTGTCCTTTTCTGATCGTTTAGCTTCTACCGCGTGTGAACAGCACACATGTTTTTTTTTATTACATGAAAATTCAATCATCAACTCCAGTGAGCGGAATTTTTCAATTGTTTACATTAGACTATGACGAAAGTCGTAATTAAACTTCTTAGTAAAGTAAAGTAAAGTTACAGTCTATATACGTCTCACTGCTGAGCACAGGCCTCCTCTCATTTCTGAGAGGGTTTTAGGGCAAGGAAGTGTCCACCGCGCTGCCCCAATGCGTGTTGGCGAACTTCACATGTCTTCGAAATATTTTTATTAACACTTGCACTGGTGCCGGCGGGGATCGAACCCGGTTTGCTCGCGTACTGTGAAATTTACAGCGAGCGCTAACCATCTGAGCTACCACGGCTCTTCGTAGAGTAGATTCTAAAAGAACCGGAGACGTTACAACGGAAAGAGCACGGATTATATTAAATTATACGATCACATGCACACAGTTGAGAGTCGGGTCACATGTCAAATGAATAATTGCGTCCTCTCCTGTTTGTAATGTTGAAAGTACAGACACTTGATATCCGTAGTTTTATATTTAATACAACATGTTTTAAGTTTCTTTAATGTTATAGTGGCAAACGAGTTTACAGTACGCCTAAATAGTAAGGGGATACGTACTCGTAACTTTAACGTGGTAGAGTCATGCTGCAGCTATATTATGGTTGCAGCACGGGGAGGTACCACGCTCTCACAGAATACTAGCGTAAAACAGCAGCTTAATGCTGCTGGGTTTCGTATGGTGAGTGTATCCGGAGAGCCTTTCTTACTGGAGGATAAATGTAGATGTATATGGGCCACAGCATCCACTTATCATCAGGTGGACCGTGTGCTCGTTTGTCACCCTTATTCTATAAAAAAAGACCTCTAAACATCCTAACTGATTGTTAAAAATTGAACCCCAAAATGTGCAGCTAGTAAAATTGCAGCTTAATGCTGCTGCGTTTCGTATGTTGAGTGATCCGGAGAACCTATTTACTGGAAACGAGGCATTACAACTTATTCCTCACGGGTGACAACGCATCTGCATTTTGATTCGTAATCGAGGATAGATGTAGATGTCTATGGATCACAGTAACCACTTACCATCAGGTGGACTGTGTGCTGGTTCGTCACCCTATCCTATATAAAAAAGAAGTGTTACTTATAATAATTAACCTGCAATTTACCTAAATTTTCTTAATTATTATAATGTGTGCCGAAATTTATTAACCGGTGATTTTCCACAGTCACTTAAAAATTCAATTCCGACACACGAGCACAAGACAAATGAATCTTTTTAACATTAAATTTATGCATTCTTTCTTTTTATTTAATAAAAGTCCAGTGATGAACATAGGCCTTCAACATAGGTTGCCTCCTCATTGGGGAGGTATCTGCCAAAGCCGCCACGATTGGCAAGCTGGTTGGAAACCGAGGTGTTTCTGCCCATCTGTTATAGTTTCCTTGCTGTATCTTACCCACGGGATGATATGGAGTGGTGGTTCTCTTACGTCATCTTAGTAACAAATTTTTCAAAAGCGATATTTTTATAAAATTTAAAAAAAATTGTTTGTCTGTAAAGTCGGTTTACGGATGATAGTTCAACGTGACAACGTCATAACAAAACATTGATGAAATGATTGCATACTTTTATGAATAAAAGTGAATCATTTTTATTGAATTATCACTATTTTGATACAAAGGAGGAGTGAAATAAAATCTACAATTTAAATTGATAAATTTATTTTTACGCTCAAGCCGATCGTGCCTTTCGCTCGCTCGTGCAGCGCTCTCCCTCCGATCGTAACGTTACAATGAGTCGTCCTTTTTCGTGCGTGCAGCCGTGCAGAAAATATGTGCAGCGTTCATCGATTTATTAGACGTTGTCATGTTAAAATCACAATTTTTTTTGTAGCGGCAACCTAAGAGAATTCATCACCCAATTTCATCCCGTGGCTATCGTAAGAAGCTGTGTTAAATATGGCCAAATATGGCAAATATGCCAAGTATGGATAGTAACAGCAGTTTTTTTTAACTTCCCGCTTTGAAAATTAATAACTTTCAAAAGTGGGAATTTATAGATTTCGGTGCGATTTTGAGAATGCGAGTTTTCATAAGATCTTCAAGTTTTGAGGTCCTAGAAAGCTACGTACGGGTACTACGTCTGGTAGTTTATTAAAAGATAAAATAAATATTAAATAACCTATTAAAATAGTAATTTTAATTAAAATAATCAAAGTATGATCATGGAAAAAATCATTTGTTCTATTGATGCACCATTTTAAAGATTTAAATTAGATCAAGTTAGCATTTCTAAAAAAAAGTATATTCCTTTATAAATGGGGATTAAATCCATAGCATATTTATCTGCCATATAGAAGTTTCTAAAAATGGGTAATTCAGTATAAGAGTGTTCAGCAGGCGGTAAATTTTGTAATCATTCAATTGAAGAGGATGTATTTAAAGAAAACAAAATTATACGTTGATTATTGATTCTCAAAATAATAATAATAATTGATAATAAGGATATATAGGAACCAAATGAGGAAATAATAATATATCATAGAAAACTATCAGGATAATCAGAGTATCGTCGAGCTATACCTGATAAATCTACTACAACACAATGAAAGTAAAAATTATTGAACATAAGTTGTATAGTCTCGAATATTTTAATTCATATTCTAAAAATTACATTTCAAACTTGCATCACATTGCCAGGAAACGATTCGACGTAGACTTTGATGTCCATTGACCATTGGCACTTTTATAGGCAAGAATGAACAACGTGTTTACGTGAACGTGTTTACCATTTGGGACTAAAAAATTACTAAAGTAATCATTTATTATATCTATATATCAGTATTTTTTTATATTTGAAGTATATACAAAAAATTTTAATATCTAGGTATAGATACATGTAAAAATAATTTACTAAGACGATTACGACCTCGGCGACATATTATGGTTACAACCGCAATGTATTTTAATATGTACAAGGTATGTATTATATCCAAGTATTTTCGCGCATAAATAGCCAACGTAATTTCAACGTAACAGAGAATATACATTGGATATCCTATACGAATATTTATTGCAAATTAAGTTCTAATCAAGAAAGTTATACCAATCAAATAAATACTGTAAGCGCGTGGTTAGTAAATTGGTTTTCAAATATGACCGTAGAGTAATTTTTTTATTGAAACAAAATCTACAGCTTTTACATTAACCGATATATATAAACAACACATAATTTTTACAGTGTATAGCGTAATATACTTTTACCTACTTTAATATTGTAAAGTACGGAACATTTATATTAGGTACTGTATACCGTATGTTGAGTATTATGTGATGTCGTCTCTACACGTTGGCCAACACAGTGGCGAATGGAGTGGCGAATATATTGGCCGAGAGTTGGTGACGGCGTCCACACGTTGGAAGCAGTGTTTCCACTTTTAGGGATTTTTCCCTTTTTTAGGGAAAACTAAGTGAAATTGTACATGACTAGGGATTATTTTAATAAGACAGGGATTTAGGGAAATTCGGGGAAAATCAAAACTTATGATGGTAACCCTGTTGTAGTATGTACAAACTCTATGGTGCCACCGCCCGCGGTTTATTTTTGAAAGGGGAATCCCCCCGTACTATTAATGAATGTAATCCGTCCAATTTTAATTTGTCATTTATAATATCAGTTCCGTTGTTTTAGATGTAGTCGGAACTTAGTCATATTATGTATACCTACCAAGGCTTGCTTGATTTGATTAGTTTTGTTTCATTTACATACTGAACTCCGAATTGCACCTTGGAATATAAAAAAAAAATTTTTCTTTTCGATTAAATTGTAAGTAATTTAAAATGGAAGAAGATAATGAAACACCATCCTCTTCGACTTTAAAGTCAGCAAGTAAGGAAAGAAAATACGTGCAAAAATTTAAAACTTCTTGGCTGGAGCATCCTGATTTTAAGACTTGGCTGAAGAAATCTGATAAAGGTGAGACAAAAGCTTACTGTAAAATATGCGATTGTGATCTTGTATGTGGAATGTCCGAATTACTTAAACATAAAAACAGTGCTAAACACACCAAAAAGATGGCTGTTATTTCGCAATGTGGAAGAATGTCAACTTTTTTTGAACAAAAATCAGACGCACGCTACTAATGTATTAAAAATGGAATTAAAAATGTGCGGCTTTCTTGCGAAACATGATCTACCAATTTCTTTAGTCGATGATTTTGTATCGCTGTTGCGAAACTTGTTTCCGGAATCGAAATGTTTAGATGACGTGCATCTAGGAAAACAAAAAGCAACAAATATTTTACGTCAAGTCACAGGAGCGACATATAAACAAGAAGTGATTGATATCATGAAGAATAGCTATTTTAATATAATAATAGATGAAACAACAGATCTGTCTGTGAAAAAACAGTTGGCTATTATTATAACATTTTTTAATAGTTTGACAAAAAAAGTAGAATACAGATTTTTTGATTTGATAGATATGATTGATGGAACGGCAAAAGGTATCCTCCAAACAATAAAAGGAAGTTTTTCAAAACATGAAGTACCTCTTGATCATGTCTTCGGACTTACATCAGATACGACGAACGTAATGATGGGAAAGCACAATTCAGTTCAGGCTTTACTAAAAACCGAAATTCCACATCTGGTCGTTATAGAGTGCTCATGCCATTTAATACATCTCGCCACATCATATGCCTCCCGTAAACTACCTAAAAATTTAGAAGATTTGTGCCGTAATATACCTGCATATTTTCATATGAGCCCTAAGCGAACAGAAGCACTCAAACAGTTTCAGGATTTTCTAAAAATTGACCAACATAAATTACTTTCTGCAGCAAATACAAGATGGTTGTCACTTCAAGCTTGTGTCGACAGGATATTAGAGCAGTATGATGCATTGAAATTATTTTTTACGGGGGCAGTTTTTGAGGATCCCTCTAATACAAATGATTCCATCTTGAACAGTCTTAACAACCCATTTAATAAAGCTTTATTACACTTCATGAGTTACGTCTTCTCTATAACTAACGATTTTAATACATTTTTTCAAACAAAATCACCACAATTATTTATACTGCCAGTGATGGTTCGGAAAATGTTGAACACTTTTTTGTGCAACTTTGTCAAAAAGGAGCACCTGAATCTGAGCTCGGATCTAAAGAGCCTTAAGCAAATTGACGTCACTAAAACAGAAATTCACCTCAATAATGATCATATATACGTTGGTATGGAAGCACATGCGATACTTGAAGATTTAAAGACAAAAGCCCCAATAGAAGAAGTGAACAAATTTTATGCTAGTTGTCGTGAATTTTATGTGGAAATAGTATTGCAAATCCAAAAGCGGTTCGACTTGAATGAGAAACTTTTCGACATATTGAAGTATGTGGATCCAAAAATAGCAAGAAATCTGGAGAAACAATCAGTGAAAGATGTTTTTGATAAATTTAACTTTTTAACGACAAAATGCAACATGCAAAAAGCAGATAACGAATTGAGAAATCAAGCTCTTATAGACTTAAAGCATTTTGGAGTTGAAAGCGAAGAAGAATTAAAAAACATGCCAGCTGACATTTATTGGAATAAGGTTCTAAGCATGAAAGATTATCATGGTAATTTCATTTACGAAAATCTTGAAGTAGTTATTTCAGTTTTACTAGCAGTTCCATCTTCAAATACTGAGGTAGAAAGATTATTTAGTATTCTAAAAAATGTAAAAACAGATAAAAGAAATAGACTTTCTAACGAAACTCTGAACGGCTTGTTTCACACAAAGTTCGGAATGCAAGCAAACAATTGCTCAATTTTAGAACCCAACAGTGCCATGATAAGTGCAGCAAAATATTACAAAAGTAATGATTCAGCTTCTAAATCTTCTGTCTGATCTGGTTTTTGGTGATTGATCTTTTGTTGATTTATTAATAAATATTCAAAATAATAAATTATTGTATAATTTCTCGAATAAAAATATGCTCCTTAAAAATAGGAATTTTTAAGATCGTTTAGGGAATTTTAGGGATAAATCCTAAAAAAAATAGGGACAAACCAAAATTGTAAGTGGAAACTCTGGTTGGAAGATCGTTCAGTTTACTTCGGTTCGGGCCAATGTGCGGACGAAAACGAATTTATAAGCACCGTGGCGCAGTAGCTCAGCAATAAGTGGCTGCGCCGGGCGCCGCGGGTTTGATCCCGCACGAAACAAGTATTTGTATGTCCTACAAATAATCGTTTCGGGTCTGGATGTGTGTCCTTGTGCAATTTATGTTTGTAAACTGCCTGCGCGATACGGGAGAAAATTGTAGTGTGGGGTTAACGTTTTTATAAAAGAATTATAAAATAATAGTGGATATTAATGGGGTTGTAAATAGATATATGATATACGATTAGCTTTATTTATTCTTTACATGCATCATAAACTGGAATAAATAGCATTGATAAGAACTTAACTTATTTTAAAGTTAAAGGAGTTATAATCGATTAGTCTATGTTTTAAAATTGGGTTTTGATTTTAAAGTTTAGCAAAATATGTACTTGCACTTCTATCACACATTTGATATGTATAAAAAACACCTTAAAATTTATTTGGTAATTTAATTATTTTTTGAGAAAGACAAAAACAATAGCAATAAATATAATTAACACTGACTTAATAATAGGAACTAATTATAACTTAGAACATAAATGAAAAACTCACGACGAGCAAAGTGGCTCAGGACCATGCTTTGCGGCAGTCTGTGGAGGAGGACGTTCAGTATTGGACTTGTGAAGAGCTGTAATGATGATGATGATTCAAAAACTTGCAGGATAAAATTATAATAAATCGACGCTTTTTTATATAGGATAGGGTGACAAACGAGCACACAGTCCACCTGATGGTAAGTGGTTGCTGTGGCCCATAGACATCTACATCTATCCTCGATTACGAATCAAAATGCAGATGCGTTGTCACCCGTGAGGACTAAGATGAAATGCCTCGTTAACTTTAAAAAGTGTCTCTGGTTCTCTACACTCACTATACGAAACACAGCATCATTAAGCTACTATTTTACATTGATAGTCTGTGAGAGAGTGGTCCTTCCCCGGTCGAGCCGACCCATTCGTGCTACAACTATACTTCTAATATAACTGCATGGTTCTACCACGTATAAACAACGTGCTTAATTTTTTTCATTTTAAAATTGTTCTCGTAATAATCTGATGAATAAATGTTCATTATTTTTTTTTATAAATAGCTTATTGATTAAAATAAATGCTTAAAAATAATTAAATCGCGCTAATTAAAGTAGTAGGAATGTTTAAAGTTGAAATTGGCACTAAAAGGCTGGTAATTGGGTCATCCACCCTACAAAGCGTGAATATAAAATTTTAATCAGATGCGTGTAATCACTCGGGGAACTTGTAGCAAACTAAATTCGCGGCCAACGTGTGGACGCGGCGACCAAACTCTGCCAACAATCCTTTGATCTTTTGTAAAAAACTGACACCACACGGATCTCGCGCCAACTTGCGGGCCATCGCTCCAATACATACCAATGAAGCCCAAACACCCCGTCTACACGTTATGTCGCCTGTACACGTTGGCCAACACAGTGGCGAATGTAGTGGCGAATATATTGGCCGAGAGTTGGTGACGGCGTCCACACGTTGGAAGGTCGTTCAGTTTACTTCGGTTCGGGCCAATGTGTGGACGAATTTATTTTATAGACGACGGCTCCGTGGCGCAGTGGCTTAGCAATAAGTGGCTGTGCCGTGGGCCGCGGGTTTGAATCTCGCACGGAACAAGTATTTGTATGTCCTACAAATAATTGTTTCGGGTCTGGATGTGTATCCTTGTGCAATTTATGTTTGTAAGCTGCCTCCGCGATACAGGACAAATCCTAGTGTATGGGGTAACGTTTTTATAAAATAATTATAAAAGAATAGTGGATATTAATGGGGCCGTAAAAAGATATATGATATACGATTAGCTTTATTTATTCTTTACATGCATCATAAACTGGAATAAATAGCATTGATAAGAACTTAACTTATTTTAAAGTTAAAGGAGTTATAATCGATTAGTCTGTGTTTTAAAATTGGGTTTTGATTTTAAAGTTTAGCAAAACATGTACTTGCTTTTCTATCAGACATTTGATGTGTATAAAAACACCTTATAATTTATTTGGTAATTTAATTATTTTTTGAGAAAGACAAAAACAATAGCAATAAATATAATTAACACTGACTTAATAATAGGTACTAATTATAACTTAGAACATAAATGAAAAACTCATGACGAGCAAAGTGGCTCAGGACCATGCTTTGCGGCAGTCTGTGGAGGAGGATGTTCAGTAGTGGATTTGTGAAGAGCTGTAATGATGATGATGATTCGAAATCTTGCACGATTAAATTATAATAAATCGACGTTTTTTTATAGGATAGGGTGACAAACGAGCACACAGTTCACCTGATGTTAAGTGGTTGCTGTGGCCCATAGAGATCTACATCTATCCTCGATTACGAATCAAAATGCAGATGCGTTGTCACCCGTGAGGACTAAGATGAAATGCCTCGTTTACTTTAAAAAGGGTCTCGGGTTCTCTACACTCACTATACGAAACACAGCATCATTAAGCTACTATTTTACGCTGATATTCTGTGAGAGCGTGGTCCTTCCCCGGTCGAGCCGACCTTCGTGCTGCAACTATACTTCTAATATAATTGCATGGTTCTACCACGTATAAACGACGTGCTTCATTTTTTTTTTCATTTTAAAATTGTTCTCGTAATAATCTGATTGTAAAAAAACGTTAATTTTTTTTGTTGATAAATAGCTTATTGATTAAAACAAATGTTTAATAATAATTAAATCGCGCTAATTAAAGTAGTAGGAATGTTTAAAGTTGAAATTGGCACTAAAAGGCTGGTAATTGGGGCATCCACCCTACAAAGCTTGAATATAAAATTTTAATCAGATGCGTGTAATCACTCGGGGAACTTGTAGCAAACTAAACGCGCGGCCAACGTGTGGACGCGGCCACCAAACTCTGCCAACAATCCTTTGATCTTTTGTAAAAAACCGACACCACACGGATCTCGCGCCAACTTGCGGGCCATCGTTCCAATACATACCAATGAAGCCCAAACACCCCGTCTACACGTTGGCCAATGCTATTGGCCACTACATTCGCCACTGTGTTGGCCAACGTGTAGAGGCGCCGTGATGAGAACGAGAGGAAGAGCGCACACGCGTGTGCTGCGTGTGTGAGCGTGTGCGTGTGCGTGTGCGTGTGCGTGTGCGTGTGCGTGCGCGTGCGCGTGCGCGTGCGCGTTCGCGTGTGCGTGTGTGTGTGCGTGCGTGCGCGTGCGTGCATTGAGAGGTGAAAATGTGTGTTAGTTTGTGATATAATAATAAAACGTGTGTGTCGCAACTTCAACCTAAACCTAAATAAACAATGCCATCTGCCAAAACCTTTGAGACAGCTTTTTTGAATTTGGTCTTGGACAATAGAAAGGGGTCAATGCTAGAAAAGTATTTATTATATGTGATTTGTAATTTAAAATATATATAGCTTTACCAAGACCAAGATATGTTTTTACATTAATAATCGGAAAATTTTATCAGTATACGTGAATATAATGACTGTAGATAAACTGGATTATCGAGAATAATCATTATTATCTATATATCTACTTTGTTCTATTATAATAATGAATTGAAAGCCAATCGAAATCGTAGGGACATTATTGGTTATTCGATTGTGTTTAAAGCTATATTTACAAGTGTAGTGATTACTTATTATGTTTAAAGTACAACTAGTTCGTTAGCACTAATTGAATTAACATCATTGCCTACAGTTGTTATGATGTTAGTTTTTATCTGTATCATTCTTCTTGTTACTTTATTCATATGGATACGTAAGTCAATTTAGATTTTTTGTTTATATGCAATCATAAAATTCCATTAAATATAATAGTAATCAGTCTTATTACAAACATAATTTAGTTTTTGGTAGTCTTGGATTTAAAATATGGTTTAAACAGATTTGGCGCCAAAGTGTCCGCGAAATTTGACATTTACTGTGACTGTTTACTTTACTTTGCATATTTGCGCGGGACTTCTTTCATGTAGATTCTAGGTTAAACCTGAGACTAAGCGTAAACTACTTTTCTAATAAGGCTGAACGAGTTTTAATGTTTATGTGATCCTTCAATACTTTTAAATGCATCACTCCATTTCATTTATGTGGTAGAGCCATGCTGCAATTATATTAGTAGTATAGTTGTAGCACGAATGTGTCGGCTCGACCGGGGAAGGACCACGCTCTCACAGAATACCAGCGTCAAATAATATGTTAATGCTGCTGTGTTTCGTGGGGTGGGTGTTGAGAACCGGAGACCCTTTTTACTGGAAACGAGGCATTCCACCTAAGTCCTCACGGATGACAACGCATCTGCATTTTGAATCGTTATCGAGGATAGATGTGGATGTCTAAGGGCCACAGTAACCACTTACCATCAGGTGGACTGTGTGCTCTTTTGTCACCCAATCCTATATAAAAAATACATACTTTTTTTCCTTTATTTTTTTTAAATACGCAATTACAAATATTAAAGGTCACGTATCGAGACAAAAACTATCCTATCTCTCAAGAAGAAACAAGCAATACATATTTACAAAATTTCATTAAAATCGGTTAAGTCCTTTCGGAGTTCATCGCGGACAAATAATGTGACACGAAATTTTTGTATACATACTAGCGATCTGCCCCGGCTTCGCACCGATGATATCTGGATTCTATCTCTCCAACCTGGGTCCAACTATGCCTATAACCTTCGCGGAAGTACAAGCAATATGCTTAAATAAATTACTGCAATCTAATGAACGGTATAGCAGCGCATAAAATATGAACAAACAAATATTAATTTTTATATATAAGAGATAAAGATAGGCAGAAAAGACTGGTGACGAGGGCTAAATGTATCTAATACAAATACAATTTCGATTAGAATCCTACAAAAATGAGCGAAGTACAGCTAAATGTGGGAATTGTTTAGGGCCAATCGTAATAGTTTGGTGGTTGGAAGATATTTCCTCTCTGAATGAAATACTAAACAAGTTAGGAGAAAAAGAAAGATATCGGCGCGGTATCAAGGGCACCAAACATTTGAATGATATAAGTGTATGAAATACAATAAATAGATTAGAATATAAAAGGGAAATGTTCGCTGTAAGCATTTTTTACATCCTTACTATACACAGTCAAAAATAGACACTTAAAAGTACGTTTGGTCTTCTTGCCAAAACAGCAACGAAGATAATTACAATTATTAAGTATATTATTATATTTAAAAAAATGTTATAAGCCATTAAGATATTAAATAATTCCGTGAAATATGGTTAATTTATTATTAATTGCTTGAGTGATTTTGGATTCATGATAATAAGTTAAATGATAATTATCGACATTTTCAATTACGTATCTAGAGCTATAAATGTTATACGCATCTTAATTAAGCAAAATTAAATAATTGAGTATAAAATATTGAATGTAATACTTATTATTATTTTAATCCTATGCCCTTAGCTATTCAGCACCAGCACCAATTCAGCCAAGTAATCGATTTAAAGCACAAATCGTACAGGTGCAACTATCTTAAAAAAATCGCATGTTGAAATTTTATATTTATTACCATAGCCAAAATCTTACGTGTTAGAGCCAACCTGCAGCTATATTATATTTATAGCACGAATGTGTCGGCTTGGACCGGAAATGACCACGCTCTCAAAGAATACCAGATTAAAATAGTAGCTCAATGCTGCTGTGTTTCGTATGGTGAGTGTAAAGAACCGGATACCCTTTTTATTGAAAACGATTAGATTTTAGTCTTCAGGATGACGACGCATCTGGATTTTAATTTTTAATCGCGTATAGATGTAGATTTCTATAGGTCACAGCATCCACTTACCATCAGATGAACTGTGTGCTCGTTTGTCACCCTTATACTATAAAAAATATATGAAAGTGCGTAATATTATATAAATTAATGTTTTTTTTAAACCGGAAATTACAATTCTCGCACCTTATATTTCGACACGAACAACCATTGGAAAATGATTCTCATCAACAAACATGACCCCATTCAAACAATTGCAAGACGCCTTATCGGTCGTTCTTGTTTCTTCATAGTTTTAAATTTTAAATGTATTCGAAAAAAATAAATAAAAAAATAATTTTATTTAATTATTTTTGACTGATGAAACCGAGAAGTAAAATTTTGATATTATTTTTACTTTATTTCTGATAGATAAACCAATGATACAGATTAGATAGCGCCTACTTATGTAATATGTTTTATAAATCCGTTACTTTCCTACTATAGTGTCTAAGCAGTACGGTGTTTTTATTTATACCAAAAATGGATATAGTTTCGTCGGTTATGATTGGGGGGTTTATATTTATGTGCTTGTATTTGTTTTGGTTGTGGTTTTGTTTTGGAACGTGCGTTAAAAAACGTAAGTATTATTCCATAAAACATGATAAATTACGCTTACGATTATTTCTATAACACCTTTAATTTAAATATTTAAGTCCAATATATTCCTTAAAATATATAACAGGTGTGGTCCAACCATGATAGAATCTTCCTATAGTAGGTATATAAAAACAACAAGAAATTAAGGAGCGTTTTAAAAATATAAATACAGAGGTTTAAAAATATGTGGAAGCGCCATCTATTGATGATTTGTATTTTTAGCTATTAGCTAACAGATGGCAGTTTACGAAATATACTATATTATATAACTCATATATTCATATTTAGTATTTAACAGGTTACGTACAAAATACACATGTAAACCTTTACAGTTAGATATACAATTGTTTTTCATCATCATTTGTAATATTTATTCGAAAACAAATCTTTTGGTTTCACGTTTTCTCTTTGATTTCTTTTTTATACCTGAAAGAAAATTCAATACCAACGGGCCACTTCACCTCTACAAGTCTTTTATTAATCTCATGATAAATTATCGATGTTTTTTGCGATAAGTAATTCATTTATCGCTTAAACTTTGCCACATTAGTCGCATTTTGTTTTTGTTCTTTATCAATTTCAAAATGGTGACCAATTTAGCGACTGTTTTAATTTATATGACTGCAAATGTACTATTATTTTGGCTACTATACGGGTTATTGATGAGAATCTTTGGTGAGTTGTATAAATTTATATTGCCATTATTTTTGTTTATTTACCGATTATAGAATATAAATATAAGCTTTATTATCGCCAAGATATATTAATGCGTTTTAAATAGTTTTAAATAAGCTTATTTACTTTAATTAATAGTTTCCTTTGTCACTAAATATACACAATGGTTAAACATTCAAAATATTCATACGTTCATATAGATAGGGAAGGGATAGGTTTTAATTTTAATTTGCGCAATAGTAACCTTTGTGCCATGTCATATTAGGTAATAGATATTTTTACTGATCTGAAATAAAGACGTTGTTGAGAAGGTGAAGATGCTTATGACGTTTTTTTGCCGATTTCGTATATAATAGCGCAACCTACCGGGTCTAATTGAGTATCGCTTAAATCATCCAGAGACCCGCTAAAACACACCCAAAAAAAAAACATCCAAATCGGCCAGCCATTTTAAAAAAGGTCAACCAGTGTTTTATTAAGTTCAAGTACTCTCTAGTAGATGGCACTGTAGTTTTATCAAATTAATAAAAAATATTTTTTTAAATTTTAAATAAGAGATCCTGTTTTAAAGTTTCAGCATGTGAAATATAAATCATTCTTAATATTTGAGTTGAAATGAAACTTTTTGGCAATGAAATGTAAATTATCATTTTATCGTACTTTATCGTACAATTATAAATTATTTCCGTAGATAAGATTTATTTATGTAGCAGTGCTTATCAATATCCAAAAGTTATTTGTTAGATCTATACTTATAATTATTCATCGTCGTGCCAACTTAGTTTGTGTTGTGTTATTTCAAAAGGAAATCTTATAATAATGTCTATACCTTATAGTCCATTTTACTCAATTTGGCTAGGCATATTTCTTTTTATTGTAATCTTCATGGCGTTAAATCGTTGTAGTAAGTAAGACTTATTTTTATCTGAAGCACATTTGTAATGTTTCGTAAATGTTATTAATAATTTAACATTCTTTATGACTGTTTAGCTCTTGTGAAGGTAACTGTATTATAACCATCAATACTGTGAAGTGTGAATTACCCATACAAAAATCAGAATATTTCGAATCCTTATCAAAATCTATATTCGTTTATTTCGGAACTACAGTATATTTTTGTATACAAAAACATTTCATTCCCTAAATAATATAATATATTACAGTGACATCTATTGATGCTGAAAAAGTTACATAAAAAAAGCTTTACATTGCGTAACATTTTGTTATTACAAAAAATATTAAAACATTACTTAAAATCAATATTACTAATCACGAGTTTGGAAATAAGTAGCAATCTAGAGACTTCGAGATTAGTTTTATTTGCATTCACTGCCTATAGTTTACGTTATGCGCAATAAATTGGAGTAATGAGGTTAAATTTAACTTTTAATGCTTACTTATGCTAAATAGTTTTATACGTGGTAGAGCCACGCTGAAGCTATATTTTGGTTGTAGCACGAATGGGTCGGCTTGACCGGGAAGGATCACGCCCTCAGAATACCAGCATAAAATAGCAGCTTAATACTGCTGTGTTTTGTATGGTGAGTGTAGAGATCCGGAGGCCCTTTTTTACTGGAAAAGAGGCATTACATCTTAGTTCTCAGGAATGACAACGCATCTACGTTTTGATTCTTTAAGATATTTCCCCTGGCGAACGACCTTGAGCGCTCGGTCCTACACAATCAAAGCGTTCTCGCTACAATATATCGCGTAATAATACGCCTGAATTTTTGGAATTATTTCAATTAAAAAAGAAGTGAACTTAAGAAATTAAATAAAACATGAGTAATATAGATTTTTAAATTATCTATCCATTAATGTAATCCTCAAATGATTACGACGTTGCCTTTAGCAATAGATGCATGTAATCAATAATTTTAGTCCTTTTTTAAAAGTTAATTTTAAATGTATTTATAACACATAAAAACAAATGAGACCATGGAATGTGATGATAGGATATCGAACATTTATAATGTGCTTTTAGATGTAGCTTATTTCTCATAACTAATGAGATAATAGTCTCTGAAAAACGCACTTTTGCAGGGTTTTGGTCGGGGTACCGCCTTAAGCGATCGCAGCATCCACTTACCATCAGGAGGACTGTGTGCTCGTTTGTCACCCTTATTCTATATAAAAAAAGCTTCTGAAGACGGTGCTGTGACATAGTGTCAAAGAATAAATAATTGATTTTGTTGAAAAATTGCACGCGGTAAAACCACCCCATAGCTATACTATAGTTGTAGCTTGAATGGGTCGGCTCGGGGAAGAACCACGCTCTCTTTTTCAAAATTTAAATTCATTTATTTGTGAAATGATGGTCGCTGTATTCAACCCTTAGGAATATAAATATCATAATAAACAGTTACAATTGCAGTTACATTTCTATAATTAAATAATTTCATTATTTTATTTATATTATAATTATATCGGAATGCCCAATGATGGTGTAATTAAATTAAACATTATAGTCAATCAAATCTAAGACCCTAGAAAATCTAAGACCTTTTGACGTTTCACATTAATCATTCCGCAGTAACTTTGCACAAGTGTACTCACACGATTTAAAATAACTATTTACGTAAATCCGAAGAATTATGAAGTTATCTATATTTCATTACAACGTGTACAGTTTTTTTATCATTAATTTAAATTCGAATCTTTCAAATAAAGCAAAATATTAAAAAAATAACCAGTATCAACTTTTTTACTTCACATCGTTTCAATGATATGTCGCTATGTAACTTACCGTAGTGTTTAAACTATTAAAATTCATTGTTATGTGAATAATCGACAAAATTATTCAAATAATCGGTAAAAATATTCAAATAATCGAATCATTTTCTTTGAATGTAATATTTGTTTAGTTAAATTTTTATTTTTAAAATTCTTTAAATTACATGAAAATGAATAACAGAAGTTTAATCTTTTTACTTTGTCAACTTAAATTTGTGTACGCAAAAAAAACTCATATATATGGCCGTGCTGAAAAAGCCACTACGTAATTTCATTCACCCGCCATTTCGGGAGGTTACTGTGCGTAATTTTGTGGTTTTGGGTTTGTCTTCTTATTTTGTGACTCGGTATTAACTTTTTGAACCGTTTCTTCTATATTCGTTGAAGCATGCGCCCATGTCACAAAGGATGATTGGGCAGAAGTGGTAAAAAAAAATATTGATTATGAATGACTTTGAAAGAGACATTAATTTTGACTGCATTATTGAAAATCAAATAATAATAATAAATCTAAACAACGACAACTCAACTAGTTGTACTGAAAGTGATTGAATAAATTTATTTTTAATCTAGTTTCAATCTTAAATTTTTATAACTGTGCCTCTAGAAATAAGCAGTAACAACAAATACGAAGAAACTGATAAATCTTGGGTTTTAAATTATCCGTCTTTAATTTATTCTGGTATTATTAAAACCAAACTGTGAATGATTACCGTTTGAGTAATCGATATCGATTTTTTTAAGAATCGAGTATTGTACGTTTCCATTTTTTGGTTGGCATGCTTGGTGCAATAAGTCTGACAGCTGTAAAAATGTATTTCGTAGAATTGGTTGACTATAATTATAATAGCATATTTATTATACTAATATATATTCTAATTGAATGTCAAAAATTATGTCATTATATGTCAACTGTCTATTGACGCCTACTGAATGACTGAAACGTCGCTTAAAACTATTTAAATCTTTGTGCTTAAATATTCATTAATTTAGTAGTAGCATTTCTCAATTAGCAATATTTTTTTCAAATTTATGAATATTTTCCATTTCAAGAATATTAAATGGAACTTTATTGTAAATTTTAAATAATATACCTACCGAAAAAGTAAAGCTGTCTTTATTGAAATTGTACGATATATATATATATATATATATATATATATATATATATATATATATATATATATATATATATATATATATAATATCGTACAATTTCAATACTCGATTCTTAAAAATCGATATCGATTATTCAAACGGTAATCATTCACAGTTTGGTTTTAATAATACCAGAATAAATTAAAGACGGATAATTTAAAACCCAAGATTTATTAGTTTCTTCGTATTTGTTGTTACTGCTTATTTCTAGAGGCACAGTTATAAAAATTTAAGATTGAAAATAGATTAAAAATAAATTTATTCAATCACTTTCAGTACAACTAGTTGAGCTGTCGTTGTTTAGATTTATTATTATTATTTGATTTTCAATAATGCAGTCAAAATTAATGTCTCTTTCAAAGTCATCCATAATCAATATTTTTTTTACCACTTCTTCCCAATCATCATTTGTGACATGGGCGCATGCTTCAACGAATATTGAAGAAACGGTTCTAAAAGTTAATACCGAGTCACAAAATAAGAAGACAAACCCAAAACCACAAAATTACGCACAGTAACCTCCCGAAATGGCGGGTGATTGAAATTACGTAGTGGCTTTTTTAGCGCGGCCATGTTTATGAGTTTTTTTTTGCGTACACAAATTTACGTTGACAAAGTAAAAAGATTCAACTTGTGTTATTCATTTTCGTGTAATTTAAAGAATTTTAAAAATAAAAATTTAACTAATCAAATATTACATTCAAAGAAAATGATTCGATTATTTGAATATTTTTACCGATTATTTGAATAATTTTGTCGATTATTCGCATAACAATGAATTTTAATAGTTTAAACACTACGGTAAGTTACATAGCGACATATCATTGAAACGATGTGAAGTAAAAAAGTTGATACTGGTTAATTTTTCAATATTTTGCTTTATTTGAAAGATTCGAATTTAAATTAATGATAAAAAACTACACACGTTGTAATGAAATATAGATAACTTCAAATTCTTCGGATTTACGTAAATAGTTATTTTAAATCGTGTGAGTACACTTGTGCAAAGTTACTGCGGAATGATTAATGTGAAACGTCAAAAGGTATTTCTTAGATTTGAGTGACTATAATGTTTAATTTAATTACACCATCATTGGGCATTCCGATATAATTATAATATAAATAAAATAATGAAACTATTTAATTATAGAAATGTAACTGCAATTGTAACTGTTTATAATGATATTTATATACCTAAGGGTTGAATACAGCGACCATCATTTCACAAATAAATGAATTTAAATTTTGAAAAAGAGAGCGTGGTTCTTCCCCGAGCCGACCCATTCAAGCTACAACTATAGTATAGCTATGGGGTGGTTTTACCGCGTGCAATTTTTCAACAAAATCAATTATTTATTCTTTGACACTATGTCACAGCACCGTCTTCAGAAACTTTTTTTTATATAGAATAAGGGTGACAAACGAGCACACAGTCCTCCTGATGGTAAGTGGATGCTGCGATCGCTTAAGGCGGTACCCCGACCAAAACCCTGCAAAAGTGCGTTTTTCAGAGACTATTATCTCATTAGTTATTAGAAATAAGCTACATCTAAAAGCATATTATAAATGTTCGATATCCTATCATCACATTCCATGGTCTCATTTGTTTTATGTGTTATAAATACATTTAAAATTAACTTTTAAAAAAGGACTAAAATTATTGATTACATGCATCTGTTGCTAAAGGCAACGTCGTAATCATTTGAGGATTACACTAATGGATAGATAATTTAGAAATCTATGATACTCACGTTTTATTTAATTTCTTAAGTTCGCTTCTTTATTAATTTAAATAATTCCAAAAATTCAGGCTTATTTTTATGCGATATATCGTAGTGAGAGCGCTTTGATTGTGTAGGACCGAACGCTCAAGGTCGTTCGCCAGGGGAAACATCTTAAAGAATCAAAACGTAGATGCGTTGTCATTCCTGAGAACTAAGATGTAATGCCTCTTTTCCAGTAAAAAAGGGCCTCCGGATCTACACTAACCATACGAAACACAGCAGTATTAAGCCGCTATTTTACGCTGGTATTCTGTGAGGGCGTGGTCCTTCCCCGGTCGAGCCGACCCATTCGTGCTGCAACCAAAATATAGCTTCAGCGTGGCTCTACCACGTATAAAACTATTTAGCACTATAAAATTTATTTAGCATAAGTAAGCATTAAAAGTTAAATTTAACCTCATTGCTCCAATTTATTGCGCATAACGTAAACTATAGGCAGTGAATGCAAATAAAACAACTGAAAATAAAATGATACAGATGTTATAAAATAAGGGGAAAACAAATAACAAATTTAGTGGAGGCTTTCAGTTTTAGTAGTCGCTGTTTACTGGTACTTGATTCGGTTCCTTAGTTTGTTTATCAAAGTTATCGGATCTTTATTACCAACGCCTTAATGTGATTGCTTAAAAACGTCTATAGACGCGACAAATAGTAGAACTGACGGAACAAACTATATAAAATGCAAACCGAAAGAAATTACGTTCCCTCGTTTCCGGAGGATAGTGTACTTAAGATATTACTATAATTAAACTTAAAACAATATTAGAAAAATAATTTATAAAATATTTATTTTTAATATTAAACGTTTAAAAAAACATTCTATTACAAAAGGCAAAATTTTAATATTAAAATTAAATTATATGTGAAATTAATTGTATAACCAACAATTTAATATTGTGATAACTTGTAAAATTCTAATTGTGAAACTGTTTGTTGAACCAAATAAATGAATAAAAAAGTTGCGATAGTGTTTTTCATTGAGTCAAAATGCCCGCTCCAAAATAAACGAAAAATTATATTATAAAATATTTATTAAAATAGTTAAAAATTATCATACTGTCCTACCACGCGATATAGTGCGGTGAGCGCCGACTGTAAAACCTTTTTTTACCTCTCGGCACTTTAAAAGATATTTTGTAGAATTATAGATAGTATTTTATTTTATTGAAACTGCACTGGTTCTACTATTTAAAAGCAAGACAGGTATTATTCTTTCCAATAAATATATATTAATAGTTACGTGGATTTAAACTACATTTTTCTTGTAAATACCACAAACATTGATTTGATGAGTGGTAAATCTTCCGCTCGCTAGATGTCGCTAGTTGCGATTGAGATAAAGTTTTTATTACACTATGTAATTTCATTGAAAAGTTAGTTTTCAATGAAAGTTTATCGGTTTCTAAATTGTTATATTAATAAACAAAACAGTGCCTCAGTGGTTTGCTCTTTAATTTTTACACATTTTAACTATTGTTTCTTATTTTATCACTTTTATGAATATCTGTGATTTAGTTTGTTTATTTTTCATCTATTTAATATAAAATATAACTAATAGTACAGAAAGAATCAATAAACTTTACACTTTTTGAACAAATTAAATTCCCCCGCTGTAAAATCTGTCAAATATTCCACCTCATTTTTAATATACCGTTTAAAATACCGCATGCAAGATTTAAGGGGAAATATAACCTCAAATGGTTTAGCAAGATCCTCAGTTATGCCGAAAATATTGCAGTATTAATTTTGAATTAAATATATGGTAAAGTTGAGGATTAATGTTAAGGACTATGTTAGACGAAAACACGATATATATATACAAGTGATGCCTGACAAAATCCAAAGCCTATATAGGGCTATCACTGGTTCTTTTCTGACAACGTTTGTTAATACTTAGTATAAAAATTCATAAGCTGCTACGTTA
Organism: Parnassius apollo; assembly: GCA_907164705.1. NCBI lineage: Eukaryota > Metazoa > Arthropoda > Insecta > Lepidoptera > Papilionidae > Parnassius > Parnassius apollo. Next base: position 1,541,620 of record CAJQZP010000898.1, on the reverse strand, counting down.
ATAGATTTGTTTCTACGAAAACCTTTTTCTTTAATTTTGGAAATGTAGAAGTCATAGTAATTATACGGTGACGGAGTATGTCCTCTCTGTCATATTTTTTAAAAGCTTTTATTTAAAGATTGTATCCATATGTATAGTTGAGTATTTTATTAAAAATGTTCCATAGAATTGGCTGTTAGTTCTTGTGCTTCTGTAAATGCTTATAATAATGGTTTGATGGGCAGTAAACTCAACAGCACAGCATTCAAAGGTTTAAGTTAAAGATAACTTATTTATATTATTTAGGGGAATGTATGTATAATAATTGTTCCTAATAAGTATAAAACATCCTTCATTTTTATTATCCCTTTCATAAAATGAAGTTAATTTATACGTATACTGATGTCGGAATATTGAAGTATTATGCATCAGTATACTTCACGTTATATTCCGTTATATATAATACATTTCTAGATATATTATTTTGTTATAAATCATTTAGGGTGACAGTTAATAAGTCAGCTTCACTTGTAAGTGTATGAAGCCAAGTTATATTACTGTACAAGAAAAAAACATAACTCAAAGAATCAAACAATATTCAAAGAATATAAGTTGTTATTTTTAGTAGCAAATACCCATATTTTGTAAAAACTTGAAAAATGCGGTTGTCACCCGCCTGCCATGCGTGGCGACTATGGCAAATGACCCCCCTATAAGGTAATCTATCGGAGAGCCCTGTGTTCAGCAGTGACCTTTTAGAACCTGAATGAATTAATGGATAAGTGAACATTTTATTGCTTTTTCTTATAGTAGTGTTTAGACTGACTAGGACTGTGTTTTTGCCTAGGAATCCGTCTGAGTGGGCTGCAGCGTGGCTCCATAACGTTAAACCAAACCAAAAAGTTAAAATCTACTTAAAACAATTCTCATTTAAATAATGGATAGAAGTGGATAGTGCGATTGTGTGCCCATGTGAAGTATTAATGGAAATGACAAATGACCTAACCTTATGTTTCGATGGTCATATTACTATCAAGCTTTTTATCCGTTTAATCCTTTTGAGACTGTCATTAACAAGACAAGACATAGGGATGTCGTCAAATCTCACAAAACCTTCGCAATGTGTCATATCAGTATATTTAAAAAAAAACACGAAATTTAACAAAGTAAACGTCAGACTAGGCTGTATGGTCTAAACCCTTTACTGGCCTTAATTGACGAATCGTAACAATAACAAATTATAATAGAACCTTAGAGTAATAACATACATTTGCGAACATGATTGAAAATTAAAGAACAAACTATAATATATAATTTATTATCAGTGCTGCCAACTGCCACGCGTGGTGACTATGGCAAATGTCCCCCCTATAAGGCAATCTATCAGGGAGCCCTGTGTTCAGCACTGACCTTTTAGAACCTAAGGAATAAATTATTGTTTATGTAAACATTTTATTGTTTTTTAAAATATTAGTATTTCGACTGACTAGGACTCCTTTTATCTGTAGAAAATAGAAATCTGTCTGGGTAGGGAGTTTTGGCGGGAACTTGGCCGTAGACGGATTGACGCTCCGGTTTTGTCGCTTGAATAATGGTTTGAAGTGGATTTTGATTCGTAAAAGTGATGCTATTTTGTGAATTAAGTGTCCGCGCATGTGAACTATAGAGAAAACGACGAAACAAGTGCTTCGATGTCGATATACATCTCAAGTTATTTTGATCGCTTGGGCGCCTTATGAACTTGAGTGGCTGTCGTCATCAACTGTCCGCTGGGTTGAGCTGTCGTCAAAATCTTCCCAAGGGATTCGCAATGTGACGCATCAGTATATTGTGAAGAAAAAGAACATAAAATGAAGATATTTCAGAAGGTCGACCAGAGCCGTAAAGCCAGTTAATAAAGAAAGAAAAATGTCTGGATAGGTATTACCCTCTTACCAATTTCTTATTAATTATTATTATAGTAACTAAATAGAATTTACTGTTACATACGAAAATATGGTCAGTCGATCATAGTCAGAAAAGGTACTGCACCTATGCCACTTAATTACTATCATTTCACAATGTTTTTTTTTGAGAGCCGTGGTAGCTCAGATGGTTAACGCTTGCTGTAAATATACCAGAATGCGAGTAACCCGGGTTCGATCCCCGCCGGCACCAATGAAATTGTTAATTGCAATTTTAAGTGCTGATTTACTACGTGCTCGGCGGAGAAGGAAAACATCGTGAGGAAACCTGCATGTCTGAGGAATAAGAAAAAAAATATTTCGAAGACATGTGAAGTTCGCCAACACTCATTGGGGTAGCGTGGCGGACACTGGGCAAGGGCCCTAAAACCCTCTCAGAAATGAGGGTAGGCCTGTGCCCAGCAGTGGGACGTATATTGGCTGTAACTTTTTAAATGTTTTTTTTAACTCTTTATTGACAGCCCTTAGAAACAACGGTAGGTCCGCCGTGATGTAGGAAGGGATAAGATGCAAAGTAATACGGATACTCGCGCGCAGCGATAAGGTTTTATTTAGCTTGCGTGCGCGATTTATCTAATTAACAATAATTATGTAGGCTACTAAACATCGACAATCAGTTAACAACAAAGGAGTGCATCTTCTGTATATAGTACTATTATTTATTCTGTAATAGGACTCTATTTCTGCATAATTATCCGTCTCTGTTAGTTACCACCCTCTTACCAATTTTTTGCTAATTATTTTTATAGTCAGTAAGTAAAATTCACTGCGCTTTCATCAACAACGTCTGTGACCTTGTGGATTGTAAATATATTTTTCTTAAAAAACACTTAACAAGATTCTCCTATTTTCCTCACACATCTCTATCATCGATAATATCAGTATCTCGTCGATAAACCTCTGATATGTCGTAAGAATTTTTTATCGCATATTCAAAATGTTCTATGCATTTGACAAGTGAAACGCGAAAGATGAAGTTTATAGTGAAAAAGTGATTTTAGTGACTTTCAGTTTCATTCCAATAACTTGCTACAGCAATTTGTTGAGAGTGTAATTTGTGTAGATTAGTGGGACACTTGTCTTGTTTGTCCAACAAACAAATCTTTGTGTCAATATTTCAAACTTTGGATCCAAAATGCCTCCAATGTTCGGATACCCCAATTATGACTTTCTGAAAGAAAATTCCAATAGTGAAAACGATCAGAAAGTGGAGGAGAATGAGACCTACTTTGGCCTGACGGACATGGCTTTCTGGTACACCGTTGTACTGGTCGGCATGCTCTTCCTCTGGCTGTTGATGTTCTTTTGCCTGAGGATGATTTCACTAAGTACCACATTGTTTATCTCTGATTTATTGTCACATGATTTTTATCATTTTGTTTTTTTATTTCTTTAAATGTATCATTGCTATCGATAAAAATATTATGCGAATTTAGTCATTTTAGGATTTAATTTTGCGATTTTTATATATCTTGTCAACAATTGTAACGTGTTCGATTTATAAAATTTATGCAGTGAAGATTATGAGAGATATAGATAAATAAATAAAACTTTCCTTTTGATAAGACAATGTGTTATGTTTAAATATAAGGAAAATCATGGTATTTAAGGTTTAAAAAAGGGAAATATTACAGACAACAAAATACGTACTAACCTAATTTGTAACTAAAACTTGTCATTTTTGCGCTGGACTAATAATAAACCTAATAAAAACTCTTGTATTATATGACGTCAGCTTTAAATAAAAAATAGCCGACATGAACTGACAATACATTCCAAAGATATTGTACTTATTTAGATCGCTTTAGTAGACTTCTTTGTTAATACACGCTTTATGTTAGCTTGACCTGATGTTACATATGTATGTTTTTTGCTGTATAGCATACAAGCAGGCCAGACAAAGATTGTTCTTTTTTTTTGGGTGTTTTACAGCACCAGTAAACTCGTTCTGCGTAGATCGGACCTAAAATAAATATTCAAAACTGAAGGTAGCCGGGCCAACTATGACATTGAGACGTCAAACATTCCGTGACCATGGGTGCTATAAACCACCCGAAACGTCGGAAATTAAAAACAAATTAATTAAACGCGATAAAATCCGTATAAATAATTTTATTCAAGAAGGTTATCTTATTTAATAGTATTTCTAGTAGATAAGTGAAATTTGACATAGTTAATTAAATGCGATTACCCAAATACAGAATTAAGGTGAAAATAATATTTTTTTATTTATATGTTAGTTTTGGGAGGAAAAGTGAGTGTTCGCAGGAATTGCATGACTTAATTCCTTCCTGTCATTTTGGATTGTCAATTCTGTTCACAACGACTGGCCTCCACTTTTTTATTGTCGACATACGGGTATCACGCAATTCAACCAATCGGTTTACTTCGTCGTGTGTAATGTGTACAGCAAAGGAGTAGAATAATATTCCAGCATCTGTTTTTTCACCCGATTACAATGTCGATCTTCAAGATAAAAGTGAATAGACTTTTGTTAAACTAAGTCATTGCGTTTTACTATCTTTGGCTGCAGCAACACTTAACATCAATAGTGATAGTAGTGGTACTGACTTAAAATAGTAAAAAAAATTTATTAAAAAATTGAAAATATCTCGTAATAAAACGCAGAATAATTTTTGTATAATTTGTATCAGTAGTTATTCTAAATATATGCCTCACATCGTTGTCCACTACCGTATCTTCAAACTTCTAAAGTATCGCTGAAAGAAATCTGAAAATATCAGTTTATTTTTTATATTTCGCAAAAAAATATTTTAAATTGCTTTCCCCAGTATGACCCCTAATTGTTATGTTCATTGTAGTATTTAAGAGTAATTTAATTAGGAAGGAGAGTTCTTTCGGAAATCTTTGTTTTTTCTGGCATTGCCACATTATAGTGTGATGAATTTTCTTATGCCGCCAACGCAGCCTATAATCTATTAATATTTTATTGTTTTTAATCTAGACCTAAATGATTATGACAGACGTCACCATTTAGTAAATTAAAACACCTACTGTAATATTTATTTATCTGTGCCCATTTCTTTTATCAATCGAATATAAAGTTGATGGAGAATCATGTAGGCGATACAACGTGTAGTCTCCCGCGAACCTAAACATCATTTGTTTGTATTGGTATTACAAAATAATATATTAATTTTTTTAATCAAAATAAAAATAATAGCGGGAAATAAAAATGTTAGTGTTCATTATTAAACAAATTATAAGAAATTTAAATACAATGGTTTAACTTTTTTGATGTGATTAGTGTGTTTAAGAATATCTGTAATAAAACACGGAAAATGAGATCTAAGGTTTTTTACAGTGAATCTAATACAACAGAAAATAAAGAATATTTCGATATAGACGATGTACTTAGTGATACTTTTCAAAACACGAGTATAGCAATTTATATAGTGTATGCCTCAGTTGTTTTGTTTACAATATCTTTTAGTTTAACCATTTTGCGTATACTCTTATTAGGTAAGGATTTTTTTGTATTTATATTGTACTTTCATTGTCTTTCCGAAATATAAAATATGAGAATACTTATGGGGTTCTATATTTCTACATTTTTTATAACTTTGGTACCTTTGCCGTATAAATGTGTAACTATAAATGTTTCACTTTAAAACAATTTTAAGTACATTATCGGAATATTCTTAAAAAACAGTGAGAAGCCACGGGACGGTTCGTGTTTACTGTAAAATTATTTCAAATTAATAATGGTGACAAACGGAAACACAGTTAACCTGATGATATGTGAATACTGTGGTCTAGATCTATTCTCGATTAAGAATCAAATCAAATCAATGTAAATGCATTAAATGTTAAATTTTAAATTGTTATGTTACCTTTGATGACTAAGATAGAACGCATCGTTACCACTAAAAAGTTAACCCATTAATTTCATTTCTCTTACTGAAGATGATACTAAGCGATCCGTCCTTGCAATTTTATCTACTGCTATTGGAAATGGTAACATCTGCTCTTAAATGATTACGTTGATTTTTCCCATTTTTCTCCCTATTCTTACTCATATTATTCCTATACCTAAAGTTTTAAACTCTTCATCTACAATTCATTATCGGCCTATTTCTATCCTACCATTTCTTTCAAAATTGCTTGAACATATTGTCCACATAAAATTATCTAAGTTTTTTAACCGTAACAATAACTTAAGTACTTTTCAATCTGATTTTAGGAATGACCAGAGTACAAATAGTGCTTTCCCTAAGGTTAAGGATGATATCCGATGGGGTATAGACTAAAATTACTTAACGGTAGTTACACTGTTGAACTTTAGTAGTGCCTTCAATTTTATTGATTTCGATATACTTCTTAGCATTCTTCATTCTATTAATAAATAAATAAATAAATAAATTCTCTTTATTTCAGGCACATATCACCCATATAAATTTCCAACCAAAAAAAAAAGACAATGCAGTACAGAATTACTAACAATTAAAAATAATTATATTATAATAATATCTAAGTCTAAATGGAGGGAACCATCACGTCAAGCAGCTATCTTAAGCCATTTTTGATAAAAGGCTGTGGCCGGCAGTCTTTCCGCAAACTCACTAATTATCCTGTTTCTACAATGTGTGTCTTTCAATTATTCAATAGTTTGATTCCTACTTCCATGGTTGTTATCAGGGTATTCGTTCAAATGAAATTTTATCTAAGTGGTGTAACTTAGCTACGGGCGTACCTCAAGGTGGCGTCCTTTCTCCCCTACTCTTTTCCGTCTTCATTAACTGTATCACTAAGGTGATATTTTCAAACTTCCATCTCTTAGAAGAGGATTTGCAGCTGTATCGTCACTTTCTGGCGACCGAAGCAAATTCAGCAATGTGTGAAATGAATAAACATCTAAATAAAATCTATGAATGGTCTAGGTCATATGAACTTGTCATAAACTAAAAAAATCACAAGCTATGGTCCTAGGCACCAGGTTTACTCGTAGCTTACTTGCTTTTACTTCACTCCCAACTCCACTAAGCATATATGTCAAGAATCTGGGCATCAGATAAGAAAATTAGTTATACTTTTCATTCATTATAATGCCTTCAAAGTTTTCTGCCTTTATTAACGAAGATTTTTTTGTCCAAACACTTATTTTCCCGATTCTTGATTATCCTGATGTCTGTTGTTTGGATGCGACTGAGAAGCAATTGAACTTCGTGGGAATACCCGAAACTTTTGTCTACTCTTTAACATGCTAAACAATTCAACATCACCGCCGTATCTACGTGATCCCGAATCTATTCCCACGATGCAGTTTGAAGATCACATTTAAAACGTAACTATTCTCACTCTAACAGTACCTGCAGTAAGGTTACGAAATTCTCGTCCTGCTTTAACTCTTGAGGCACAAATAGTTTCAGTGTCCAAAACGCGAGTTAAAGAATACATCTTTCTTTGACGTCCCAATGATTATTTTGTTTTATCTATATGTATTTAAGGTTATGTATGTATGTATTTATATGTATTTATTATCTTTATTATATTATGTTTATTATAGCGTTTATTATGAAAGTGCACACATCTGCTTGAATGCTGAAAGAAATTTCAATATGAAATAAGCGGTGCCTTTGTACAAAGTATCCTTTTATTTTTCGTTGTAACATTATTTTGCTTGTCAGAAATTGTTAAATAAATAAAAAGGGCCTTCGGTTCTCAAATATACAATACATCTTACACGAAATGAATGCAAATCGGACACACGCCAGTATTCTGTGACAGCGTGGTGCTTTCCCAGTCGAGCGGACACATTTGTGCTGCAACTATAATTAAACTGCAGCGTGGCTCCATAACGTTAAAACAAACTAATAAGTTAAAATCTACTTAAAACCATTCTCATTTAAAAAACGGATGAAACTGGATGGTGCGATTTTGTTTGCCCATTTGAAGTATTAATTATGAGTCTAGATCATACATTATTAGCTTATAGAAAATAAAAATCAATATTTTCAATCGTTCTGAGAGAATTTAATACGTGGAGATCCACGCTGCAGCTATATTATGGTTGTAGCACAAAAGGGTCGGCTCGACCGGGGAAGGACCACGCTTTCACAGATTACCAGCGTAAGATAGCAGCTTAATAATGCTGTGTTTCATATGGTGAGTGTAGAGAACTGGAGACCCTGTTTTATCAGAAACGAGGCATTCCATCCTAGACCTGAGGGGTGACATCGCATCTGCGTTTTAATTCTTAATCGAGGATAAATGTAGATATCTTTGGACCACAGCATCCACTTACCATTAGGTGGACTGTGCTCTCGTTTGTCATCCTAGTTCTATAAAAAAAGTGGAAAAATTGAAAAGACTAGTAATAAATATGCAAAATATTAAGTAGCCGACCACTGAGACATTGTTTTGTCGAATTACATACTCCAGAAACTGATAAACTTTTATTTTGAAAACGCAACTTCTCAATTTAGGTGACAGAAAGAGTCGTGGATGCGTGGCATTGTCGTGTGATCGAATGTCAGCGAAACATAATCTTATTTTTTAGGTGAAACTTCTTTACTTTACTGTTGCTATTTTACTTAAACTAAACTCGTTTCATTCTTGTATTTCAGGACAAAAAACGCGCAATGCGCAAGGGAGGCGACAGTACATAGGGACGCGGGCGCGGCCGTCTCTATCGCAAGTGGAGCCAACGATATATGTCAGCCCCGCCAATCTACCCCCACCGCCTAAGTATGGTGAGTTAAGAAAATGTTTTGCATTCAGCAACAATTACAATAAAAATATGCTTGAAGAGGAAGGCTACCATAAGGGAGAGAGATAATAATGTTTTTTTTATATAGAATAAGCGTGAAAAACGGGCACACAGTCCACCTGATATTTTAACTGTAATGCTTCTCTTTGACACCGTTTATTCCTAATTGTTGATATTATCTTGCTGTAGGTAATAATTACTATAACACAATGCATCTTTTTGTAATCTTGGGAAGGAGTGCCTCCATCCCGGAGTCGATAAATTCCGTTTCATGGTAGTGTCGCGTAATTAAAAATCACAAGTATCGTACTTAAAAGGAGATTCCAGCCGTTAGTCATGTTACTATGTAACAGATACTGAATTAAGATTTTTCATTTTCATTTTCATTTTTACCTGATAGTAAGTGGATGCTGTGGCCTACAGATATCTACATTTGTCCTCAGTTAAGAATCAAAATGCAGATGCGTTGTGACCCCTGTGTTGTGACTACGTTGGCATGCCTCGTTTTCACGTTGTATTAGTCTGTAAATAATATTTTCTGCAACACGCAACTTTTATAGAGTAGCGTGTGGAGAGATGCTTTGGAAAGATGTCGTTAGTGTCGGCATCTTTTGGGGAGTTAGATATGTAAGATACGCGCTCTTAGCGTTCTTTATCAGGGAACCTTTGTAGCGACAACGTTAAGCAGCAGTGTGGGCAGAGCAGGCATCCAGGTTTAAAGTTGCGGCTAAAGAATTAGGTACCACTATTCCATATCATCTCGTGGCTTTTGTAAAAGGCTGCAGAGGGAATCTATAGAGAAGGCGTATTTTCAGCAGTTGACCTTTGATCCCATACAGCCTATTTTGGATCGATGGGTGGATTTAAACTGGTCCTATTACGGTAACAAAATTAATTTCTTAAGTATTTATTACATATATAATAGCTCAGTGACCAGCAAATTTATACGTGGTAAAACAATGCCGCAGCTACATATATTATAGTTGTAACACGAAAGAGTCGCGTCGACCGGAAAAGGACCACGCTCTCAGATAATACCAGCGTAAAATAGCAGCTTGATGCTGCTGTATTTCGTATGGTGAGTGAAGAGAACCGGAGATCCGTTTTACTGGAATCGAGGCATTCCATCTTAGTCCTCAGGGGTGACAACGCATTTGCATTTTGATTCTTAATCGAGGATAAAATGTAGATATCTATGGGCCACAGCATCCACTTATAAAAAAAGTGGAAAAATTGAAAAGACTGTTAATAAATGTGCAAAATATTAAGGTAATAATACCAACTATTGAGACATTATTTTGTCGAATTACATACTCCAGAAACTGATAAACTTTTATTTTAAAAACGCAACTTCGTAATTTAGGTGACGGAAATAGTCGTGGATGCGTGGCATTGTCGTGTGATAGATAACAACGAAACATAATCTCATTTTTGAAGTGAAACTTCTTTATATACGTAGTGGAGTAATTTAGTACGGTATTAATAACTCATAAACATCACGTTCTTTTGTAACGTTTTCTTAAAACTTTTCACCGCCGGCGTTGTATGAGTATACTATTATTTAAAGTATAAATTAAAAGAAGTATGATATGTTGTAAAGAAGTTTCACTTCGTACGTGTGCACACAGTTATATGCAAATTTTCATACGAAGTAAGTAAGAAGCGAGTGTGGAAAATGCAAGGAGAACATTATTACTTCCGATTGAAAGTGGTATGACCAACTCGTTTATGACACACCTAAAATAATTACACAGTCATAACATTCTATACGTTTTATACAGAATCAGAAAATAGGTACTAGAGACGAACACATATACTGTATATCAAGTCTTTGCTGTGCTTTTTATATAAGTACAAAACAACAATTATCTAATTTCCGATAATGTTATTGCTGTAAGCCTTTAGCTTTTACAGCTTTTGAATTTGAATCATTCTGCGTGGTTACTTGCGTAACAATGAGTTCTATGACTGTGTACAGTGCACGTGGATGATTTATCTAACGGCCGTCCGAAACTCATGTCGTTTGATGTTCTGGGCGACGAGAACCGCCCAAACAATTATAAAACATTATAATACTGTAATGTAAACCTTATACGTGGTAGAGCCACGCTGCAGCTATATTATGATTGTAGCACGAATAGGTCGGCTTAACCGGGGAAGGACCACGCTCTCACAGAATACCAGCGTAAAATAGCAGTTTAATACTGCTGTGTTTCGTATGATGAGTGTAGAAGATTCGGTGACCTTTTTTTTACTAGAAACGAGACAGTCCATCTTAGTTCTCAGGTGTGACAACGCATCTGCGTTTTGATTCTTTATCGAAGATAAATATAAATGTCTATGGGCCACAGCCTCCACATACCATCAGATGGACTGTACGAGTATATAAATTGACGTTTAGAATGGTCTCGCCTTTGCGCCCTCCTTTCTGCCAAGGAGGGTCGCGTTCGTATACGGCTTAGAGATCTCTAGTCAGATCGTTAAGCCAATTTCTAAAAGGTTGGGTTTAGTGGGTAAAAGTCTCCACATAACCACGCAGCCGGCTGCGTGGTATGCTATGAGCATTCCCAACCTCCCTCCCCCGCTTTCCGGAGGGTTGCCCATATTTGCTTCGGGCGCAAAAAAAAATGGTCTCGCCCGCCAGTGTTCTAACGGGGCGCACTACGCTTGACATTCGTAAAAAGTCTGTGTAGCCAAAACTTACCTTGTAGTGGCGGTATAAGAATATCCACTATCCCGTATTATACCGTGATTGTCGTAAGACGCGACGGTGGGAAGTGGAAATGGACATGGGCAGTAATAACGACTAAAAATAAAAAATGCGGTTGCCAACCCGTTTGCCAATTTACCAACTATGGCAGATATCCAACATATGAGGAAATTAAAAGGCCTATGTTCAGCAGTAGAGTTTAAGAGGCTTTCACCACCACCACCACCACACCACACCAACCAAAACTTCAGCTTCGACCACATCTGTGGCTGATTTTGGCTGAATGCGGAATGTGCAGTCGGAGGTGAATTCCTTTGGCCGTAGCTTCGTGTCGACGCCTTGGTCAAAGAATTCACCTCCTTTGGCCGTAGCTTCTTCCCTATGTCGCTTACGACACTAACAGGACGAAATGGTGTATGGGATGGACATTCATCTACCGCCACTACACGGTCAATCACTCATTATTTTGATAATCATCATGCATCAGTATGAAATAATTGTAATTTAAATAAATAAATAACGATAACACTTTTTTTATTACAGAGGCGATGGCTCCACCCAGCTACGAAGAGGTAGTCGGCATACACTATCCGAACTACCAGCCGACACAAATACAACCAATCGCACATCCCATAGCAACAGCTATGGCGCAAAATACCAACGCGAGTGTTGCCACATCAAATATCGCTGACACACCGCCTGGTGGAACACCGACCACTGTTCTCTCAGTGACAAATGAAAGGAGAACAATTGTGACATCCAGCTCATGAATTATGCATTTACTCTAACACATTATCGAGCCATCGCATACAATTATTACATCGACAACCATAATAAAGGTAAATATTACTGGAGGGTTCAGGCTGGTTCCACCTACGCAACGTATGTGATGCAACGCTCCTACGTTAGTGTACGTACACACTTGACCTATTTGTTTATGACGTCCTATGCCTAGGTACACACTGGTCGTACTCGTACGCGTGGGATTTAGGAGTGAGGCGTATTTATCGTAACAGATAAAAAACTAGTATCTTAAAATAGCAGATTGTTACTGTGACAAACCAACTGCTCCTGTTCCACTAGAATTCAAATCCACTACGAGTAAAAGACAGTCACAAGTTTTTCCTTATTCATACATATGACAGCTACCTTTGTTAGAATAAGATATAAAATGATACTGTGACACATTGTTACTCGTCACATGTTCTTTTCTTTTCTCGCAAAGGTTCAACATTTTAGTTAGAAATAGAAGTACTCTATAGGAGTATTTTTACAGAGCAGCCTGTCACTGTGACGAACTAAAAGCTCCTGTTCCGCGAAATAACACAATTCATTATAGAACAGTTACAAGCTTTTTTTTATTCAAACATGTGACAGTTGCCTTTATTAGAATAAGATAAAAATGTTACTGTTACACTGTGACACCCTGTTACAGTTGTCCCAATCTCTGTCCTTTTCTCGCATGGGTTCAACACCTTAGAAAGAGGAGTACCTACTAAGACTGTAGTAACAGACTGCTATTTCTTAAGACGACACCGCAAAAAAATGCACCTTCTTTCATCGAATAGTATAGAACTATGACATCACTAACGAAAGAGGAATTTAGATATAGGTAAATTCATGTCTTTGGTCTTTGAGTTTGCTTGTTGTAACACGATTGCATAATTTTGACTCCATCATAATTATTTACGACAAAACCTCTAAAAATCACTATAGTTGAAATTACAACGAAATTACTTAATATATTTTCATGCTTGGGAATCCCTCAAATATATTCATAACATCAATATTCATAATTTACTTGCTCATTATTTTGATTACTAAAATCAATAATTTTTTATGAATATTTTAAGATCCTGACAATTTCTAAGCGGTTTTAATCGTCGCGGGCGCTACTCAATTTTAGATTTAGACCTTATGACCGCGTTTTTTTTAAGTTTTTATAGAAATTATGTATTTACTTGGATCATTACGGCGTTAGCCCGGAGCTACTTTTTCGAAGTGTCTTCTTATTTATGTGGAACTGGAAAAGACGGAACACATATGCGTTTATGTGGAACTGGAAAAGACGGAACACATATGCGATTTCGCCTGTTACAGCCCCCTCCACACACTCTGTACGAACATCCCCTCCACCTTCTTACGCCGAACAGGATATCGCAGATTGACGTTACATCGAAAGCGTACGATTGCGTTGCATACGATAAGTGTGCTTTAAATGCTTAATTTTTAGTACAAAATCAAGGGTCAGATGCCATAATGCGTCGCATACTTTGCGTACGTGAGACCAGTCTGTGTCTATATTTTTTAGATTTTTTAAATTTCATGACACGTTCATTTTATGTATAGCCAGTAGTATTTACCTTAAAATTTATAATGTATAAAGAATTTATTGAAGCACATAACAAAACTGTGTAAGTAATGGAAAAATATTCCAGTGCAAACGAATATTTTCAAACAATTTTTATAACATTTTAATTTTCTATCTGTTCAAATACAGATACAAAATTGAAATCAGTTCTAAACGGTGGACCCCGGAAAGACAAATTATTTATTAAAGAATTAATCTTGTAAATAATTTTCAGTCTTCTTTGAGGACGTAAGACTGATAATTATTTTACTGAAATACAAGTGGCGTAGCACCAGTATGTTGTCACCCAGGGCTAGCAAAGATAGTGTTGCGCAGGTTACGTTTTTTTTAGAAATTTTAACGCTACTATGTTCGGTTTTTAGTTATTGAAAAAATCTTTTGAAATTCTTATTAGCCTTATTTAAAAATTTAAGTCGGGAACTAAATTTTAAATTCCAAAATGTCCCCCCGGGGGCAATGAACCCTCTGTTCCTATAAAATATTATAAAAAAATATAACTATATTGTTCTACCAATGCATTTATGGACGCTAAACAAATATGTATATAAAATAAAGGAACGTAACGTTAAGTGTTTGTATATACGATGTTACCTATTTGTAAAAATATATTATTTTGATAATATTTATATAATACATGATTAGGTTTTAAGAAGTACTTTGTTTTATTTATAACCTACTGTGATAGCAAAAGGGTGGTTTTAGGGTACTGCGAAGTGTGTAGAGTCTACACACGCGCGTCGCGATAGACATTGTTACTCTATCTACAACTTGACACGACAGAAAGCTACTATATAGTATATGATGGGTTAATAAAAAGTGTATTTTTTGCTCACGATCCCGTGAGAAAGTATTTGTTGTATCCTAATGACTGGCAGTGTAAGAATATTCCACTACTTCATATCGTCCCGTGAATATCGACAGAGGGAAACAAAGATTGGCAGCATCGTCTTATTAATAAAACTAGAAATTAAAAGCAACGGCAGTTGTTATCCTGCCTGCGAAGGGTGGCAACTGTGGCAAATATGGGAATATTGGCCATAGTTGCCACCCATATGGTTGTAGCACGAATGGGTCGGCTCGACCGGGGAAGGACCACGATCTCACGGAATACCAGCGTAAAATAGCAGCCTAATACTGCTGTGTTTCGTATTGTGAGTGTAGAGATCCGGAGACCCATTTTAACTGAAAACGAGGCAGTCTATCTTAGTCCTCAAGGGTGACAACGCATGTGCGTTTTGATTCTTAATCGAGGATAATCGACCGTGTGCTCGTTTGTCACCCTTATTCTATTATAAATAAAACCGGCCAAGATCGTGTCGGGCCACGCTCAGTGTAGGGTTCCGTAGTTTCCCGTCCGTCACAATAAGTGTTCCCACTTATGAGTTTGTACAAAAACTGTTCTTTCCATCCAAGTTCAAAATGATTTTCCTAGAAAGTCCTTATAAAGTTCTACTTTTCAGATTTTTTTCATATTTTCTAAACTTATGGTTCAAAAGTTAGAGGGGGGGGGGGGACACATTGTTTTTTATTTTTGGAGCGATTATTTCCGAAATTATTGACATTATCAAAAAATTATTTTAGTAAACCCCAACATATCACACGTTAGGGTTGAAATTAAAAAAAATCACTTCCCACTTTACATATAGGGGGCTACCCTAATAAAACATTTTTTTTCCAATTTTTATTTTACCACTTTGTCGGCGTGATTGATACACATATTGGTACCAAATTTCAGCTTTCTAGTGCTAACGGTCACAGAGATTAAGCGAGGACGGACAGACGGACAGACAGACATGGCGAAACTATAAGGGTGATCCTAGTTGACTACGGAACCCTAAAAATGAGGTAAAATATGAAAAGTGCAAGACAAACACAGGACTTTCAATATCTATATGTAACCAAGACCAGTCTTCGCTGCTGGTGATAAGAGGTCAGGTTAGTTTTTCGTAAAAAGACGAAGTACAGCCTATCACCGAGGAAACGCAGCCAGCGTTCTTGCTACGATACCACGGGGAGTAGGACTGTGTGGTAAATTTAAGTTTTTAGGTTTGGTTTTTCTTTATTAGTTTTTTACTATTGTATATATGTAAACGTTACATTAATAAGTGCTTTAATTTATTTTATAAAAAGTATAAGATAATGAACAAAAAGAATATGTTCTGTGAGTTGAAATGATCCACTTACAGCAACCACTTACCATCATCAGGTGGACGTGCTCTTTTGTCACCCTTATCCTTTAAAAACTAATCTAATTTTTTTATTTATTTAGTAAGCATAATTATGTTACATTATACAGTACAATACTAACATGTAATCTTCTATGGGCTTATCGACTCTAGAGAGTCGTCTTATATAATAAACTAGTATGACCGTTAACGCAAACTACTTTGAAATGTAAAGTTGTAATTTAAATTAGATATATTACATGAGTATAATCTGTCAAATTGAGAGTCAAATAAATTATTATTATTATTAAATCACAATATTCTAATATGAAGTAGCCACTACAATAAGTATGGTTGTTTAATAAATATGGTTTAAGTTTACTTTTAAACAGTTTTTATTTACTGTATGTTTTGTAATTATAGTGGCAAGTATAAAAGTAGGTACAAGTTAGGTAAAATAGGTATTTAGGACCTATAAATCAGTACCTAGTAACCAGATAAACACCTGTACTAATGCACGTAGTACATATCAGTGATTATTAAGTGTAATTAATTGCTCGATATCAAAGCAAGTAGAACGGTCATTAAAACTCATGTGTCGACATCCAGTCAGTTCTTATAAGGACATGCATACGTTAGGTTTTTAAATAAGTGTATTTGATCTAGATTCTAGATTTATTACCTTATTATAATCCGTCAAGAAACTTGAAAGAAAAAAACATGCGTGCAGCTCACACGCGACAGAAATGAAACCTTCAAATGAAATAAAATATAAAATACAAATACTTTACGGCAAATGATTTGTTTAATATTATAATTTAAACTACAACTTCGGCATAAAATATAAGAAAATATAATTTTATAGTAAATAAATGTAACAATCCTTTTCATATATGTATATATATTAGACACAGATGTTATATTACTCTTTTCGATACACCTTATGTATTCACTTACTAATTACAAAAATATTTTTATCAATCAGAATATACCTATTACGAAGTTGAGGTTTGACTGTTCTTCCCTGCTTGTTTATTCCAAAGACACACGACACTTTCATACCTTGTTGAACAAAACGCGTAAGCGACGCCGTTTCGGCGGCGTTTACGACTTTTTCTCGTCAGAATTGAGCTATAATCTATAATGCTTCCTATCTCATATTCTCCCACATTAAATCTTATGAATTTATCTGTCTGTCTCTTTTTCGTTTCATAGACTTTCAAATCACAGCGACGCTAAATAAGTTTTCACTTCAAAAACTTTACTCTTGTACAGTTCTAACCATCGGCATGATTCATTGGTCAGCGTACTCGTATCTGTCAATCACAAATAGAAGGTTCGGTTCACAGCCGAATTCTTGTTCAGATAGTTTTTGGTAGTATTCGAAAATAGTCCCTGAGATAATAAGCAGCTAAGATATGATTATCGTCATAGGATAGGAATTCTTAAATTCTAAAATAAGCAGTGACGATGAACTATTTATTGATTTTCCGAATGGTTTTAATACCGTTGATCACGATATACTTCTTTCTACTCATCATCATCATCTTCAACAACCTGCGGTCCACCGTCCATCAGTCCACTGCTGGAGAAAGGCCTCTCCCAAGGCGCGCCACTTAGCCCGATCTTCGGCTTCACGCATCCAGTTGCTTCCAGCCAGCAGATCGTCGCTCTATCTAGCCAGAGGGCGTCCTATCCACATTTATCTAAATGCCGTTGATTTAGTCTATGGTAATAATGTTCCTGTTTTGGTAAATTTATAAAATTTTGAATATGATCCAAATCACTGGCGATTGTTCGTTGACTCCTCAAAAACTAGTTTAAAAGCAGTGTTGCTGCATAACGGAAATAAACTTCCTTCAGTGCCGGTTGCTCATGGTTTTCATATGAAAGACTCATATACATGTGAATTTGAAATTGAATACAGTTTTTTTTTATAGGATAAGGTGACAGGTCTGCCTGATAGCAAGTGGTTGTGTGCTCGATTACGTATCAAAATGCAGATGCGTTGTCACCCGTGAGGACTAAGATGGAATGCCTCATTTCCAGTAAAAAAGGTCGTCGGTTCTCTACACTCACCATACGAAACACAGCAGCATTAAGCTACTATTTCACGCTGGTATTCTATGAGAGCGTGGTCCTCCGCCGGTCGAGCCAACCCATTCGTGCTTCAACTATACTTCTAATATAACTGTAGCATGGTTCTACCACGTCAAAAAGGTCATCAGTAAACACACTTGGAAAATTTGTGGCGATTTTAAAGTGATTGCACTTTTGCTTGGACTTCAGCTTGGTTACACAACATTTTGCTGTTTCATTTGTGAATGGGACAGTAAAGACAGAAAAAATCACGCATGGAGAACTCTGTGATATTACAGCTCTTCATTAGTCAATCAAATATAGCATCAAAAGGGCTCTGCTTCATCGACGGCATTTTAACAGTTGACATTATAGTAAATATTTTAGTCAATTTTATAGCGTAGTGTAGTTAGTCTTATTTAGGTTGATTTTTCGAAGTGTTCCTAATTATTGCCAAAGCTTGTTTGCTATTTTTTTTCTTAATATATTAGTTATAGTATACGACTTTGTGTTTTTGTCTTCGTTCTCCTCCTAGTTTTGGTTTTGTAGGGCGGCAAAACTTAAAGTAAGTGCTAAGAGTAATATTACCCTTACGTACCTTATACAAATAAAGTGTGGCCCAAGCATAAATCTCTCACTCCAGGTCATAAAAAGGTTAAAAATAATCATTTAGGAAACCTCGATGACATACTTTTACCATCGTTGCACATAAAGCTCGACCTGATAAAAAAATTGTAAAAGCTATGCCTAAAGATGGCATCGGATTTGTATATATGAAAGAGAAATTCCCTAAACTCAGGCAAAAATTAAAGAGGGAATATTTGTAGGTCCACAAATACGGTAACTGATAAACGACAAGAGCTTTGAAGAAAAACTGAATGAACAGGAAAAACTCGCCTGGGAATGTTGTGCTGTGCCCAGCAGTGGGACGTATACGAGTATAGGCTGCAACTTTCATTCGAAGAGCATGGCATTCGAAGAAGTTGATTCGGTCAACCTCTTCGAATGCCGTGGTTTTACGATGCGAGGCTTAACGGAATTTCTACAATGTTAAAGATTTAGCACGCTAAAAAAAACTGCAAACATTTGGTGATGTAGTGTATCAAATATTAATATAAAAGGGTCTGGTTTATAAAATAAAACCACATTGACGAGGTCCTGGCCCAATCTATACTGTCGGAACCTGCTGTGTTTGGCGCTAAGATGTTTTATGAGTTTTTTTGCCACAAATTTTAAAATGTGAGCCTATAGCATATATTATTAACCTATAAAAATAAAATTCAATATTTTAAATTGTTTTGAGAGAATTTTGTACGTGGTAGAGCCACGCTACAACTATATTATGGTTGTAGCACGAATGGCTCGGATCGACCGGGGAGGATCACGCTTTCACAGAATACCAGCGTAAAATAGCAGCTTAATACTGCTGTGTTTAGTATGGTGAGTGTAGAGAACCGGAGACCCTTTTTACTGGAAACGAGGCATTCTATCTTAGTCCTCAGGTGTGGCAACGCATCTGCATTTTTATTCGTAATCGAGGATAAATGTTGATGTCTATGGGTTACAGCATCTACTTACCATCAGGTGGACTGTGTGCTCCTTTGCCATACTTATTCTAAAAAAAAAACGTTCATCGTGCAGGTATCAGTAGGTGACGTAAAAGGAATTTGTGGGATATGCCAAAACATCTTATGAATTCCGATAGATGGCGGTATAACTAAATTATATTTTACTCCGGAAACACTACGGTTGACAACCAACAAGAAACCCATAAGAGGAAATTTATTTAAGGGGACTAATTTTAGGCTTGTGATGGGCTGTAAATAATTAATGAAAATAGGAGCTATGGTAGTTCAGGGGCCAAGGGCTCGCTGTCACAGATTGCGAGCAACCTGGTTTCAATTTCCGTGGGCATTTTATCTCTGAGAAATAAAATTTTTCGAGGACATATTCTAAATTGGCCAATTGGAGTCCGTAACCTCTCAGAAATAAGAGGAGGTTTGGCCAAGAGGAGGGGTATGAATATTGGCTTCAACTTTTTGCTCTTAATTTTAGAGGTATATACAGTGTCATTGTTCAGTGCCAGTGTTCATACGTGGTAGAGCCACGTTGCAGCTATATTATGGTTGTAGCACGGATGGGTCGGCTCGTCCGTGGAAGGACTACGCTCTCACAGAATATTAGCGTAAAATAATAGATTAATGTTGCTGTGTTTCGTATGGTGAGTGTAGAGATCCGGAGACCCTTTTTTACTGGAAATGAGGCATACCATCTTAGTCCTCAGGGGTGGCAACGCATCTGCGTTCGATTATTAATCGGAGGTAGATGTAGATGTCTATGGGCCAAAGCATCCAGCTACCATCAGATAGATTGTGTGCTCGTTTGTCACCCTTATTACTATAAAGGCTAAATACCAAATAAGAGATGTTAACGGATATATAGAAAGATATACAGAGTATTTAAGGTCCATTTACGCATACTTAAGAGCAAATACGGCAAAACCCGTCAGTGAGCTCGTGCCTTGTACATTTAAGGCTGTGTTACATGACATAATTGGAGTCAAATTTGTTTTTAATGGAGTCATAGCATTCAGAAATAAAAACACGTTTAGCGCTAGTAATCGTTCCAGAATCTAGTTCTAGTAATAGATTGCCGATTCTAGTAATAGAGTGCCAAGTATTAAATTATAAAATTGAAGATACATACATACTTAAACTCCATCTAAAGCGGCTACTGAATTCCATGTACACCCAAATAACTTCAAAAATAAAGGAGGTATTATTTATAGAATAAGGGTGACAAACGGGCGCACAGTCTACCTCATAGTAAGTGGATGCTGTGCTTCAAACCTTCGTAGAGTCTATTAAACAACAGTCTTTTATCAAACAACATACAAACAGCTCAAATACTAGTATCCAGATGCCTTCAAAGTGACAAGTTAAGGGACAATACTTTTCTATAATTCGTACAATTTTTTTTTAATTTCAAGAGTGAAAATACATGTGCATTTTGATTCCTAATCGAAGATAGATGCGGATGTCTATGGGCCTCAACATCCATTAACAATCAGGTGAACTGTGTGACAGTTTGTCAGCCTTATTCTTAAAAAAGTCATTCCTTAATTTGAAGTTTATCAATCCAAAACCATGTGTTCACCAAGTAGAAGTTGAAAGTAAATAAACAAAGAGTCTCCGACATTCTTTCCGTTTTTTAAAGGTATAAAGTTGTGTAGTAAAAAGTGCGCATAAAATTATATGTACAGTAAACACATTCTTTAATCATTTTTAATGTAAGCTATTAATAATTCTAAAACAACTATAATGTTTATTTTAAAAAGCATAGTTTGTTCTGTTCTTTATAAAGATTAGAGAGATTTTTATATTATTGTTTTAGACTCATGTTTGTTTACACTGGGAGTTATAACTTACAACGGCAGACTTATTTTGTTTGATGTCTGTATTTATAAAGTATATCATACATAGTGGATTTATATAAGAGGTGATGAACTGCTTCAGTCGGTCGGCTAATCGGCTATATACTGACATTAAACAAGTGTGAACCGCTTACCTATTGGTAGTATACGTGGTAGAGCCATACTGTAGTTATATTCATAGATTAGTAGGCGGCAAGAGGTATGTATACTATAATACATACATAATAGAACGAGGTAGTGGGCGGAGCCCGTGTAGCCTAACATGTCACTGAAAGGTCAATTAACACCTATAAATGTCAACACAATTAGTTGTTTCCAATTTTCGTGTCAAGCGTCGCTGCATACAAATTAGGTATTTAAATAAAAACCGGCCAAGAGCGTGTCAGGCCACGCTCAGTGTAGGGTTCCGTAGTTTCCCGTCCGTCACAAAAAGTGTTCACACTTATGAGTTTAAAGGTGGGTATCCATTATGTTCGCGCTCCCGCAGCGCTCCGCGCTCCTGCAACTGCTCCCGGTAGTGGGTACTGTTGTTTCCATCCAAGTTCAAAATGATTTTCCTAGAAAGTCCTTATAAAGTTCTACTTTTCAGATTTTTTTCATATTTTCTAAACTTATGGTTCAAAAGTTAGAAGTGGGGGGGGACACATTGTTTTTTACTTTTGGAGCGATTATTTCCGAAATTATTGACATTATCAAAAAATGATTTCAGTAGACCCCTATTTATTTTTAAATACCTTTCCAACAAATATCACACGTTAGGGTTGAAATTAAAAAAATCACTTCCCACTTTACATATAGGGGGGGCTACCCTAATAAAACATTTTTTTCCAATTTTTATTTTACCACTTTGTCGGCGTGATTGATACACATATTGGTACCAAATTTCAGCTTTATAGTGCTAATGGTCACAGAGATTAAGCGAGGAAGGACAGACGGACAGACAGACATGGCGAAACTATAAGGATTTCTAGTTGACTACGGAACCCTAAAAATGACAAATTGTGCAATAATTACGTCTCGAAAGAACGGCGGGAAATGGAATTTAAATAAAGGAGATGTATCCTACAACTAGTAAGCCGAAACTATTTGTATTTTGTGAATATTAGAAGGAAAATAAAAAAAATATTGATGTGTCAAAAACATTAATCAAAAACTTAAAATGATAAATTCGCTCAGTCAACACAGCGAATCAGGTTTGTAGCTCGTAGTACGACGTTATTGCTTGTATGTGTGCTCCCGGCGACATCGATCCTCGTACAAAATAAGGTTGACAGCCATTCTATTGTGTATTATAGTATTCTATGGTTATATTAGTAGTATAGTTGTATCACGGATGGTTTGGCTCAAACGGCGAAGGACCACGCTCTCCCAGAATACCAGCGTAAAATTGTAGCTTAAAGCTGCTATATTTCGTATGGTGTGTGTAGAGATCCGAAGACCCCTTTTTTACTGGAAACGAAGCGTTCCATCATAGTCCTCAGGGGTGACAACGCATCTGCATTTTGATTCTTAGTCGAGGATAAATGTAGATGTCTGTAGCCACAGCATCCACTTACCATTAGGTGGACTGTGTGCTCGTTTATCAAACCTATTTTATAAAATAAAGTCTTTCGTAAGCAGCATTTGTTATCACAGTCACTATATTCTTTACTCTTGACATTCCACTGAGACGGCAATTCTCTGTACAATTGGATACATTCGACGGTAAACTCACGTTTCTTAACTTTTAGATTCTCTTTTTCCACCATGTTTACGCACGCGCGTTTTTCCTCGTCAAGACGAAACACAGACTAAAAAATATTGCACAATACTGACCTTACACTATACAATGGAAAAATATGGTGCAATAAAAATTAAGCTCACCCAAACTTTCGCTCAAAAAATCATTGCGCAATCTTCAATATTAACCCTATACGGTCAAAAATATTGCACAATTTGTAATATTGCGCAATATTATTGATCGTTTACGGGACGCCTTATATTCATAACAAAATAATATTAAAATACGTTGCGGCCAAGGAGTTTTCAGTTCAATTTGAGGTAGGTATGCGCTACTACTACTGTTGTTTTTTTTTATAGGATAGGGTGACAAACGAGCACACAGTCCACCTGATGGTAAGTGGTTGCTGTGGCCCATAGACATCTATCCTCGATTACGAATCAAAATGCAGTGAGGACTAAGATGGAATGCCTCGTTTCCAGTAAAAAGGGTCTCCGGTTCTCTACACTCACCATACGAAATACAGCAGCATTAAGCTACTATTTCACGCTGGTATTCTGTGAGAGCGTGGTCCTTCCCCGGTCGAGCCGACCCATTCGTGCTACAACTATACTACTAATATAACTGCAGCAAGGCTCTACCACGTATAAACGTTGTTCGGGCAAAAAGTCTGACAAAAGTCTTTCTTGTGCATAAGTGTGGATGAAGTCGTATATGAAACTACCATATCTGTACACCAATTTCACGAAGTAATATTTTTCCTTATTCGATAGTAGTTTCCGAAGCAACGGAGCTGACATAAATTACTTGAGTATAAAAATAAATGGAGTATAATGGTTGCAACAGAAGACCGTATATCATAATGATTTCTTTCTTATATTTACGCGAAAGCTACACATTCAAATAAAACTAGTTTTTAGAATTTTATCGCATTTATTAACTTATTTTATACTCCTGGCGTTTCGAGCAGTTTACTGTAACCATGTTCACGAGGGATACTGTGTTACACATCCCAATGCCCACAAGAAAAGTTTGCAGTTTCTGATCAGATCCTAAACAACCCCCGCCATAACGTCAGATTCAATAGACCACGCGGCAGGAATGACGCACCGCGAAGACGCGAAAGGACATGGATTCCTGCCAAGGATGATATGTGAGGCATTTAAATTAAAAAAAAAAACATCCTTATTTCAATAGAGAAGAAGGCCACCTGCTTGAGAACTTGTAATTAATAAATTAAAAACTAAATCCAAGCATACCACTGCAAGACTTTAAGATACAGTAAATTCATTTTGCGTAGATTGGACCAAAATTAATAATTAAAAATCTGAAGGTACTCCGCGTTAACTCTAATCAAAGAAGCATTACATTACAGTCGTCAGTTTCTCTAAAATTGGTCCAAATAGTAGATCTCCTGCCACTCATTTTCATCACATACTTATCAATTTTCACTAAGAATACTTTTTTTCTCACAAAAATCGTCAAAACATAAGCATGTGCCGGCAATTTGCTCAGTACTAGATGATGCAACATGTTAGTTGTGGCGGGGGAGCGAGGGGAAGGCTCTAGCGCTCATCCAGCGCGCTTTACGGTAACAAGTTTAGACATAAATTGGTTGGGTACCGAGGTAATCCCGCCGAATAATGTTCGGCCGAATATTCGTATTCGGTGAAATCCATATTCGGCCCATCCCTAATTTATGTACATTTACCTACCTTTTAGTTTAATTGCACTTGTATTTAATTCGATTATTTACTGATAAATTACTATACTATAATCACAGTATAATAAAGACATAATTTATATACTGTGCTATAAAGCAGTCAAATCAATAAACAGTATTAAAGCGTACTCTGAGGGTATAATTAAAACAATGTGTAAGAAATCAAAACAAACTTAAAACAGGTTAGCCGCATTTTTGTGTATTATTATCACAGTCTATAAATAATACTGTGTTATTATTGTCAGTGCTGTACTAAAAAGCAGTTTAGGTATAGTTAACGGCTTTTTATATTTGATAAATATTTGAGTATAACGATTCAATACCTGTGGCGAAGCTTCCATAAAAGGAGAAAAGCCGGGCTTGCCTTATTAAAACTGAATCAATCAATAATATCATTTATCCAATAAAATAACTCGTAAACTGTTTCAAATTATTTCAATTTTCCCGCGCACTCCAGTGTTCGACACATGTCGACCGATGACCTCGTATTGCCTTAGCGATACGTTTATACAAAGGTACTCTGTGGCGATACTGCTGCTGTCATAAAAAGTGAGTTTTAATAAAGCGATTAGTTGTCTCCCTCGCTCGCGTGGGCTTTTTACGGGGCTTTCGAGAAGTTTATGCTTTTTTATTCTTTTTAAGAAAATTTATGCTTTTTCGAAGATTTTCAGTGAAAATGGGAGCATAATAGTGTTCATTGTGATGAATATAAGTGTGTTGTAGTGCTAATCGGCGAGGAAATGGTAAAAATCTTTAAAAATGAAATTTAATATTCAATAAACATTTCTTGATACTTTAAATATAGGTACAGGAGTCTTTAGTATTAAAGTTTAATTAAGTTAGGCGTATTTAAAGGTTTAATAACTCAATATTTATATTACCATACGAATTAAAAATATCAATTTCAACAGCAGCATAAATTATGAGACTTAGGTTTAATTTTAGAGGAAGTAAGTGTTACAATCTTTTTTTTAACGTGAAGCACAAATTTTAATTAAATAAATCAAAAGAATACACAAGAATGTATTGAGGTTTTTAAAGAATAGTACTCCCTTTAGTTATTTCCAGTTAGGTTTCTCTGTCTACTTTCCAGTATATAAAATTTTAATGCGCTTCATCTACTTAATTCTATAGGTAAAGTCATTTTATCGAACGAAAATTGGTTGATTCTCACGATGGTACCTAAAGATTACGCTAGATGACACAAATACGCTATCGGCTAATTTATAGTGATATATATGAGTTTAAAAATATCATTTTGTACGGTTTATTATGAATTGAAAACGAATAATTATAATTATAATAAATAGTCATTATTTTATGGTAAAAAATTAGCAAAGCTTTATCTTCTCATTATAATATTTCCTGTCGTAATCTGTTCTTTTATGCATATAACTTAAACAAAATATAATTTCGAGGTTTCACTTCTGCCAGGCGTCCCTTTTTTATCTTTGTACATAGTTTGTTTGTACTTTGTTCATGCTTTTCTTTTGTTCATGTATTGTATTGTTTGTAAATATCTCAAGCAAACCCAAACGGCTCTTTTCAAAACCACCGAAGGTGTGCAATTGCATATTATGTCATACAATCTATCTAGCGGTAGTATGCTTTCTGTGTGCTTTGTTAAACACGTCCTTGTCAGCACTGAATATGAAACTAAAGTGTGGAGACAGCTCAAGATTGGTGTATTTTTATTAAACTGCTAAAAACAACAAAACCATATCTATATTGGGCTTGCCCTAGTTTGGAGCCCTAGCTTCGCCACTGTTCAATACTTACGTTAACTACATATTTATATTTTACAGAACAGTATGCCAATAATTGCATTCAAAAATATGTATGAAAGATTTGTAATTTTTTTACATACATCCCAATAGTTGAAACTTATTTCTCAGTGATATTCTAGCAAGAAAACCAATTTCGTGCTTTTTTTAAATTTTTCTCAAAACATGCTTTTGTGGCTTAGCCGCCTTTTTCTGTATTAGGGTAGAGAGAAAAAAACTGAGCATAAATAAGTTTATGTTTAGTAAAATAACATGACAACACATAACGTGACAAGTATTAGTTATGTTGATATTTTTCTGAACAAACTAAAAGCTTAGATTCGTTATTGGTGGATATGGGGATGTAATTAATATATTATACCTGGTAGAGCCATGCTGCAGTTATATTAGAAGTATAGCTGTAGCACGAATAGGTCGGTTCGACCGGGGAAGGACCATGCTCTCACGGAATACCAGCGTAAAATAGTAGCTTAATGCTGCTGTGTTTCGTATGGTGAGTGTAAAGAACCGGAGACCATTTTTAACGAGGCATTCTACCTTAGTCCTCGTGGGTGACGGGGCATCTGCATTTTGATTCGTAAACGAGGATAGATGTAGATGTCTATGGGCCACAGCAACCACTTACCATCAGGTGGACTGTGAGCTCGTTTGTCACCCTTTACTATAAAAAAATTATAATATAAGTCAATGTTCGGTCTATTGCATATAAATAATTAATGTATTTGAATTGAACCTTGATTTGATTTGCTAGCACGAGCCGTCGTAACTCGTGGTGCACTAAATGCGCGGCCTGCACCTACAATTTTAAATGCTAACTAACCAGGCGCTTAGCGGTTAAGAAAAGCATCGTGAGTAAAGATATATTTAGAAGACACGTGAAATTCATCAACACGTCAGCGTGTCTATAGGCTGCTACTTACCGTTATATAGCTGCCATTGCCATGCTTGGCAATTGGGTTGGCAACCGGTGTTTTTTATTTTCAGTCGATATTAGGAAACTCACTACTAATTTTGTTTCCCACTGTCGCCTTTCACGACTGCAACTTACCTTTCTTTAATTACAATATTGGTCTACCATTTATGTAAAATGTTAGGCAGGTAGACTTTTGCTTGACGGTGGAAAGAAGTAATGGAAGTGAGTTATTAAGGAATCCCTAGAGAAAAACTTAAACCTACCACCCATTAAATACATTAATACTCTTCATCTTTAATTTTATGAACTTTTTATTTGGTTTCAAATGACACACATATATAGATTAATATACGTATATATTCTGAGTGATATTTTTTACCGTCTGAAAAAAATGGGATGTAACGAACGGATGAACGTAATAGAACCCTATGGCACTGATATTTTACATTTTTATTTTATTTTACATTAATAATATTATGAAATTGTTTTTTCAATAAATACTACTAATTTGAAATAAACCTTCAGTAATAAAAAAAATAACAATTTTTTTGATTTAATAAATGAAGCAATTAAAAACTATCGAAATTAAAATAATACGTAGGTACCCAATTAGTAATATTTATTGATAGATCAACGGCACAAGTACTACAACATATACTGGATTTATGTCTGTGTCACAGAAATCGTAATAATAAGACATATTACGATTTCTGTGGTATGTATATACACGTTGCAACTAACACAAAACTAGTTTGTACGATATAGTGGCCTATCAATAATATCATATAAATTTATGTTCTTAATAGTACGACATATAGGTATAGGAGTACTTAATTTATGTAGCGGACCAGCGACCTGACCCAACACAGCCTGGATCTAATAATGTGACGTCATTTAGATTTAAGTGAATTAAAGCTCCCTGATCAGCAGAGTGCGGAACAGTGTCATTATTTGATGCATTGATTTATTATTATTATTATAACGACCATTTTTATTTTATCATTTTTTAAATATTTAAAATATACCAAGTTTGTCAGATAAATTGTAGCGAAAATTACTCCTGGTATTAATTACTCTTTATTTGTTTGTCAAGTTTCATTAAAATCGATTCAGCCATTTTCAAGATTAGCCCGGAAACTCAGACCGACAAAAATTTTAAAATGATTTTTCATGTCATAAATAGCATGCAAATGTAGCTCAATAAAAGGTAGCCATTTCAATATTACAGAGACACTTCAATTTTAATTATATGTATAGATTTTAGAAAACGTACGCAAGAATTATAGCAGCCCACATTTACTCCACTTTACTTTAACATAAACTTGACAGGAGTACTTGACAAGCCTTACCCACGTTTACTTTTCACATAATAACATGTTTTGCACCTGCTGTAGGTCGATATCGATGAATGTCCTTGTGCTCATTAAAATGACTACACATGTTCTTTAATTGAAATATTAAAAAATAGATTTCTAGAAATACTAGTTAAAGAAAAACTAAATAGACTAAAATTATTTCAACTCCATAGCTTCCAAAGTTGAAGATACATAATGTTTTAAGGAATGAAAGCCTCCGTCTTTTCTTGGTATATAATGGTTGTAACACGAATGGGTCGGCTCGCCGGGGAAGGACCACGTTCTCACAGAATACCTGCGTAAAATAGCAGCTTAATGCCGCCGTGTTTCATATGGTGAGTGTAGAGAACCGGAAATCAAACGCATCTGTATTTTGATTCGCAAACAAAGATAGATGTAGATGTCTATGGGCAACAGCAACCATTTAACATCTGGTGGAATGTGTACTCGCTTGTCACCCTTATTCTATAAAAAATTGTAATAACAGGCCGGTCGGTATTAGTATTTACATGATAAAGAAAAATTAATAAAAAAAATGTCAAACAATTTGTCCTTTTTATTTTTAAATTCAAAATGCGTGGTAATGCATTATTTTAACTGATATTACTGCGCACGCACAAAGAAATAAAAATACTCATCAGATCCCACAGTCAAACTGCTTCACGAGTGGTTTCCTAAAATTATGGGAGAGGCACGCTGTACTTAAATTAGTGTAATATTTCTAAGTGATTACAACGTATCTGCTTTATAGTTCTTAATCGAGGATATAAGTAGAAGTCTATGGGCCACAGCATCCACTTAACATCAGGTGGACTGTGTGCTTGTTTGTCACCCTTATTTTATAAAAAAATATTAAGTATATAGTGAATAAAATAGGTCTTTAACCACGAAATTGTCGTTATGCAGTACGGACCATTGCAAATATAATCTTTGTTTGGCTTAGAATTCCAATTTAAATTAGTTTTGTTTAAAAAAAATGGATTTTTTTTTAAACATTAGTCGTGTATTTATTGATTACTAGTTGTTACCCGCGGCTTCGCCCGCATGG
Source organism: Parnassius apollo (assembly GCA_907164705.1). NCBI lineage: Eukaryota > Metazoa > Arthropoda > Insecta > Lepidoptera > Papilionidae > Parnassius > Parnassius apollo. Next base: position 1,511,646 of record CAJQZP010000898.1, on the reverse strand, counting down.
TCACTGGGAAATGAACTATCCATTTCTTTTTGAATTGAAAGAAAACTGAGTTTTATAGATTTGTCAGAGATGCAGCCATTAAAAGAAAACTGAGCAAAATTGATTCGTCAGCCTATTTAAATGTTTTGAAACGCAGCGTATAGGAAAGCATGAAAATAGCCTGTTTATTCCAAATGGAAATGGGATATTTTTTAATTAAAGGAAACTGAGCATAATTATCCGTCAGGGATGCAGACTTTTGAAAAGAAACTGAGCCAAATAAAAGATCCGTCAGAGATGCAGCCTTTTGAGTTGAAAGGAAACTGAGCTTAATAGGTCCGTCAGAGGTGCAGCATTTGGAATTGAAAAGAAACTGAGCTAAATAGGAAATTTTGAATTGAAAGGGAAGACCTGTGGGAATTCTGATTGATTGATTGTGGGAATTTCTAAAAAAAAAAACTAACTGAACACTATTTTAAGACGCTACTGTACAAAATGTTATATGTTTTTCCATTCGAGGAAAGAATGTGGAGATTCTGGGCATTTGACACACGCGAACATGATGACAGCTGACCATGAGAGAAGCACGGTTTTCCTAAGTTGACCCGCTACCTGTAACGTTTGCCCTTGCGCTTTATTAATTATCATTGCAAAACTGAGCTTAATAGGGAACTGCAACCTTTTGAATTGAAAAGGAAGATCTGTGGGAATTATAGGGATCCGTGGTATAATAACATCTTCTCTTTTTCTTACGCCTGTCAAAATTGTAGCACCGATTATGTTCCGTCCAAGATGTGTCATACGCAGCTTTGTCCCGTTACATAACCGAGGAGCATTTAAATTTCGCATTAGCATGACTGGGAAGACTAATTTTAATTGAAGCTTATGTGAGGGCACATCGCAAATTACAGAAAACCGAAATCGAAAGCAGTAGTCAATATATAAATATAACCAACGAAAAAATAAGTAAGTGTATAGGTACCGTATACACTATCTATACTATTAATATTCCTTTGAAATATTGTTAAACAACCTAAAACAACGAAAACCAATTCACGATTCTAAATAAACAAAATCCAAAATCAAAGCCAGAGTCTAAATATGTAAAGCCAATATAAATCCATTCAACCTTAACCAAATCACAAAGCAAATAACAAACAACCGAAATCGAAAGCAGGTAGTCGAATAAGCTACGAAATAGAAACAATTTAAGCGTATAGGTACCGTATGCACTATAAGTTGACGTATATACTATAAGGAAGTTAAGTACATGTCAGGAAACATTTCGTTACCGCGTTTTAAAAACCTAGTAACGACATCTAGCGGAATTAATTTAAACTATGTATACGTTAGTTAATAAGAACTCTCAAAAAATATTTTTCTTATAATTTTGCACAATTTTTCTTATTGTAATACCGATTCATTCATAACCACATATAAGAACTGTATTCATTTCCGTTCAATAAATATTACTAAGGCTTATTAATAAAGCTTACTAAAAACTGTTTCTACCACAGTAATAGTTAAGGGTGAAAGCGTGACAGGTGGTGATAGTATTTCTGATCCATACTTATAATCACGCCTGCAACCCTTGCGGGGTAGGCAGAGCATCAACGGATTACTTAATATCGTCTGCGAGGTTATCGCCTATTCTGTGAATTACAATGCACCAAAACGTTTGAAGAAAATCAGCTGGTGAATTTTATGTTTTTTATCGCTCTCTTCCCGGTCCTGCGTGGAAAAATACAGATCCATACATTTTTTATCTTAATTTTGGTAAAAAGACATAATAATACAGATATTCTGACCTTCTGTGTTCGTCCATCGTACCGTCGTCCGTCTTGTAGAATCACGGTGACGCCACCTAGCTGACTTTAATTTTGCAAAATATTCGATTATTCCACGGAAATTATATGTTTTTCCGCGGAAAAAAGCCTATGTCACTCTACAGCCACCGAACTATCCCCATACCAAAATTCAAGCCATGCCGACGCTCTGTTGCGACGTGAAAGAAGGACAAACTTTTGCAACATATTCGATTTTCCAACGGGAATGAGATGTTTTTCCGCGGAAAAAAGTAGCCTATGTCACTCTACAGCCACCGAACTATCCCCATACAAAAATCATGCCATGCCGACGCTCTGTTGCGACGTGAAAGAAGGACAAACAAAAAACACACTTTCGCATTTATAATATTAGCATTGATCGTTATGTTTTCATCGCATTCGAATATTTTTCGTCGTCATGGAAACGTTAAAAATCCGAGCAGGTAATAATGGAATACGAGTAACGTCGTGGCAGCAACGCGGCACAAGCGGCACGCAAGTTCAATGATGTGTTCAACGTTATTGATTTGCCCGCTTCCACTGGAAAATTTGAGCATGCGGCTCACCTGATGTTAAGTGACTACCGCCGCCCATGATCAACCGCAACACCAAGGGAATTGCAAGTGCATTGCTGGCCCTTTAGAAAGGAGTAAGCTCTTTTCTTGAAGGTCCCCAGGTCGTATCGGTCCGGAAAAATCGCCGGTGGTACTATTCCACAGAGAGGTCGTACGCGGAAGAAAACTCCTTTTGAAACGTACAGTGGTGGATCGCCAAGCATCCAGATGGTGTGGATGGTGTCGGGACGTTTGCCGCGTCGTACCTAAACCATGCACTAAACGAAAACTTACCCCTAAAATTGTGATGGTCACTGTTTGGTGGTCTAGCGCCGGTGTGATTCTTCACAGCTTCTTATCAAATGGACGGAACATTATTGCAGATGTGTACTATGAAGAATTGTACACAATTATGGAGAAGCTCGCACGTCTCCGACCAGCTTTGGTCAATCATTCGTCCCCACTGCTTCTGCACGACATCGCGCGACTTCATACTACAAGAGTTGGGGTTGGAAGCTCTCCGTCATCCGCCGTAATCACCAGACCTTGCGCCTACAGATTCTACCTTTTCCAGGATTAGGAAAACTTTTTGGTAGGATAAAAATTCAATACCCGAGAGGCAGTACAAAATGCCTTGGAAGAATTTGTTGCCTCCCGTCCAGATGGTTTTTTTACGTAGGACATCAATACACTGCCACTGAATTGGCAAAGATACAACGATTCCATGGGTGATTACTTTGATTAATAAAACAAATATACAAAAAATTAGATTAACTTTTATAAAACGGGAATTTCATAAGCGAAGACCCATAATAATATAAAATCTGTAACCTGATCTTGAGTATAAACGAAGTTTTTTCCGGTTTCTTCTTCATAAAAAACCTAATGCAATTCGCTGGAAGACTCTCTAGTTGATTTTGATCAATTATGTTAACTAGTGTTTGAATTTTCCTCTTAAACTGACAACAATGGCTTTGCAAGGTATGCGCATACTTCCTGCTGGTAACAAACATCCAACAAGGTTTTATTTGTAGGCTGAATAAATTATACTAAAGAACTCCACATTTAAAAAAAAATAAAGCAATATAAAGATTGTGACACTGCATTGTTCAGGTACAGTAACGTGGTAGATGTTTTCGGTAAGCCACACATCAATATTTTATGTTAAGAATATTAATCTTAATATATATAAATTACGTGTCATGTTGTTTGTCAGCGATGGACTCCTAAACTACTTAACCGATTTTAATCAAATTTGCACACCGTGTGCAGTTTGGTCCAACTTGAGAGATAGGATAGTTTTTTTGGCCATGAGTGACCCACAATTTTTTTGAGAATTTAATGGTTTTTAACAGGACACATGACAAAGGGTCGTCGAAAAAGGCAGAACAACGTCTGCCTGGCAAGCTAGTACATTAATAAAAGTTAAAACAAGTCGTCCGAAGCATTTCCGTAGTTTACAAAATTTACCCGTTTTTTGTGTATTACAAACACCTCTATTACTTAAGTACCCGACAGCCTCGTTAATCTAGTGGTTGTGAACGCGACTACTGATTGAGGGTCCGGGTTCGAATCCCGTGTCGGGCAAAAAGTGAGTTATGAAGTTTTTCTGTCAAGAGCTTGTTACCGTGTCGAAAAAATTTTGTGAAAGTTATATATCATCAACTTCAATGAATGGCGTAATTCCTAATTATACAGTATAATACGTTTCATTTTTATTTTTTTACGTGGTAGAGCCATGCTGCAGCTATATTACTGGTGTAGTTGTTGCATGAATGAGTCGGCTCGACCGGGGAAGGCCCACGCTCTCATAGAATACCAGCGTAAAATAGCAGCTTAACGCTGTTGTGTTTCGTATGATGAGTGTAGAGAACCGGAGACCCTTTTTACTGGAAACGAGGCATTCCATCTTAGTCCTCACGGGTGACAACGCATCTGCATTTCGATTAGTAATCGAGATACATGTAGATGTCTATGGGCCGCAGTTACCACTTACCATCAGGTGGACTGTGTGCTCGTTTATCACCCTTATCCTGTAAAAAATAATTCTCCTAAATTAAAAACGATATTTCCGCAATTATTTCTTCTGCGGCTGCAGCATGCAACAGGCCGAGTAAGAGCTATAAAATAAAACCCGCTACAAAACCTCTTTTTACAAGTTTCTCTTTTTATAGTCTTCTATAAATTTTGTCAAAAATACGAAAGCATATCTAAAGTAACATCATGGGTGGTGACCGAAGCCGCGGTCTCTTATATTTATCTATAAATAATTTACAAAAGTTTAATAAACCATAATCAACTGCACCTACGTAGTTGCATCTAGTTCTGAATTTTTTTATTAAAATTTTAAGTTTTGTCACTATTGAGTAACGGCGCCTCTACACGTTGGCCAACACAGTGGCGAATGTAGTGGCCAATAGCATTGGCCAACGTGTAGACGGGGTGTTTGGGCTTCATTGGTATGTATTGGAACGATGGCCCGCAAGTTGGCGCGAGATCCGTGTGGTGTCGGTTTTTTACAAAAGATCAAAGGATTGTTGGCAGAGTTTGGTCGCCGCGTCCACACGTTGGCCGCGCGTTTAGTTTGCTACAAGCTTCTAGAGTGATTACACGCATCTGATTTAAATTTTATATTCAAGCTTTGTAGGGTGGATGCCCCAATTACAGCCTTTTAGTGCCAATTTCAACTTTAAACATTCCTATTACTTTAATTAGCGCGATTTAATTATTATTAAACATTTGTTTTAATCAATAAGCTATTTATCAAAAAAAATTAACTTTTTTACAATCAGATTATTACGAGAACAATTTTAAAATGAAAAAAAAATGAAGCACGTCGTTTATACGTGGTAGAACTATGCAATTATATTAGAAGTACAGTTGCAGCACGAAGGTCGACTCGACCGGGGAAGGACCTTTTTTTCATTTATGTTCTAAGTTTTAATTAGAACCTATTATTAAGTCAGTGTTAATTATATTTATTGCTATTGTTTTTGTCTTTCTCAAAAAATAATTTAAAAATCCAATTTTGAAAAACCAATTTTAAAACATAGACTAATCGATTATAACTCCTTTAACTTTAAAATAAGTTAAGTTCTTATTAATGGTATTTATTCCAGTTTACGATGCATGTAAAGAATAAATAAAGCTAATCGTATATAGTATATATATTTAAAGCCCCATTAATATCCACCATTCTTTTATAATTATTTTATAAAAACGTTACCCCCACACTTGGATTTTCTCCTGTATCGCGGAGGCAGCTTACAAACATAAATTGCACAAGAACACACATCCAGACCCGAAACAATTATTTGTAGGATATACAAATACTTGTTCCGTGCGGGATTCAAACCCGCGGCCCCCGGCACAGCCACTCATTGCTAAGCCACTGCGCCACGGAGCCGTCGTCTAAAATAAAATAAATTCGTCCGCACATTGGCCCGCACCGAAGTAAACTGAACGACCTTCCAACGTGTGGACGCCGTCACCAACTCTCGGCCAATATATTCGCCACTACATTCGCCACTGTGTTGGCCAACGTGTAGAGGCGACATGAGGAATATCACAAGCTCAAGATAACAAGTAGAATGTCACATAATTATATACATTAAAAATGTCGACTCTCATTTACCTACTGTTAGGACTGTAATGTTTTCTTCAAATTTAATATTGGTCACTTATCACCCATCTAGTGGGGGGTCGCACTACGCTTCGCCTACCGCCTCCGCTACGAGGCTGCCACTCGAGAACCTTTTTTCCCCAACAGTTGTCGGTTCTTCGAGCTATATGGCCGGCCCATTGCCACTTCAGCTTACTTATCCGTTGGACTATGTCGGTCACTCTGGTTCTACTGCGGAAATCCTCATTTCTAAGTTTATCACGCAGAGAAACTCCGAGAATAGTCCTCTCCAAAGCTTGCTGAGCGACTTGAGCGTCCTCATACGGCCAGCAGTGAAGGACCACGTCTCGGTTCCGTAGGTCATCACTGGCAACATGAACTGGTTGTACAATTTAGTTTCCAGGTCTTTGTCGCATCTTCTCGTCAGGTATACCTCAAAAGGTATACCTGACGAGAAGATGCGTCGTAATTTCCCGAACGCTGCCCAGCCGAGTTGAATCCGTCGATTGACCTCTCGGTCGAAGTTGGACTTACCTAGTCGGACTATTTGTCCCAGGTAAACGTACTCGTCAACAACTTCGAGCTTAGTGCTCACAACAACTACCGGCATAGGTATGACATGGACATTAAACATGATCTTTGTTTTGTCCATATTCATCTTAAGACCTATCCGTTGAGAGGCACTATTGAGGTCATTGAGCATAGTGCTTAAGTCCTCCAGCGATTCTGCCATAAGGACTATACCGTCGGCAAATCGAAGGTGATTGATGTAATTTCCATTGATGTTAATACCGTATCCTTTCCAGTCCAGTAGCTTGAAAACTTCTTCCAATGCAGCGGTGAAGAGTTTCGGGGAAATAACGTCACCCTGTCTTACACCTCTCTGCAGTTGGATAGGTTTCGAACTCTGGTTCTGTACTCAGATAGCCATCGTAGCCCTACTGTACAAACACTTCGGCACTTCGATATACCGACAGTCAACTTGGTACTGCTGAAGAGACTGTAGCACCGCCCGAATTTCGACGGAATTAAAGGCTTTCTCATAGTCCACACACGCCAGGCAAAGTGGCAGATTGTACTCTTCGGACTTCTGTACAATTTGCCGAAGGGTATGAATGTGGTCTATGGTACTAAAGCCTTTTCGGAAACCGGCTTGTTCGGGAGGCTGGAAGACTAGATGGAGTGACGACCTGGTAAGACATGCAGGAAGTCGATGGATGCAGGTGGCTCAGGACCGTGCTTTGTGGCGTACCTTGGGGGAGGCCTATGTTCAGCAGTGGACTTGTGAAGGGCCGTAATGATGATGATGATGGAAGGGCTGTAATGATGATGATGACGTAGACTTATCCACCTAGTAAATGAACGATGTAGTCTATACATTGAAATAATACTAGTTTTTACGGAATTTATCGCGTATATTTAACTTTTAATACCTAGTGTACTAGATGTGTTAGTAATTCGGAATCCTGATAACACCTTGAGCCATACTGTGTATAGAAAAAAGACCCATACAGATAGATATTTAAACGGTGATTCTCACCACCATCCTTCACAGTTAGCTACCGTGGGTAAATCTTTGTTTCAGAGAGCACGAGGGATCTGTGACAGTAAACACCTGGCTGCAGAGCTCCACCATGTCAAGCAAGTTTTGCATGACAACAAGCTTCGAGTCCCGCGCCTACGTCACAGTGAACGAGTGAAGCCGGCCACAGTCGAGCGTGTACCTGCTGTACTGCCATATGTTAGAGGAGTCACTGACAAGATTGGCTACATCTTGAAGCGCGCTTCCATCAAAACATACTTCAAGCCGCTGAAGAAGATTGGTCAGTTTTTACCATCGGTCAAGTGTAATGTCCCTCTGCAAGATGCAGGAGTGTACAAGCTTGATTGTGAATGTGGTCTCTCCTACATAGGACAAACTAAAAGATCAATAAAAACCCGCGTTAAAGAACATATAGCTGATGTGAAGAATCGACGCTCCGGGAAGTCTGCAGTCTGTGAACACGTACAGGATCGCCCCCGTCACTACATCAGATTTGATAGACCGCAGATCCTCGCTAAAGAACACCGATTCCTTCCAAGGATGATTCGCGAGGCTATTGAAATCAAAAAACATCCTAATTTCAATAGAGAAGATGGCTGGGTGCTACCATCTGCTTGGGATCCTATAATAAATAAAATTAAATCCCAACCCAAGCATACAACTGCAAGACTTCAAGATACCATAAGTTCATACTGCATAGATCGGAACAAAAGTTAAATTTTAATCTATGGTAACCGCGGTTAACTATGACATATGGACGTTGAACATCTCAGTCCTGCCCGTGACCATGAGTGCTGTAAAGCGTTCGAAACGTCGGGTATTAAAAGTTAAATATACGCGATAAATTCCGTAAAAACTAGTATTATTTCAATGTGTAGTGTTCGCGTAAATATAAGAAATCATGATGTAGTCTATAGCCGTCTGTATATATCATCGATTAAGAATCACAATGCAGATGTGTTTTCATCCCTAAGGACTATGAAAGAATGACATGTTTTCAGTAAAGAGGATGTCCAGATTTCTACACTCACCATACGAAACATAGCGGCATGAAACAGCTATTTCACACTGGTGATCTCTGAGAGCGTTGTTCCTCACGGGTCCAGCTTACCCATTCGTGCTACAACCACAATATAGCTGCAGCGTGGCTCTACCACGTTTAAAATCTAATTGATTTTTTTTAAATATAATTAATAATACAAAATATTGCCAGATATTTTGTACATTTGACGCTGTTCGTCGCCATCTTGGAAGCAAGGAGATTTTCTTGCAATTTTCCACAGTGGTCTATTACGATACCCGCCAGTCTGGGTAACAGATTCTCCCATATAGCAGACCTTAATTCTCTAAACCAGTAGCGAAAAAAATAGAAAAATGATCTGCATTAGCAGATCCTTTTTCTATTTTTATAACACCTATATATATAACACACCAACTGTGTGTGAATCAGTAGACTGTGTATGGGATGGAGATTCCGAGTTGTAATAAAGCATATTAAAGTCCACTGCTAAATACAGGTCCCTATAGATTGCCTCATAGGAGGATATTTGCCATAGTTGCCACGCTTGGCATGCGGGTTGGCAACTGCAGTTTTATTTTTTTTGTTGTTATTATGATTTCTGACTAGACTGATTTGTTTCCCTCTGTCGCCGCTTACGACACCCACGGGGTGATATGAAGTGGATATTCTTACACCGCTACTATAATAAATTAGAAATAATATTCTTAGCAAGACACAATCCAAAAGATCATTTGCAAATGGCCGACAGGTGGAACGATTCGCGACGGATCACCATCGTGTAGAGCGAATTTCGACAATCCGTGAGTGAAGGTTGTTCACGCTTCATTGTGTGAACAGTGAGAGATATAAATCAGCACGTCAGGACCGAATGACGTCATTATTTCAATGGTTTACAAGTCGCTGTTGAATTCAGAAATAAAATGATTTTTTTTCAGAGTGTTATCATCTCATATTTTGGTGTTGAATGCTTTTTTATTTTACTGCCTATTATATTGTTAATTAATAATTCGTGTTTTGATGTTTTGTAAGATAGTGTGAGTTCATCAAGTTCATTAACCAGGTTTTTTGGGCCCATCTAAGGTTGCTAGATTAGATTAGATTAGATTAGATAGAGATTTTAATTGATTTCCAGACTCCCGAAAAAAACTCAAAATCTCAAGACCAACAGCTTCCATTCACATCACAGCTGTCTTTGATTAATTGAAAGTTGAGTTAATAGTTAGACAGGACTTTAAAGTCAATTTACTTTGAATTTTACGTTCCAAGTAGGTGGACTCAGTAAAGTCCAACGCCAAATACGTGCGGCAACCTAAAGATTTAGTGTATTTAAATTAGTTACGTGTTTGGTAAGTCTTTTGTGGTCTATTAATTTAACGAATATTTTTTTTATTTTTGACACTTATTTCTCCTGCCAAAAAGCCCAATACTCCGAATACATTTTCGAATTTCCCCAGATAATTTGGTATATCAATCTGGCATTCCTAGGGCCGTCTGATATTTTTATAGAGTGACCAACGAGCCCACAGTCTACCTGATGGTAAGTGGATTTTGTGGCCCATAGACATCTACATCTATCCTTGATTAACCTCTCAACCTCCTATTCCATCAAATCCCTAGCGGTCTCATGACGTCGCACCCACCCACAGCATTTTAATACATAAAAACTTTTCTATGAAGAAGTTTGGCGTTATACATATAATCAATGTGAAATACTCTATCCTCTAGTGCAATAAAAAAAAAACTGTTATCCTATGAATATTTACTTATAATCTACGTTCATTTCGCACGCCATTTTCGCGTTGTTTGTGTTGATTTTTGGATTTTTCTAGTTTTTTATTAGGGTATATTAGTTTAGTTTTTTTTATTATAAAATTGTAATGAAAGTTTTTGTGTGAATATAATTTATCTTTTACGTACATAATTTCCAGGAATATATATTGAAATAATTGTGTATTTCACGCTGCCGACATTCACTTGGTACGTTATTTTTTTTGTTATCAAAATACAATAATATATTTTTGTAATTAAGTAAAACCGGACTTTTGTTTAGACCACAGAATAGAGAATTTTGTATACATTTTATAGTACTAAACTTCTTCATAGAAAAGTAGTCTCTAAATATAAGTTTTCATGGTTTTAAGTGCTGTGGGTGGGTGCGGTCGCATGCGCCGAGCAAATTTGCCGGCAGATTTGCCGGGCGCATTCGACTGCATGGGATTTTTATTTTTATGGCGCTTGAAGGGTTAAGAGACCATGCATCTTGTATTTGTATTTTACAAAATCAAATTCATAAACATCCTGAACATGATCACCCTTGTTATTGAACCGCTTCTAGACAGACATCCAAATCCAAATTGGCGAGAGTGCGTATAACCGACAAGCATGTATGCGTAGTTAGGAATGTAAAAGAAACGACAGAGCTGAGTTAGGATGCCGAGTCTGTTAGCTCTTTCCTCTAGGTGACAGACGTAAAACTTTATATAAACGACGAAACTACACAAAAATGAATAATAGTTACCCCATATTTACCCTATATTTTAAAAATAAGTTTCAATGCGTTTCTTAATATTAGAGTATTTCGTTTTTGCTGATGAGATTTAAGCATTCCATCTTAGTCCTCAGATTTACAATGCATCTACATTTTAATTATTAATCGCAAATAGATGTCGGTGCCTTTTTTATAGAATAAGTGTGACAAACGAGCACACAGTCCACCTGATGGTAAGTGGATGCAGAGACACATATACACCTACATTTATCCGCGATTAAGAATCAAAATGCAGATGCGTCGTCACCTCTGAGGACTAAGATGAAATGCCTCGTTTCAAGTAAAAAAGGTCGTTATGGGCCACAGCGTAATATATTTTTAGCTGAATTGTGTGCCCGTTTGTGATTCTTACTTTATATAGATATACTGATTATTATTACAAAGAAAACTTAGGGGTGCATTTTTCTCTTTAAGTGTATTATTTGGAACTATCCCTGAAATATAACACATTAAACAAAAAAAAAACATCATGATCGGATCATAAGTGACGAAGATATCGAGTACCTAACATATATACCTCTATAGTAGAATGGATCACCCCGTCCTTTTCTTGAAGATGGCTAAAAAGCTGCTAAGCTGTGTATCGAATGACATATTGTGATTCCTGCAGCCCATGCGCTATCACTACTAAAGAATATAATATAATACCTAACAGCTTCTAACTTAATATACTCTTTCACACGCTACACACTGCACTGGAGACATGTCAATAGAACCTAAAGAATCATGCCCACTTTCCATACATTGATTGACCTGTCACTTGATTCCTTTAACAGGTCACGTCTACCTACAACTACTCTTGTATAAAAACAATTATTGTTTATACTAGCATAATAACTTATCATCTTTTCATTTAGAGGCCAGGGCAAAAAGCTATTAAGTAAATAAAATTTTAGGGGTTATTACAGCTGTCAGATAAGGTCTGTACACTTATTTTTCTTTCCACACCATAGTGCAAAAGTATTAAAAATCGTATCTAATCATAAATTAATAAGTTATAAAAAAGAATATGGTTATTTTGAACATTCATAAACCAAATTACATATGAACAAGTTTTTCGTAGTCTGAAACGGAACGTGGAAAAAACGTTTTTAATATATTTTGGCATGGCTTCTGGGCCTTTGAGCCATTGTAAAACACGTTTCATCTCCAAAAGTCTATTGAGAATGATAAACAAAGTATCATTACATTTTTTCCTGGCTTTATTTGAAAATTCAATTATGCCATACGAAATAAGAGAAATAAAAAATGCAATTTTATGAGATATTTTACATCATTAGACGCGTTAGAAAATTTTCAGATCAATAATTGACATGATTCTTTGATACCCAAAGTAAACGGGGCTTTTCACTCTGTTGTAGGAAGTCAAAATGTGACAAAAAGACATGTATGGCAGTTCACAATGCTGTGTCAGTCCTTACCTTAATGTATGGTAGCGAAATTTGGGTGTGGCAGAATTTTTTTTATGGAATAAGGGTGAAAAACGAGCACACAGTCCACCTGATGGTAAGTGGATGCTGTGGTGCATAAACGTTGTCACCCCTGAGGACTATGACGTAATGTCTCGTTTCCACAGCTGTATTAAGCTGCTATTTTACGCTGGTACTATGTGAGAGCGTGATCCTACCCCGAATAAGAATAAGCGAGTAGAATAAATGTGCTGGAAATGCGGTCCTTAAGGAATATCTTAGGAGTGATGAGATGAGAAATTGTGTGATAAGAAAAAAAGTGTGTTATGCAAGATGACGATGAGAGCAGTATTAAGAAAATGATGCTTTGGCGATTTGCTCACGTAGAAAGAAATAATAAAGCTAAAGTGACAAAATAAATTCAAATTGTAGAAGTGGAAGACAGAGTCAGCAAGGAATGCCAATTGTTCGACCAAAATGGTGAAATATTAAAAATTAGGAGTACCCTTAGCCGAAAAGCATGTACGTGTAGACATATGGATGTAAAAGATGCGAGAGAGGTGTTTGAGAATCGTCCCAAATGAAAGTCCATAGTATCTGTCTACCCCTTAGGGTGATAGGCGAGAGTGTAAATATTATGTAAACTTCATTTAATTTGGAAACCACTGACTTCACTACCAAGCCGCAACAAGACGCACGGTCATCCGGTTTACCTACTCGTTAATTCTGAATTACACTCAATAAAAGTGTCCTTCACTTCAGAATTAATTAATAATTAAAATCCTCGCAACATGACGTTTGTCAGTCCGCCGCCATTTTTATTCCAGCTCCCGCCATTATGTACAAGCAACTTTTTTGAAATCAAACATTCAAAGAAATGAAAATAAAAACAATTATTATCAGAAGTAGCCCTACAATGACAATAAACTGAAAAAAAAAGAAAGTTATATTGTATAAAGATACACGTTATATGTAGCAAGCAGACTTTTCGAACATTGACAGGAAAAAAAACATAATATGTATAAATGCCTCACTTGCAAACCTTACATTTTTACTTCAAAAAATGAAATACGTGTTAAATAGGTCGAAATATTAGTAAATTGTTTGTTATCGGGGGAACGGTGAAATAATTTTCCAGTATATCTTTAACATAAACCACAACAGAGAACGCATCGGATGGTCAACGAACATGAGCAATAAATAACACCAGAGAATTATCAATCGACTTTATTTCTTACAATATAAAAAGGTAATTTTGTACTTTCGCGGTATCCAAATCACTTAATAATGTTTATTTATTAATTTTTTTAGCGTGGCGAGCCCGGGCGTTATGCCCCATTTACATTCAGCCCTGTTGGGCAGGGAAGTGAGCAGGGCAGTGGGCAGGGCAGTATGTAAACAGGCTACTCGCGCTGACACTGCCGCTGCCGCTGCCACTGCCCGACGATCCCTCAAATGTCAGTTTTTCGTGCGGAAGTCAAAGGACAGGCAGCGCGAGCGGCAAGCACTCTTATCTATGGCGCCAAGCGCCTGGATGAACGGACGTGCGTACCGTCTTGTTATTAAAAAGTACGATCTACCAAAATGCCTTTCGAGTGGAATAATGAAAATACAAAAAAGTTTTTAGAACCGCTGGAATCAGAAAAAACTATATGGGATTTCAACAACAAAAACCACAATTCATCATCTTCTACGAATACGAATTTTCTTTTTGAGATAACATAGTACCTATGTACATAATTAATTATAAATTCGTTGAATTTATTATATTAATATAAAATTTAGTTTAAGGAATTAATGAACATTGACATAAAAAATAAAAATATAATGGTTTCTTAAATTTACGCGAACATTACACATTGAATAAAACTATTATTTATGGATTTTATCGCGTTTAATTACTTTAATTTATTTTTATTATTATCCCGACGTTTCGACTGAGATGTTTGACGTCCCAATGTCATAGTTAGTCCGGCTACCTTCAGTTTTTTAATATTAATTATTGGTCCGATTTACGCAAAACGAGCTTATAGTATCATGAAGTCTTGCAGTGGTATGCTTGGGTTTGGGTTTAATTTATAGGATCCCAAGCAGATGGTAGCACCCAACCATCTTCTCTATTGAAATTTGGATGTTTTTTAATTTCAATAGCCTCGCGTATCATCCTTGTTAGGAATCGGTGTTCTTTTGCGAGAATTTGTGGTTTATCAAATCTAATGTAATGGTGGGGACGATCTTGAACATGTTCGCAGACTGCAGACTTCCCGGAGCGTCGGTGCTTCACATCAGCTAATTAACGATCAAATCAAATGCCAAACATCCAAGTCAACGCCAGAATAATAAACAACCGTTGACCATAGACACAAACTATAAACAACGCACTGTCTATAATTTGTCAAAACATACACTGGACGAACCGACAATGAAAGTATTAGCGAAGGGAATGAACTTCGCATTAACTCCGCGAAAAATCCGGTACGAAGAAATTATCTGCAGTGTTGAGGATTGTCTGTTTAAGAATAATATCGGTAAAGAAGATTTGGAGGCCATACGTCAAGATATTTCGTCCTTGTTACGTCGTAGTTCAGTGCCGAAACCAAACCTTCCCAAAGACGAATTTACAGCGCTAAATAACTTACGGAACAGACCAGAACTCACGATTCTCCGCGCGGATAAAGGAAATGCTACGGTAGTAATGGACGCGTCGGAATATAATTTTAAAATACAACAACTTTTATCGGACGAAAGTACATATAAAAAGGTCAAAACAGACCCTACAACTAACACGCTTAAAACAACTAGCGATTTAATAAAGAAATACTCCGAAAAATTAAATCTCGACGTGAATTCGGTAATACCATCATGTGCCAAACCACCGAGGTTGTATGGGTTACCGAAGATACACAAACCAAACGCTCCACTACGTCCCATAGTGAGCCAGATCGATTCACCGACCTATAAGCTGGCACAATACTTAGCAAAAATACTATCACCACTAAGAGGACATACCAGAGCACACACAAAGGATTCATACCATTTTGTGAGTGAGATAAAAGACCTACATCTCGCTAACAATGAAACTATGGTCAGTTTTGATGTTCAGTCACTATTTACATGCCTACCTATTGTGGACTGCATCTCAATTGTAACTAGGAAGCTAGAAGAAAATAACATGCCTCAAGAATATGCAATACTACTTGAACATTGCCTCACATCTGGCTATCTATTGTGGAAGGAGGAGTTCTACAAGCAAGTAGATGGTGTGGCGATGGGCTCACCTGTGTCTCCCATAGTCGCCGACATATTCATGGAGGACTTTGAGGAGAAAGCCCTTCTTACTGCTCCTGTAAATCCAAGGTTCTACAAGCGGTACGTAGACGACACTTTCACAATTTTACCATCTGACAAAGTAACTGCATTTTTAGACCACCTTAACTCCATAAACTCGAAAATACAATTCACAATGGAGTTAGAGGCAAATAATTCTTTAGCTTTCCTAGATGTTTTAGTCATCCGAAATCCTGATAACACTATTGGTCACACTGTGTATAGGAAAAAGACCCATACCAACCGATATTTAAATAGTGAATCTCACCATCATCCTTCACAGTTAGCTACCGTGGGTAAAGCTTTGTTTCAGAGAGCACGAGGGATCTGTGACAGAAAACATCTGGCCGCGGAGCTTCAGCACGTCAAGCAAGTATTGCAAGACAACAAGCTTCGGGTCCCGCGCCTACATAACAGTGAACGAGTGAAGCCGGCCACAGTCGAGCGCGCGCCTGCTCTACTACCATATGTTAGAGGAGTCACAGACAAGATTGGCTACATCTTGAAGCGAGCGTCCATTAAGACATACTACAAGCCGCTGAAGAAGATTAGTCAATTTTTACCATCCATCAAATGTAATATTCCTCTACAAGATGCAGGTGTGTACAAGCTAGATTGTGAATGTGGTCTCTCTTACATAGGGCAAACAAAGAGATCTATAAAAACCCGCGTGAAGGAACATATAGCTGATGTGAAGCACCGACGCTCCGGGAAGTCTGCAGTCTGCGAACATGTTCAAGATCGTCCCCACCATTACATTAGATTTGATAAACCACAAATTCTCGCAAAAGAACACCGATTCCTACCAAGGATGATACGCGAGGCTATTGAAATTAAAAAACATCCAAATTTCAATAGAGAAGATGGTTGGGTGCTACCATCTGCTTGGGATCCTATAATTAACAAAATTAAACCCAAACCCAAGCATACCACTGCAAGACTTCATGATACTATAAGCTCGTTTTGCGTAAATCGGACCAAAAATTAATATTAAAAAACTGAAGGTAGCCGGACTAACTATGACATTGGGACGTCAAACATCTCAGTCCCCCGTGACCATGGGCGCTGTAAAGCACCCGAAACGTCGGGATAATAATAAAAATAAATTAAAGTAATTAAACGCGATAAAATCCGTAAATAATAGTTTTATTCAATAAAAATATAAATTTCTTCGCAACCTTCCGCCAAACAAATACAACGATGTGTCTTACCTGGATTGAAGAGCACCTCCCGCCCTCCCTCAATTGCATGCACTAACTCCGTCACCACTAATCTCAGCACCACTACTCCCAACACCACTATTCCAGGCAAGACACACCATCGATGATAATACGACACGTGTTTCGCCTCTACAGGAACTGGAATTAGAGCATATGAGGAGTACATTGGAAGAGGCGATTGTGGAAACGCGCAATACGCCTCTCGAAAATCGACCGCGACTTCCCCGCATAGCCCCAAGCAAGCGGAATCGGGCTGTCGTGAGGGCTCTGAACCCAATGCTGGTGACCTATTTGGAAACCAGCCGGGACCTTTGCGAGACGGACTCAATTCTTTTTGGCGCCGCACTGGCAGTGTGCCGTATTATAGGCGCCAAACTTTCCACGGCTGGACGCGCTACTGAACAAAGTAGCGCTATCCCAGCCTGGAGAATAAGAATTGAAGAACGTATCGTAAAGGCTAGGGCCCTCATCGGCAGACTGATATGCTTCAGGTCAGGCAACAACAGGCCAAGGATTGTGCGCACCGTCAGGATGGCATTTGCTGGGACAAATGTTAGTTTGTCCCAGCCGGCTATAATGCAAAAACTGACGGAGCGCATAGACGACCTGAAGCAGAGAATCGCTGCTTGGGGAAAGTGGATTCGGCGATATACCGAGAGGTCGACACGGTTTAACCAGAATCGTCTCTTTCAGAGTGATCACAAGAGGCTCTAGAAATCGTTGGAGCGACCAATGGTAAGTGGAACGGGCCCAGCACCGAATCAGGCCGACACTGTAGCATTCTGGCGCGGCCTGTGGTCAGAGCCCATAAACCACAGCGAGGGCTCTTGGACGGAAGTTGTGGCGAGTCAGTGTGCGAGTATAACGCCCATGGACCCCGTCATTATAACGCCGGATGACGTGGCTGAGGCGGTCCGTAAGGCCCCGAACTGTAAATGTCCGAGACTCGACGGGCTGCATCACTACTGGCTGAAGAGGTTTGTGGTGTGTCACACTGTGCTCGCCCGACAGTTCCAAGAGGCTCTCAACCAGAAGTCGCTCCCGAGCCTCTTCACTACTGGGATCACGCATTTGGTTCCTAAAGACCAGGTTACCACAGACCCGAGCAAATACCGCCCCATCACGTGTCTGCCGACCATATACAAGACACTAACATCCATTTTGAGCGCGAGAATCACTCGTCACCTGGAATCAAATCAGGTGATGTCGCGCGCTCAAAATGGATGTCGGGGCGGCGGTTGTGGAACCAAGGAACCACTCGTCATTGACGCGGTCATTGGCAAAGTGGTGAAACGCAACCGTCGGAACTTCTCCGCCGCCTGGATAGACTACAGAAAGGCATTTGACTCGGTGCCCCATACATGGCTAAAGAGGGTCTTCGAGCTGTACAAGATTGACTGTACAGTTCGAGACTTCCACGAGCAGTGTATGGAGTAGTGGAGTACGATCCTCTGTCATCTAGGCAAGCGGATGACAGCTGCGGAAAGCCGCATAAGGATAAGAAGGGGTATATTCCAGGGCGACTGTCTGAGTCCAATCTGGTTCTGCCTCTCTTTGAACCCGCTCAGTACTTTACTGTAGGGTTGCTAACTCTGAGGGCATAGACTTATCTATGCCCGTCAACTTAAGGACCCTTTCCGAGGCTGAAACATACCGATACCTGGGTATGTCACAGAACATCGGTACCAATGAGGCTGGTATGAAACAGTCAGTTTGCGACACGTTTTATGCACGCTTGACCAAAGTGCTTAACAGCCTTTTGTTCAGTGTAAATAAGGCACACGCATATAACGGCTGGGTCATGCCTGTCCTCATGTATACCTTTGGCATACTCAGGTGGACTCAGACCGAACTTAACGCCCTGGATAGAAAAGTCCTCACTACCATGACGTCCTATAGGATGCATCATCCGAGATCGTCGGTAATGAGGCTGTACTTGCCGCGAAAGCATGGTGGGCGTGGCTTCCTGAGCGCGCTCACCATGCATAATCGCGAAGTGTGCAGCCTCCGTAATTACTTCCTGGTGAGATCGGGTAATCAATTCTATAATGACGTCATTTCTAGTGATAAAGGACTTACCCTTCTATCCTTAGCCAACGAGCAATGGCAAGACCCGGCAGTACAAAGATTTTCCGACCGGGAGACCGTATGGAAGGAGAAGGAGCTCCACGGGAGGTACTACAGGGTTCTACATGAGCCCTTCGTAGATACAGTCACCTCCCTCAACTGGCTACGTTTCGGTGAACTTTTTAGGGAAACCGAGGGTTTTGTCTGTGCAATACAGGATCAGGTTATTAAGACCAACAACTATCGGAGATACATCCTAAAGGATGGCACCATCGACGTCTGTCGAGCTTGTCGCTATCCCGGTGATTGACTTAGGTATGTCATCTTCGGTTGTTCGGCGCTAACTCTGAGTACTTGCACAGGCACAATCTAGTAGCCAGAATTCTACACCAGGAGCTCGCTCTGAAATACGGTCTCGTGGATCGGAAATTGCCGTATTACAAGTACTTACCGGAAGCCGTGCTCGAAAATGACCGCGCTAGGCTCTACTGGGACCGGGCCATCATCACAGACAGGACTATTCTTGCGAATAAGCCTGATATTGTGCTGATGGACCGGGCACAGTCAAGGATATTTTTGGTCGACATTACCATTCCGTATGACGAGAACCTCGTGAAAGCCGAAACAGATAAACGAACAAAATATCTGGAACTGGCTGGCCGATATGTGGGGTGGTATGCCGACCGAAATTATTCCTGTAGTCGTCTCTGCGAATGGGCTAATCCCAGTCAGCCTCTCGGGTCATCTGAGGCAACTGGGACTCCGTGACGGACCGCTCCGGGCTCAAATGCAGAAGGCGGTGCTCCTCGATACCGCCCGCATCGTCCGCCGGTTTCTTTCCCTTTCCCCCTAACCCTCGGCCGTTTGGTCTCCCCTGCCGAGGGCTCCCATCTGGTTGGATCTTATTTATTTATGTAGTTTTTGTATTAATTTTATTTTATTGGTATTTATGTATATTTATCGTTTCATTTTAATTTATAATTATATATTTATATAACCCAACCAGATGAGGAAAAAATAATAATAATAATGATAATTAGTAGCAGGTTTCTTATCGCACGGCGCGGTCACTCGCTACTTTGGTGGGGAGCGATTGTGTCGGCGTGTAAATAGCAGCTGTTTCGGCTCGCCGCTCACTTAGCGGTCAGCCGCCGTAGAGTCTACATTACCTGTAGATGCCTCGTGTAGAGGCGAAACACGTGTCGTATTATCGTCGATGGTGTGTCTTACCTGGAACCTGGTGCTGGGACTAGTGGTGACGGAGTTAGTGCATGCAGTTGAGGGAGAGCGGGAGGTGCTCTTCAATCCAGGTAAGACACATCATTGTATTTATTTAGCGGAAGGTTGCAAAGAAATTTATATTTTTATTTTTTCTTATTTTTAACTAATTGGCTCGTTGGTCTACTGATTGTAGTAGTGCGACTGCTGATCATGAGGTCCTGAGTTCGAATCCCGGGTCGGGCCAAAAATCAATAATTATTGAATTTTTCTGTCAAAAAATTCTCAGTAGCTGCCCGGTGTCAGGAAGTTGGCGGTGTCTAACCCCCGTGCCTCGGAAAGCATGTAAAGCCGTTGGTCCTGCGCCTGATCTCTCTCCGGTCGTGTCGGTTTACCGTCCCATCGGATTATGAGAGTGAGGGAATAGAGAGTGCACCTGTGCT
This sequence comes from Parnassius apollo, assembly GCA_907164705.1. NCBI lineage: Eukaryota > Metazoa > Arthropoda > Insecta > Lepidoptera > Papilionidae > Parnassius > Parnassius apollo. The sequence continues at coordinate 1,490,869 of CAJQZP010000898.1, read as the reverse complement.
TGCGCATACACTCGGGCGCTATAATCCTGTCCTGCGCCGATGGCTAGCCTCCGTTGAGGCAGGCCGCCGTGACCGAAATTCGGTCTGGAGGACATTATTATTATTTTTAACTAATATAAACTAACTTGTAGGTAACCGGTTAAAAGATGCTGTGGCTTAAAAATTTTTTTCAAAAATCATATAAAAAAGTTCGTATTCGAATGTATCGTTGTGACAAAGTCTCTAAACAATCGGTGTAAACTTTCGGAGAATGAACATTTTGAACATACAAAAATTAACATTTTTATTTATATAGATAAGAACCATAGATTACCATAATACACAATAGAATGGTTGTCAACCTTACTTTGTAGGAGGATTGGCGTCGCCGGGAGCACACATATAAGCAATTACGTCGTATTATCAGTTTTCACTACTACAAACACAAACACTATTATGTATGTATTATAGTATTCTATGATAAGAACACTCATCAGATCTCACATTCATGTTTTAAAAGTGTTGTGCGTTGTTGTAATAACTAATAACTAAGATTCGCGACGATGCAGCTTTTTTTGGTTGTAACATGAATAGGTGTTAGCTCGACCGGGAGGACGGCGCTCTCACCAGCGTAATATAGCAGTTTAATGCTTATATTTTTCAAATGAAGAGTGCAGAAAACTGGAGACCCTTTTACTGGAAACAAAGCATTTCACCCATAGATTACTATAATACACAATAGAATGGCTATCAACCTTATTTTGTACGAGGGTCGGCGTCGCCGGGACCACACATATAAGCAACTACAAAACCGATTCGTTTTGTTGACAGACTGAGTAAATTTAAACATTTTAGATTTTGATTAATGTCCAAGATCATCATTAAAATATTATTTGTAAATAGTGTGTAATTTGGCATTTTCTAAATAATTTCCATATGAGATATGCTTTTACGTGGTAGAGCCATGCTGCAGTTATGTTAGTAGTATAGTTGTAGCACGAATGGGTCGGCTCGACCGGGGAAGGACCACGCTCTCACAGAATACCAGCGTGAAATAGTAGCTTAATGCTGCTGTATTTCGTATGGTGAGTGTAGAGAACCGGAGACCCTTTTTACTGGAAACGAGGCATTCCATCTTAGGCCTCACGGGTGACAACGCATCTGCGTTTTGATTTGTAATCGAGGATAGATGTAGATGTCTATGGGCCGCAGCAACCACTTACCATCAGGTGGACTGTGTGCTCGTTTATCACCCTATCCTATAAAAAAATGAAATTTGGAAACGATTGTAACGTCAAAACACATCTCGTGTTATACGCGTGAATTGACACGTTAGTGACATTTTAGTGGTAACACGGGCTCCGCCCACTCCCCCGTTCTATTATGTATGTATTATAGTATTCTATGATTTCACCTTTGTCCTCAGTGGCTACAACTGCATTTTGATTTTATATGGAGTAAAGGTGTCTGAAAATCCACTGACCATAATGTTGACTGTGTGCTCGTTTGTCACATTAATTATAAAAAACTTATGTTTGTAGAATACATATAATTATATGTTCGTAGTAAGTATATTATATAGTTATAATGAAGAAGAAGTTTTTCTTGAGTAAGGGCCAAGTTTACCTCCGGTTTCCTATTCATAAAAAAAAACCTAATGGGATTCGCCGGAAGACTCGCTGGTTGATTTTGATCAATTATGTTAACTTGAGTTTGTATTTACCATTTAAACTAACAATAATGGTTTTGAAAGGTCGCATGTTTTCCGCTATTAACAAATATCTGGCAAGGTTTTATTTGTAGGCTCAATAAATTATACTAAAGAACGTCGCATTTTGTGAAGCAGAGAATTTACCGTGCTGCTCCATAGGGTTTATTTAATTACGCTACTTTTTCAATACAAACCGATATTTATAACTTCCCGCTAAGATAATTGAAAATTTTCAAAATTCGGGAAGTTATTGTTTTTACCCCGTTTTTCTAAAATTGAGTTTTCATCAAATCTAGACGTTTTGAGATCACAGGAAGCCACCCTGACAATTTTTCGATGATCTCTGTATGTGTCTGTATGTATGTGTGTGTGTAGATTTTTTTTATAGGATAGGGTGACAAACTAGCACACAGTCGTCACCCGTGAGGACTAAGATGGAATGCCTCGTTTCCAGTTAAAAGGGTCTCCGGTTCTCTACACTCAACAAGTCTATCATACGAAATGTACGTAAACTTAAATGCATGTATGTAAACCTCTTATAACTTTTCAACAGTTTGACCGATTAAAATGAACTAAGTTGATTTCCAAAGCGTTTCATCAAACTTAAATTTCCTGTGAATTTCAACTAATTTGGACCGGTAGGTAGATTTTGAGAAATCTCAAAAATAAAAATTTTGAAAAACTATTTTTTGGAATAACTTTTAAACGACTTTTTGATCGATTCCAAAAACTGATCAGCTTTTAACCTTGAAAAATTACGTCAATCGCCTCCGGTCCGGTCAAAATCGGTTGATACGTTCGTGAGATATCGTTAACGAAAAATTTTGAAAAAATTGATTTTTTACAAATACTCCGATATTTCATATTCAACGTCATAATTCGGTGAAATTTGGAGCGCTTTTTATTTTAAGTAATAAGCGAGAAGTTTTAGGGATGGTCTGCTGGGTCAATTAATTTTTTTTATTGTTACGGTTTTGTTACAGCCTTTCAAAAGTCTTCTACTGAACATAACCTCTCCTAGTGTTTGCGATCCTATAGATCAGAGATATTGCCATAGTTGCTTGCTTAGCAGGTTGGCAACCCAGCAAGTTTTTGTAATTATTTAGTTGCTATCAGAAAGACGCCGCTGCCTATCATCTTCTTTTTACAAACTTCAAAACGTAGGAGGTATTCAATTCGACTGTATATTTTTTTAATATGTGTTACCTATGTCATAACTTAATTCATAGAATCAGGCGTTACTTTGCGGAAATCCATTATAATAAATATATTAACAGTTACTTTGCAACCATCCGCTAAATTAAATGAAATGATGTGCCTTCCCTAGATTGAAGAGCACCTCCCGCCCTCCCTCAATTGTGTGCACTAATCCCGTCACCACCCATCCCAGCACCACTACTCCCAACACCACTATTCTAGGAAAGACACACCATCGACGATAATACGACACGTGTTTCGCCTCTACACGAGGCATCTGGTGATGTTGACGCTTAGCGCAATTGAGGGAGGGCGGGAGGTGCTCTTCAATCTAGGGAAAACACATCATTTAATTTAATTTAGCGGATGGTTGCAAAGTAACTATTAATACCTTTATTATGTCATAACGTTTCTCGGTGTGAACCAATTTTTTAAAGGCTGCTAGCTCAACACTATGTATTACAATATTATTCTGTTGACGCCACGGAAAAAAAAATTGAGTTCATGTAGAAACAGATGCGTGTATTTGCCAATTAGTATGTATTTACAAGTTTAACAGGTGCTTCATGTGTTCCGGTATTCTGTTCAAGGAAATTATTATTTATTTACTCAATGCCATTGTAGCGGCCCAATCGTGAACACTTCTTTATTTAAATTGATATGTGTGTCAGCCTAGTTCGGAAAGAGAAAAGATGGCACACCGGCTGCTGTGTGTATATTTACAAGAACCATTCCGAGTTACTTTCAAACAGGCCATTGTTAAAAAAAAACTTAATAGATGGGGAATCCCAGATTTCATGAATAAACCTTTTATAGTTCTTGAGTTATTAAGGTCTGAAAAGTGCCATTTTTATCACTCACTCACTCCTGAAAAACCTAGGCCACTTACTAAGTTACTAAGAAATTTGGTTGACAACAAGGCAAATAATCTGTATTTGGCCGTATAAGAAATTGGAGAGATCTAACGCCGGGCAAGGTGATCAGCATTGCGAACGACAAATGCTCCCTATTGTGTTTTTTCTGCATGTGTATGCTTTTGGCCCTGCGGCCATTACAGCTTTATCAAACTAGACTCGTAAGCGAGGACTCACGAGTTATTAAGAGGATAGAGTAAGTCAGCTCAAATTCTAATTTCGCCCCCACTTCCCCGCGCGTCGTATGCTATGTACCGATATGTTTGTAATCACTAATACTGTAAGTAGAAAGGTCGTTAGATACTTATTTCATTAGGTTTATCATATTTATGCCTGTTTCTTAACGCCAAGCCAGCCGCTTCTTATTTTTATCACGGTTATTTCCCATTTTAATTTTACGTCGTACTGTTGCGTAATGTATATTCTGATCGTAAGCGACACAACTCCCTTCAAAAGCCTAAGCGATACTAACGGGGCGACTGGAATCAAGCTCAAGACGCCGATAGTTTAGGTAATTTCTTTTTACAGTGAAAATAATGGTATTTAAAAAAAGTAAATAACATAAGCACTGCTTTATAGTTAATTCAGTTAGTATCCAAAGTTTCACGATCTTATTTAAAGTATTTTATGAATAACAGCGGTTTATTGTTTATTTTAGAGGTAACTTTCGAAAACTATCGAGAAAATTTTACGAAATCGTGTTTTCGTCTAACATAATCATTAACATTAATCCTCAACTTTACCATATATTTATTTCAAAATTAATGCTGCAATATTTTCGGCATAACGAAGGATCTTGCTAAGCCATTTGACATTATATTTCCCCTTAAGTGCAACGCTTCGGGCTGCCTCGCCGACGGCAGAATCATTGGTTTGGTTGGACACTAGGTTTCTTATTCTATTTACTGTAATGTCTACATTTAATAATTCGTGTAATGATGTTTTTCAAGGAAGCTTGTGCGAGTTTACCGGGTTTATTAACTGGGTAGGTTTGTTTTAGTTTAAAATTGAATTCGCAAACAACCTGAACACGATCGCCCTTGTTATATAACCGCTTCTAATAGATAAATCAACAACATTGGCGATGAATGACAAAGTTGGCAAGGGATGCCCTTGACGGAATTTTATCGAAAAAATTAAAGATGGGCTAAATGTTATGTTTATGTTATGTAAATTTGATTTAATTGGAAACCACTGACCTAACTACCAAGGCGCACGATCGTTCGGCTTACATACACGTTAATTCTGAATTGCGCTTAATAGAAATGTCCTTCACTTTACCCAGAATTAATAAATGATTAAAATCCTCGTAGCATGACATTTGTGAGTCCGGCCGCCATCTTTATTCCAATTCCCGCCATTACGTATATTCAAACAAATGAAAATAAAAACAATTATATTCAGAAGTAGACCTACAAGTGCCAATAAATTGAAATAATTTAAAAGAAAGTTACAATGTATAAAGATATACGTTATATGTAACACGCAGACTTTTCAAACATTGACAGGAAAAAAATATATGGATAAATGCCCCTCACACGCAACCTTTTTTAAATTAATTGTTAATTTCTTTAAAGAAATATGAGACATGTTAAATAGGTGGATATATTAGTAAATTGTTTATCAGGGTAACGGTAAAATAGTATTCGAGTAACTACATCTTTAATATAAGCCACAGAGAAGCAAAGACGAAGAAGTGTCTACCTATAAAATAAATATAAAAACATCTTAGCAGGGAAGTGAGAATCGCATCCAGAGAAGAAACTAGGGTCGTGTTCCGATATACACTGCGAGCACTGCTCAGTGCTCTCACTGGTGAAAAATTCGTTCCATTACGGATTGCCAGTACCCTAAGGGAATAAATATATGACGTCATAAATCGCTGCAATATTTGCACTGTGAGCACTGACGCTTTCGAGGTAAAATGTACTTCGATCACGTGATGAAAAACAACAGCGCCTAGGAATTTATTAGCTTCCATGAATGATTGTTAATGTTATTAATTAATACTGTTATTCAAATAAAACTTAATGTTCAAGTTTATTTGCATTCAAATAATATTTTTCTTGTTGAACAGAAAACGTGCACGTGACAAATATTTTTATTTGAAAGCAGTGTCGAGAAATAAAAATGACATTTTACTGGACTGCGTTCTGTTTTTGCCAAACGCACCCAGTATAGCAAATCATAAAAAGGAACATCTTCACACTAGGTATATTAAATTGACGTCACACCTGTGGTCACAGAGTATATCGGAACATATCCTAGTATCAAATAATTCAACATTACTGAAAGATCTAACAAACAATTTGCGTCTGTAGTTGTTGTAGTAGTTGGATATTAATTAGATGCATTGATTTAAGCGTTAAAAATTCTCTTACTTCTTACCCCTTACCCGTGTCTCCATAATATGGCCAATGACCAATTCAAATACCAATAAAGTCCAAACTCATAAGCATCTTGCTAGTTTGAACAGACCTACTCTCATTTTTTTTGGTTCTATGTCAAATTAGGGCAGTGCGGCGGATATTTTTCTTGCCCTAAAACCCTCTCAAAAATGTGAGAAGGCCTGTGCCCGGCATTGGCACTTCGGCTGTAACATTTTAACTTTAAGGTCAAAATTAGAAAAAGTAAACATTAACTACTTGTCATCAAAGGTGATCCCTTATAAAATCGATATTATAATTCAATGCCATATATTATGTTTCCTTATTTAGCCGTTATGAGTTTTAAACAATAAAAATGCCAAGCTTAGTTTTATAATTTTAGCCAAAAAACGTTTAGGGTTTAAGTTTCAAAAACGTTTTTTGACAAATTTGGCACGTAAATAGGTTCGTTACTTCCCATTTAATCCTCGTAATAAGTTCTTTTCCTGCAAACCAGTATTTAAGAGACTTGGTACTCGTATATTACCCTCCCGTCACTACACATTTATGAAGTTGGCATGTTTGTCTTTAAAAATAAGTCACTGTTTATTAAAGCGGGCTACATACGACACGATATCGGTGGCGATCTAGGGTGGAAAGAAATCGGGGCTTTTATCGGGGTAGACCTTACACACGGGCCTGCCTAGCAGTACGCGTTCGGACTTGGAGCGGAATGCATATGCGGTAGAGGTATTATATGTCTTGGCGGTGGTTCTTCAAAATACCTCCGACTCTCTTAAAACACCACCGTGTTGGTTTGGCGTTAGCCACCTCGGTTAATTTATTCGAAAATAGAAAAAGAGAAGTTGCTGGGTGAAAAAATGGCTCCAAAAGAGATAAAAATTAAGCCACATAAACGTACTAAATGGCATGTAATCCAAGGACGTGATTAATTTTCTCCGGATGGATGAAGACAGTTTTTATAACCTTCTAGAAATGATTTCGCCACTTATATAAAAACGTCAATTTCTCCTACCTATGCTATTTAGTTATTTCTTCTCTTTGTTCATTTCTGCTTTGGTCAAAATCTGGTTATGTATTACACACAACAAACAAGGAAATAAAATACTTTTGTATAATAACATGTATACTTTTTTTTAATGTAATCTTTATTTATGGAGTAAAACTATCAGAAAATAAAATAGCTTATATCTTTTTTTTAAACATAAAGAAACCTTTAATTTCGGACATACTCCCTTTTATATAACTTGTTTGTTGATGTGGAGATGGTGAAGGAGTAGAAGTTAGTTGTTGATAAGAAGATGAAGGCACGTAAGATATCGAAGTGTGGTCTTGTGGAGTTGTAAGAGATATGAGTGCGGTCTTGTGTTGATAGCGTTGGAATAGGAGTTAGTTGTTGAGGAGAGGCTTTATCTTCTCCTTACTTACATCATACACTCTACTTTACGAACGGCAATAAAAAAAATTAGTTTAGTAGGCATTCTTGACCATGTCACTTCGCAGGGTCACAGGCTGGGGTGGATATGATTTGGATTTCGATAAAATTTCAATTAATTTATTTATTTTATTCACTTTTTTTTTGGTTTTTTTGTAAAATATCAGTGCCATAGGCTTCTACTCCGTTTTTATGATTAAAATGTAAAAATTTTGTTATATAAAAAAGGTCATTCAGTATCACTGTTTTGTTAACTTCCTTCCGCGAGGGTTGCCGGCAGCGACTGCCAAAAGAAATCGGGCCGATGCGCCTACACACACGCAGTAAGGAGGGGGCGGTGCCCCGATCTAGGAAGCATCGGCTGATCTAGGAAGCATTTTTGCTCCTGCCAGCCGATTAAGGAGGCGATATTGGCCACGACTTAGGATGGCCCTACATACGACACGATTTAGAGGCAATCTAGGAGGCATCCCCACTACTCCACCCTAGATCGCCACCGATATCGTGTCGTATGTAGCCCGCTTAAAGCGCGTGATATACGAGTATATCCCCGAAACCGACGTGACCTAGTAAAACTAGTTCTAGATGTTATTCCTAGATTCGTTAAAATAGCAAAAGTTGCCTAAATATGTGAATAAAAATATTTAATAAACTACCTAATGAATTTAAATTAACAAGCGAAAGATTATTTAAGAAACATTTGTTTAATTGGTTAAAAGCCGAATGTTATTATGATGTAAAAGATTTTTTAGATGGTAATTAAATATTATTGATTCTGTATTTGCATGCTATTTACCATTGGTAGCGAAACACGAGTGCACTAGATAAATTGTAATATGATGATAAAATGTACCTTACAATTTATCTAGTGCACTCGTGATTCTTGCAAATAAAAATTTATGATCAATGTTTTTTAAAGTTGGCTTTAATTTTTCCAAATACTAAGTCTTAGCACCGATTTTAGGAGTTATTAAGTGGAAATTATATTTTATATTTATTTTTAAATAGTTACTTTTCATTTAAATTTAATTTGACGAATCAAAATTGTTTGATTCGATTTGTTTCTTTAAACCGTTATTTAAAAGATAATACAAGAGCAAAGACAGCAATATCCGCTTTGTATACGTATGTAGGGAAAAATCAAGACCATTTTTTTAGTATCCGGAACAGACACAGGAAACCAAAGATTGTTCCAGTCATCGAAGAAAGGGCAAAAAGTAAAATCACTAACGTAACGACAGTTGATAAGACATGCCTGGAAAGTGCATACGCGTCGCGTCGTCTACCCGAACGGTTCTCGGAAATTGCCAGCTGTAAATTAAAGTTTGCTTTTAATTTATTGCCCTGAAGGAACAAGGACTGTGATTATTTTTATTTTTTTTTAAATTCGGAACCAATCGTTTATATCATATCTGGTTTAAATGTTATTGTGCGAAATTTGAAGGATTTCTTTTTATTGATTGTGAGTAATATGTTATTTATTAATGTTTCAATTAAGTATTAATTTAATTATTGGTTTAAGAATATTATGTAATTAATTACTTGGCTTTTTGAATGCTGTTCAATTACAACTACAAATAATTATTACGAACTGCATTAATAATGGCGGTAAGATTTAAAGGTCAGAGTACTAGTGTTTTTGCTTGTCCTGGATTCGAATCTCGTTTATTATTATTGTGTAAGTGTCCCCGAGTCACTGACAATGACCTTTCTGACTTCCATTGATATTAATACTTAAAACAAATATCCGTAACTGTTCAATGCGTAAACGTTTTTACTACCTAAAGATTTCCTTTTTTTAATAAGGACTGGCGACCTGCCCCGGCGTTGCCTATATAAGTAGTATAGCTGTATCACGAATGGGTTGGTTCGACCGGGGAGGACCACGCTCTCACAGAACACCAGCGTCAAATAGCATCTTAACGCTGCTGTGTTTCGTATGGTGAGTGTAGAGAACCGGAGACCCTTTTTACTTGAAACGAGGCATTCCGTCTTAGTCCTCACGGGTGACAACGCATCTGCATTTTGATTCGTAATCGAGGATAGATGTAGATGTCTATGGACCACAGTAACCACTTACCATCAGGTGGACTGTGTGCTCGTCGCTGTGTGCCTATCCTACAAAAAAAAATAGATTTAAGATATTCAATAACCAAATTTATTTCATAAACTTTCCTTTTTATAAAACAAAAAAAACTTCAAGTGTTTGGAATAAAATATAACCTGGCAGCAAGGCATGTCCTCCGAGCTTTTAAAACTTCATCTCGATCGGTTTAATCATTCCAAAAATTAGTAAACACACAGACAGACAGACAGACAATTTTTTTGAAATGGTTGTTTGTGTCCTAATTATAATTAATTAATGAGTTGTTATTAATAATAATAATGTCCTCCAGACAGAATTTCTGTCACGGTGGCCTGCCTCAACGGAGACTAGCCATCGGTGCAGGACAGGATTATAGTGCCCAAGTGTATGAGCAAGTACAGGTGCGCTCTCTATTCCCTCACTCTCATAATCCAATGCGGCGGTAAATCGAAACGACCGGAGAGAGATCAGGCGCAGGACTACCGGCTTTACGTGCTTTCCGAGGAACAGGGCAAAAACACCGCCAACTTTCTGACTCCGGGCAGCTGCTGAGAATTTCTTGCCGGAAAACTCAATAATCGATTTTTTGGCTTGACCCGGGATTCAAACCCGGGATCTCATGATCAGCAGTCGCACTACTTCAACCACTAGACCAACGAGGCAGTCGAATTATTATCAAATTATTTAATGATTATGAATTATTATTATTAAGTTATTATAACCCTTTGTGCTCAATAGAACGGTTTACGGTTTAAGACATTTATTTCTCAAAAATAATACAATTCACTTATCATGATAAATAACAAGTTAATCATTAGATACTAAATACATGAAGTTATTAAGAACGGTAGGTACTCGTAAATGATCTATTTTGTAGTGGATATGCACAATCTTTTTACATTGTTGCGGATTGTGGATAATAAGAAAAGTAGATGTAAAATTACATATCGTTATTGAAAGGAAGTCTGTAGCAATTACACATTGTTCATATTTGCAAGCAATTTGGATGGTCTTTTTTATATTAATGGTTATATTTTGTAGTAATGGTTATATTTTGTAGTATATAAGTGGTAAAATCGCTTTAAAGTTTACAAACTGTTCAAATAACGTCTCTGTAATGATAATTTAGGTCGTAATTCCCCACTTACCAGAACGATATCATTATACAACCGTATACCAAATTCCATAGAAATAGATATAATGTATGCACCGTTGTCTAGAAAGTATTTGATCTATAAAAATTTGGTAAATATGTAATAAATTTAGTAGATTTATAATTAATATTATATAGACTCTAAGCATTAAATCCACAAACTGTAGCTATAGCAAATCTGTTTTTCCAGGTGTACTTATTATCTGTTTCTTTTTGTTTATAAAAAATCACTTCCCTATTTATGTAAGTTGTGGTTACCTGTGAGAAGATTAACACATAGCATGTAGTCGCAGTGTTGTGTTATATTTTTGTTCGTACTGTGTATCATCTGTTGGTGATCCAAATAAAGAGAAAAAAGTCAAATTAATTAAAGAAATAATATTGACTTTATAAATAAGTTATTGCTATTTCAAATCCAGAAATATCTTTTAAGATGTGGTGCTTTAAAGTTTTTTGTATAAAGTATAAGACAGGATCTCTTTTATGTTATTAGGCAATTTATTATATAATTCTGCTCCTTCGTATAATAATTTTTATTGTGTGTAGTGTTTGTCTCAGGCAAATGTTATTTTGCCGTCCAGTAAATACGTTTTTGTGCCAGTCCTTTCTTTGTAAACGTTATTTTAACTTAAGAGTGTATATCTTTATTTAAGTTTTTGTACTAATATGAATGTATTATATTCATAAATCTGCGACAGTGTGATTAATTTAGTTTCTTTGTAAATTTTTTCGATAGGAGTTAGATAGTGATATTAGAACAGTAGTTTGATTACTTTGTTTTGACATGTTTCGATTTGCTTTAGATTTGTTTTAGCCTGAGTACCCCACCCCTCTATTAGGTAGTCTAGATGAGGTTTTATCATGGCGTTGTGTATAATATATCTCACTGATTTTGGCAGACAGCAAATATTACCTCGAAGCGCACTCATTACAGAAGATAGCTTAGATCTTAATTTATATAGGTGCGGCAGTTACGTTATATGTTTATCTAGATGGAGTCCAAAATACTTTTCTGTATTAAGTTTGGTTGTGGGTTCGTTCCTTATGCGGAGAGTTAAGTGATTTTCGTTTTTTTGTTCTTAGCTTGAAAATAATGTACATAATTATATTTAGATGTGTTAACAGCAAGCAAATTGTCTTGGAACCATCTAGAGAGTGTATCCAAATCTTGCTGTGCTTCTTTAATGATCTGCTCGATGTCCTTGCCAAATAAAAATAAACATGTGTCGTCAGCATATAATATTATATCACTTGAAAGGGTAATGTTATGATATGCCTTTTACGTATAATATGAACAATAAAGGACCGAGAATAGAGCCTTGTGGTACGCCGTAGGCTAAAGATTCGTGATTACTTTCTATATCACCGATACTAACAATTGGCTGTCTGTTAGAGAGATACGACCGCAAAATGTCGTGGGCAGCCTGTAACATCAATATAACAGACAGATATTTCAAATATTTAAATGTATGTATGATACAATTATAAAGAAGTATAGAATCAATGATTTAATACTATTAACCAGACACTTCTAGTTAATCGCCTTCATCGATTTCTTGCATTTTTTACCATTTAGTGTTGCCATTCGAGAACCTTTCTTTCCCATTAGTTGTCGGTTCTTTGAACTATATGGCCAGCCCTTTGCTATTTAAGCTATATATAACTACTATTATCGCGATCTTACAGGCCGCGAGCCTTGAGTCAGATGAAGCTGTAAGAGCCACATAGGTTAACAGCACAAACATCTCGAAAATAGCTCCGCTACGAGGTTGCTACTCGAGAACCTTTCTTTCCCATTAGTTGTCGGTTCTTTGAACTATATGGCCAGCCCTTTGCTATTTAAGCTATGCGTTATTCCTATTACTCTATATTATTACATAATAACAAAATGTTATATACCTACATAATATAACACCAAATTACATCATACTTATAGTTGCGGCAACAATTTTATAAAATGAAATGTAAAGTTAAGTAAAGAAATGAAATTATGAATAAATTACAATTATTAAAAATGCAAAGGTATAGAACCATAGGTCATCACAACATGTAAATAAAATTATACTCGTATTACAGTAGCACCTGTTTACAAGTATATTTGATGTTTCTTCAATAAATCTTAAAGGCTAAACAAACCAAAGTTTTAATATTTCTATTTGACAATTTTCATATGTCGTCGGGCTGTCAGTGAAGTCTAGTCTAAACAGATGAAATGAAACAACACACTCGTTAATCTTATTGTTAGACGAATAAATAACCCTGTTATGTGTCAGTGGTTCTCGACCTTATAGCGATGAGGGACCATTTGACCAATTGTTGACTTACCATGGACCTCCGACTATTGGGCATAATATAAATTAAGGTAAGGTTCATTTAAAAGTTTGTTTTATAAACAAAACAAAATGATTGTGTGACATCATTACGTGCGCCTTATGTTAATGTAAAGTCAAGTATTGTAAATCGTATCGGTAGTATTCGCAAATCAATCTACCCTCCTCTCGAAAAATAAATTATTTTGAGTATATTAGTATTCTGTGAGAGCGTGGTCCTTCCCCGGTCAAGCCGACTCATTCGTGCTACAACTATATTACTAATATAGTCTCTTAGAGAAAAAATTAAAAAAAAATATATTAACTTTGGCCTCTAAGTGTATATATGTAGTTTTAGTAAAAAAAGTCAATAAATCATTCTTGGGACAATGTCTTTGAGTATTCAACCAACGGCAATGTATACGCTATTACAACAAAGTTCCAGAAAAAATACCAGGTCTCTCTATTACCAAGTTTAAATATTTAATTAAACAAAAACTGTATAAAAAGGTTTTTTATTACATAAATGAATACATGGTTGATAATAACCCATGGGAATAAATTATGTAAATATTTTGTGACAATTATTGCATTGCATACAATGTCAATGCAATGTAAAATTTATTTTTTAAAAAAAGTCCCGCTGGGTTTCTTGCTGGTTCTTCCCAGGACAGAGGTATTTTTTTCGAACCAGTGGTAAAGTAAAATATTGACTTTCAATAATAATTACTTGTAATCTATATTGATTAAAAATATTCTATTCTATAGCTGCAGCATGGCTCTACCACGTAAACGTTACTTAACAGGATGTTCCAACTACGGATTAATGTATCTATTTTAACAAAAAATTTGTTAATAATAATAGTAAAGTAAAAAATATATGCACCTAACTCAGCTGAAGCGGTTACAAACCTTAAGAGTTTCGTGCAAATATCATCTGCGGTCCAGGCGACCGTTTTAAAGACTTCTAAAAGGAGAAGATACTCATCATCATTATCATCATTACAGCCCTTCACAAGTCCACTGCTGAACATAGGCCTCCCCCAAGTAATGCCACAAAGCACGGTCCTGAGCCACCTGCATTCATCGACTTCCTGCATGTCTTACCAGGTCGTCACTCCATGGGGGCAGCCGCTGCCACTCGAGAACCTTTCTTCCCCATCGGTTATCGGTTCTTCGAGCTATATGGCCGGCCCATTACCACTTCAGCTTACTAATCCGTTGGGCTATGTCGGTCACTCTGGTTTCACTGCGGATATCCTCATTTCTGAGTCTATCACGCAGTGAAACTCCGAGCATAGCCCTCTCCATAGCTCGCTGAGCGACCTTGAGCGTCCTCATACGGCCAGCGGTGAAGGACCACGTCTCAGATCCGTAAGTCATCACTGGCAACACGCACTGGTTGTACACTTTAGTTTTCAGAGATTGAGGTATACCTGATGAGAAGATGTGTCGTAATTTCCCGAACGCTGCCCAGCCGAGTTGAATCCGGCGATTGACTTCTCGGTCGAAGTTGGACTTACCTAGTCGGACTATTTGTCCCAGGTAAACGTACTCGTCAACAACTTCAAGCATAGTGCTCCCAACAATTACCGGCATAGGTGTGACATGGACATTAAACATGATCTTTGTTTTGTCCATGTTCATCTTAAGACTTATCCGTTGGGAGACAACATTGAGGTCATTGAGCATAGTGCTAAGGTCCTCCAGCGATTCTGCCATAAGGACTATATCGTCGGCAAATCGAAGGTGAGTGATGTAGTCGCCATTGATGTTAATACCGTATCCTTTCCAGTCCAGTAGCTTGAAAACGTCTTCCAACGCAGCGGTGAAGAGTTTCGGGGATATAATATCACCCTGTCTTACAACTCTCTGCAGTTGGATAGGTTTCGTACTCTGGTTCTGTACTCGGATAGCCATCGTAGCCCTACTGTACAAACACTTCAGCACTTCGATATACCGACAGTCAACTTGGCACCGCTGAAGAGACTGCAGCACCGCCCAAATTTCGACGGAATCAAAGGCTTTCTCATAGTCCACATACGCCAGGCAAAGTGGCAGATTGTTCTCTTCGGACTTCTGTACAATTTGCCGAAGGGTATGTATGTGGTCTATGTTACTGAAACCTTGTCGGAAACCGGCTTGTTCGGGAGGCTGGAAGTCGTCGAGTCTGCTTGCGAGACGATTCGTAATGACTCTCGAAAACAGCACGTAGACGCGGCTCAGAAGGGAAATCGGTCTGTAGTTCTTCAAGAGAGCGTTGTCGCCTTTCTTAAAGAACAAGACCACCGCGCTTCTGCTCCACGCCTCCGGAGTAATGCCACCATGGAGGACGGAATTGAAGAGCTTCTGAAGGACTTCAAGTACCGGTGTTCCACCCGCTTTTAGAAGCTCCGCTGTAATTCCATCCTCGCCCGGGGCCTTGCCGTTTTTAAGGTGGTGGAGAGCCATTCTAATCTCGCTCAGACTGACGTCCGGGATATCATCGGAATAGTGTCGGATAAGACTTGCTCTTGGATCGTTACTCACACTTGCGTGTGGCTCCAACGATGATGTGTACAGCTGCCCAATAGAACCTCTCAATCTCACTCAGAATCTCAAGTGTCCCGGAAACGATGTTGCCACACTCAGTCTTCAGCCTTGACAGTTGGCACCTTCTGGCAGACAGATCTCTGGCAAAGACTTTGGAGCCCTGGTTCCGCTCGATCGCTTCTTTAATACGAGCAGTATTAAAGTTGCGTAAGTCTCGCCGCTCTTTGGAGATCTGTCTGTTCAGTTGTTTGTATGCTGTCAAATCTGTTGTTGAGTTTTTGAATTATTCTTAATATAATGTTCTCATTTTGTTTATATTGAAGTCGGTTGTACAAAACTTTTGAGTTTACCACTTGTTATAGATGAAATCATTATTTAAATAAATGAAATTTTTAAAAATCACGTTTTAAAAACGTTTAAAATACTTACCACGTTTTTTCTTATCATTACATTGCCATCCGATTCTTAACCGACTCGAACAGCACACACAAAAGTGACTTAATAAAAATGTGGTAATAAAAAAGTACCTAAGTGTAAAAACGAGCACACCGTCCAACTAGGCCCTGCCTGGAATAAACAGTCGTTTAACCAAGGTTCTAATGAGACTGAACAAGCCACAGGTCAGGATAGCAATAAGTGCATGGCTCCTTAAACATTTATTTACCATAGGTGTTACAGATAGCCCCCTGTACAGGGCATGCATGGGGGAGGAAGAAACGGCGGCTCACGTGTTGCTGACATGTCCGGAGTTCGCTGCATACAGAGCTAAACATCTCGGCACGCCAGGATCGCTCCACGAAGTTCCTTGCAACATCAAAGGACTGTTGAACTTCTTCGGGAAGATTTCGTGACTCGAAAAATCACATTATTCAAAATACGCGCTTAGACGTGGAGTTGCGGAAAACAGCCCATCGTAAACTAAACCAATTTATGTTTCTAATTTAAAGCACTGAAACATAAGTTTATCTGAATACGAATTTCATGAATTTCCTTATGTGTTCGTTTTGAATATAACTATTACATAAATTTAACGTAAAGTTAATGGAAAGAGTTTCTTGTTTAATATCACTTGGATTCAAAGAATGTATATATTCCATAGAGCGGAAAGCGTACAGAAAGTGAAAGTAAATATAGTAATGGTGGGTTTCCGTGTTCAAACGTGTCTTCACTACTTGTACCCTAAACAATTTTTAATTTGATAAGAATCACTTAACCTCGTTATCCACCCATAAAACCTAAGTGATAAACTTACGTTTTTATGGGTCGATTCGACCTGCTAAGGACCGCCAACCAGTAATATACTATGTTACAGGCGTATAATAGGATTGTAATTTTTTTTAGTACGGTAGAGCCTAACTGCATCTACAAGTATATTATGCGCTAGTCCCTTTGAGAATAGCCGCCGGTCGGAAGAACATTATAGTTTCAGCAAGAATGTGTCCACCAGATAATTTTTTTATAGGCTAAGGTTACAAACGAGCACACAGTCCACCTGATGGTAAGTGGTTGCTGTGGCCCATAGATATCTACATCTACCCTCGATTACGAATCAAAATGCAGATGCACTGTCACCCGTGAGGACTAAGATGGAATGCTTCGTTTCCAGTAAAAAGGGTCTCCGGTTCTCTACACTCACCATACGAAACACAGTAACATCAAGCTACTATTTCCCGCTGGTATTATGTGAGAGCGTGGGCCTTCCCCGGTCGAGCCGACCCATTCGTTCTACAGCTATACTTCTAATATAATTGCAGCATGGCTCTACCACGTATAAAAGTTACCACGCTTTCACAAAATACCAGCGTAAAATAGCAGTTTAATGTTGCTGTGATACGTACTTTAAGTGGAAACTGGTGGTGTTAACCGGAAACCCTTTTCACCTGTATCGAGGCATTTCCTCTCAGTCTTCAGGGGTGATCACGCATCTGCATTTTGAGACGTAAATTTGAGGTAATGAGGCCAGATATAGGTGAACACCACGGCAACCACTTACCAACACGTGGAATGTGCTTGGTTGTCATTCTTGCTTCCATAAAAAAGCTTACTAAAACTTACTTATGTGCTTAAGTTTCCTATATTAAGACAACTGAATACCGGCTATATGAATAATAATTATCGGTAAATTTGGTTTTCAATCTCTGCTTTCCAGTAATCAAATTATAATTAGTAATATAATTTGATTACTGGAAAACGAAAGAAAAGAAAACTAGAAAACTATTATTGAAAAAAAAATAGTCCCGCTGGGTTTCTTGCTGGTTCTTCCCAGGACAGAGGTTTTTTTTGCGAACCAGTGGTAAATGAAAAAAGTGACTTTCAATAAGTATTGTTATAATCTACATTGAATAAAAAAAGTTTCTGTTTCAGTGTGCATTCTCGTACGCCGTCGCTACACTGCAACGAGCAAATATCTAAGTTCAAATCATGTTAAGAAAAACAACACATTAGAAATAATATCGTTATTTAATTTTCTATACTTCCAAGTGTCAAATAAATAAAGTTATTTATGTCCATTAAGTTGTATCCAAGGTCACGTTAATTGGCAATTTGTTGTGAGAAACTGCCAACTGTTATTTTAGCTGTCAGTAAAAACGAATTAAGTTCTCTGGTATATTCCAGTACTTCTGAAGAACGAATGTGAGTGACATATACGTAGTATGCAAGTTTATAGATGCATGAAAACATTGTCCTCTTGAGAATAAAGTTAAACACTAATTATCTAGAGTTTATGCGTGAACATTGACTATTTTAGTCCTTGAGTTTCAAAAAGTGACGGGTTCTTATAGCCTTCTGATTTTGTTTTTAGGGTTTAGTCCTAGTGGGGTTAGCCAAATTGACTTTTTACAATCTTTACAGCTAAATGTAAAAATAAATGTAAAAATATGTTATCCGTCATGTGATGTTGGTTTCATTTTTATAGATAATTAACTATCGTGGTGGATATGGCCTTCTTACCAGACACCAAGGTATGTTAATTTTAATAATGCTTTGTCTAAAAAAGTATATGAAGATAAAAGTTAACTAAGATAATAATAATAATATTAATTAGGGCATCCATCTGATTGGGCTTTTATTTATTTAAGTATGTATTATTTATTAATTTATGTGAGTATATTAAATGCCATCAAAAACATAACTTCTAAGAACTCAGTGAAGAACTGATCGAAGTACCGTACGGTAGAAGTACCGTAAAAAATTGTGAGATCCATATAATACCAAGTCAGTCAATTTATTAACTCCCTACTTAAGGATCCTTCTGTTTTAAGTTATTATGTAATTAGCTAACCTAACAACATTTTATAGTGACCATACCAATGTTAAAAATCTTTTGTGTATTAAATATATAGATTGACTTGGCCATCGCATGAAAATGCAAAGTAATACATATTATATTAAATTAGATTGCTTAATGCGATTGCCAAGTCAATCTATATATTTAAAACATAAAAGATTTTTAACATTGGTATGGTCACTATAAAATGTTGTTAGGTTAGCTAATTACATAATAACTTAAAACAGAAGGACCCTTAAGTAGGGACTGATTAAATTAACTAAACTTAATATTACATGGGTCTCACAACTTTGTACGGTAGAAGAACTGATTTGCGAGACTTGTTTTTTTACAAGTTATGTTTTTGGTGGCATCTCTTTTCTTTTTGTAGACAAGATAGTCCTAGTTTTTTTTCCTTTCCGGTACCTTCTACTTTTTGAATACCAACAACGTACCTATCTACACCTATTATACATATACAAGAACTCTGATTCATTCACTGCAAATTTAACTTTGTAATTCTATATATTTATATAGGATTACAAAGTTATTTATGCAGTTGTTGTATCTAGAAAACTGGACAGAAATTAAAAAATATTTTAGTTTTTCCTTGATTTATACACTAAACTATAATTTATTCTAAATTTTAATCTTCTATGCCTGCTAGAAGTGCCTTAGAGTTTTGTTGATCGGTCAGTCAGTGAGTGACAAAATTAAGAAATTTTGACTAGATATAATTCGTAAACTACTGGTTCAAATTGAATTAAATTTAATATATATATATATATATACATATATATAAATATATATATATATATATATATATAAATATATATACTATGTTTATACTATGTCTACTCGGTTACTGAAAATTCGGGCTTCTAGTTTCATCCATTACGAAGTTATAGGGGGTCGAAAATGGCCTGAATTGCTTCGTGAAAAGTATGGTACGTCCGTGCCGCTTTTTTGCTCGACTTGGCGGGGGAACTGCCGTGCCTCCAGATATATATTTATCATTTCCTTTTATATATTTATTCAGCTCAACCATATGAGAATACTCTATTATTACCCCTAAATAATAATAATTATATATGCATATACGAACAATCTTAATGGTACTTTACCTATATCAATGTTGCTAACTTCTTTACTGGTATCTGTATATTTGTTTATAACTTCGAAACCAGTGATCGTGGTAGTTGAATTATATAAAAGGCGATTGTAGTTTTTTCGATGACAAATTATGACAACTTGATTTATATTACTACTTATTTTTAAACTGTGTGATAAAAGAAGAGTGTGGTTTGCAAGATGATGCGGTGACCAGGATTAAGTAAGGAATGCTTCGGTGGTTTGGTCATGTAGAAAGAATGAATGCGGAAAGACTGACAAAGCAAATATATGTTGCAGAAGTGAATGGAAGAGTCGGAAAGGAACGTCCAAGGCGGAATTTTGTCGACCAAATTGGCGATATACTAAAAGTGGACCAAATTAAGAGTACCCTTAACCGACGAGCATGTATGCGTAGGTATATGGATGTGGAAGAGGCGAGAGAGGTATTTCAGGATCGTGCTAAATGGAAGTCTGTAGTCTCTGCCTACCCCTCTGTGTGACAGGCGTGAGAGTTTATGTATGTATGATTTATCTGTCATATTACGCGGGTGACATAGCCGATAATCTTACGACATCATAAATAATGTGTGGCTGATATGAACCGTCAAAATTTTGCGATCTAAGAAAATAATGATTTTCCAATTGGTAAAGCGTGCAAGGCCGTCATGTGAGGCGTACGTTCACGGTCATTATCAACGAGCTCGCAATCAGATATAAATGTTTCAATTTACAATTACCTACATAAATGATAAAGATCACCTATCGGTGTAGGAATATCCACTACCCCATATTATCCCGTGGATGTCGTAACAGGCGACAGAGGGAAACCAATCAGAGGATCATCAGAGGAAAATAATCATCCTAATAACGATTAGAAATAAAAAACTGCGGTTGCCAATCCGCTCACCAGGCGTAGCGAATATTCCCCTACGAGGTAATTTATAGGGGGGTGGGGGGCACGTTATGTAGTGAACTTTAATAGGCTATAACGGTAACCTTAACAACAATCATCTATGTGCGCTTAAATTAAATTACGCGCCTTTTCATTTTCACACTTGCGAAACCATGGTACCTAAATAATGATTGTTATATCATTTGTTTTCGCTAATATTTATTTTGAGTCTCGCGCGCTTGCAAACCCTTAACTCTGTAAATGGCCCTATAGAAAATTGAGCTTTACTCTCCAGGTGCACGATTATCACATACGAAAGCTATTAATTAATACAATATGTAAATCTACATAATATATAATTTGTTTATGAAACAGGTCTTCCACTAGTTACATCACTGCAGTCGGTTGCTTTATATTTTATTGTAAATTACACATTACTAAAAGCATACATTTCAAAGGTTTATCGGAGCTATTAGGAACATTATCATATAAAAATTTTGATCTCGTTTGTCAGTAACTTGATCTAACTTGAAATAGCAAAAACATATTAAAGTAAGTAGAACTCACACACGCACACGTACATGCACACGCACACGCACACGTAAACGCACACGCACAAGCACACATACATACACATACATACACACACGCACGCGCCACGCACACACACACACACACACACACATACACACATGCACACACGCACGAGCACGCACGCACGCACACACGCACGCACGCCTCGCACGCAAGCACGCACGCACGCACGCACGCAGGCACGCACGCACGCACGCACGCACGCACGCACGCACGCACGTTCGCACGCACGCACACAACACACACACACACACACACACATACACACACACACACACACACACAAAGGCACGCACGCGAGCACGCGCGCGAGCACGTACGCACGCAACGCTTACATACGCGCCCGTATGTACTGCACCTTTGGCGAGAATGTTATTAGTTTTATTAAATGTTTGTAGTTAATTATTATGAAAGGTCATGCAAATAGTAGTGCAATGGAAGAGTCGAGTCTTTATACTTAAAAGGAGTCACCATCTCCGATTATACTATGTGTATGATAATTTACTGAATAACCTTTTTTATAATCTTGGTTTCCTTGCTAAAATCTATAAAAGTCACATAAATTTTTGTGTTCATACATAATATGTTCACATGTGTACGTGCACGTATATAATGTCACGGGCACTGCTTGTCAATTACTGTAATAAGTTGTGTGTATCATAAATCTATCCAGTCATTGTTCGCGAAAACTACATTGTAGTGAGACACGTGTGCTCGTTCGCTAAACGATGACCGCCTATCATATGACTTGAAAATAGGGATACCATATGTGAGGTTTTGCCCAGACATGTCAGGAATTTTGGGCTCTTGACAGTATATTTTATGTAATGGTGATGGAATCTGCAACTTAGATTGATCGAGTGAGTATACAAAACTAATAACTGATTTATTTATTTTTCTCCGAGTTGTTAATTACGTTTGCAACAAAATGTCGGGACTTTTTTATGGCAATCAGATTATTTGTCAGGACTTTACAGTTTTTAGTAACCTTACTTAAAATAAGTTAACGAAGAAATATTAAACGTAGTAGTTTCTATAATTTCTAATAGCACTTTAGTAGGGTTGTCAAAAGTACAGTTTCTTTTAACTGTTAAATACCAGGACTTGAGTACTATCTCACCTGAGGGAAATAGTTACGTAGGTGAGGGTAGTAAGGAGCAAACCTAGCTTAAGAAAAACCCATTTTACTCTTACCTTAAAACATTCACAATGTCGGATCGGAAAACAGATGCTTGCAAATTCCTATTAATTGTTAGGAAATATTTACTTCCTAGGAGTCAGTCTAGGAAGAAATCGCCTTCTTACCTATTCATGGCACCTAATAGCAGTGTGAGTGCATATGTTGTTTTCCAGTCTTTATGTAGAATATATGTCAGTATATAGAAGATTCTGAAGGGTATATAGAGTAGGGTTGCCACCTTTTTTAAACGAGTATAGTATTTTTCCCAAAAAAGATACAAAAATATAGTACTTTTGAGAAATTCACGAAAAAAAAGTACACTTATTTTTAAACTTTATGTATTTTTCCGTATATGTACATATTTGTTATTGCTCTTCGCTTTAGCCATCAGTGATTTATTAAAATTAAAATAATTATGGGAATTGAAATAATTAAATTATTATTAGATTAATACATGCTCTATTTCTTTCTTCTTTCCATTTTACATTCATGATAGAAAAAATACTTTTCGTAAAACTTACTTGTTCTCACAGTCACAGTTAATATAACATACAGGTACGTGGTAGAGCCACGCTGAGGCATTCAATCTTAGTCCTCAGTGGCACAGAATAAATAATAGTCTACGTATCAGTGGCCGTGTAGTGGCGGTTAAGAATATCCACTACCCCATATCTTCCCGTGGGTGTCGTAAAAGGCGACAGAGGGAGACAGGCAGGAGATGGGCAGCAGCATCTTCTTGATAACAACTGTACGACAAAAAAAAAGCTGCGGTTGCAAACCCGCTTGCCAAGCGTGGCAACTATGGCAATATACCCCCATGAACAATTACACAAATAAACGGCCCCCAGTCCCCGGCGGCCCCGCTATTCCTGGCTACGGTGGCAACCATGGTAACGGCGGGGCAGAGAGTGCTAAGAATCTCCGGTGGAGGTTCGGTTGCCATCTACGACGACTCGACCTGGCTACATTTAACGCACGCACCCTGAGGACCGACGAGAAGATCCTGGAGCTTCAGACTGACAGATTAATGACAAGCTCGTAGAAACTGTCCATGCGGTCGGAGCTAAGTTCTGCAAGACCCGCCGCAGAAGAACACAAAAACTCTCCGATCACACTTTTAATCTCATGGCTGTTAGACGGGAGATGAGGCTGCAATCGTCAACAAATTTGACTTTAATACTGCTCGTATTAAAGAAGCGATCGAGCGGAACCAGGGCTCCAAAGTCTTTGCCAGAGACCTGTCTGCCAGTAAGAGCCAACTGTCAAAGCTGAAAACTGAGTGTGGCAGCATCGTTTCCGGGACACCTGAGATTTTGAGTGAGATTGAGAGGTTCTATGGGCAGCTGTACACATCATCGTTGGAGCCACACGCAAGTGTGAGTAACGATACAAGAGCAAGTCTTATCCGACACTATCCCGATGATATCCCGGACGTCAGTCTAAGAGAGATTAGAATGGCTCTCCAGCACCTTAAAAACGGCAGGGCCCCAGGCGAGGATGGAATTACAGCGGAGCTTCTGAAAGCGGGTGGAACACCGGTACTTGAAGTCCTTCAGAAGCTCTTCAATTCCGTCCTCCATGGTAGCACTACTCCAGAGGCGTGGAGCAGAAGTGCGGTGGTCTTGTTCTTTAAGAAAGGCGACAACGCTCTCTTGAAGAACTACAGACCGATTTCCCTTCTGAGCCGCGTCTACGTGCTGTTAAATACCAGAGAGTCATTATGAATTGTCTCGCACGCAGACTCGACGACTTCCAGCCTCCCGAACAAGCCGGTTTCCGAAAAGGCTTCAGTACCATAGACCACATACATACCTTGCGGCAGATTGTACAGAAGACTGAAGAGTACAATCTGCCACTTTGCCTGGCGTATGTGGACTATGAGAAAGCCTTTGATTCCGTCGAAATTCGGGCAGTGCTACAGTCCCTTCAGCGGTGCCAAGTTGACTGTCGGTATATTGAAGTGCTGAAGTGTTTGTACAGTAGGGCTACGATGGCTATCCGAGTACAGAACCAGAGCTCGAAACCTATCCAACTGCAGAGAGTTGTAAGACGGGGTGACGTTATATCCCCGAAATTCTTCACCGCTGCATTGGAAGACGTTTTCAAGCTACTGGACTGGAAAGGATACGGTATTAACATCAATGGCGAGTACATCACTCACCTTTGATTTGCCGACGATATAGTCCTTATGGCAGAATCACTGAAGGACTTAAGCACTATAGCACTAGATGGAGTGACGACCTGGTAAGATATGCAGGAAGTCGATGGATGCAGGTGGCTCAGGACCGTGCTTGGTGACATTACTTGGGGGAGGCCTATGTTCAGCAGTGGACTTGTGAAGGGCTGTAATGATGATGACGTATCAGGGGTAACAACGCATTTGCGTTTTTATTCTCAAACGAAAGAAATGTAGATGTCTATGGGCCACAGCACCCACGTACCAACAGGTGGACTGTGTGCTCGTTTGTTACCTTTATTCTATAAAAAAAATATATAAAAAAGTGCGACAGTCGAATTAGGAATATAAATATAGTAGTACGATACTATATATTATAATACGGGTGGCAACCCTAGTATAGAGAGCTAGTACAACTATAGGCAGTTAGCCAATCCACTTTAGTCCTTTTAATTGGAATAAAGTTGACAAACGAGCACGCAGTCCCCCTGAAGGTATATGTATGCTGTTGCCCATAGATACCATGGTCTAAGAATCAAAACGCAAATGTGCTGTCATTCTTTAGAACTAAGATCGAATGGCCCGATACATGTTAAAAGGATTTCTAGTTATCTACAATCACCATACGAAACACACCAGTACGATGCTGTTATTTCAAGCTGGTAATCTGAGAAATGGTGATCCCTTCCCGGTCGGGTTTATACATATCTCATTTAGTTTGAAGAGCACTTACCGCTCTTCGTACTTTTTAACATCTGTGACATTCTGTTGGTACAATCTATTATATAAATATCTTCATCTTACTGTTGCTTGCTTACAATATTATATTTCGAACTATTTTAATTCATAGCATTACCACTGGTGTACGAGTAGTGCCGCGCTTTAACTTATTGCTTTTCAATTAAAATTCGGCGTTATGTGTGTCAAGAATAAAATAATTATTATTGTTTGATAGAAAATGAATTTGTGATCGATTTTTACCAACCGAGTGGTTCAGTGATTAATGCAACGATCAAAACTTCTGAATCTTACGTTCGAATTATAGTTATAGAAAATAATGAAGCAAAAGCTGATGGATAATCTAAAGTCGTACTTTTGTATGCAGCCGATTAAATGAAAATATCGTACCTATCATTATTTTTATATACAACTGACTAACTGAACGTGTCATATCATTATTTTTAATATTCTTGCCGATGTGAAAAAAAGGAGGAGGCTTACAATTTGACCGGAATTTTCTTTTATCTCTTTTTTTGTAAAACCTGGATTTCACAATAAGAAATTGTTTTATCTCCGGTAGGAGTAATAGTGTTCTGTGTTTTATTCTTTTTAGTTGTCTTAAGTCTGAATTTTTTTAACTCTTTTGTGTGGATTAGGTAATATTACATTTATTATACAGTCCTTACACAAGTGTAACTTAATTGATTAAATAAAATTATCAAAATCGTTTTACAATATAAAAAGAAAAGAGGGTATACCCAAAAACATTGTAATAACTAACTATTTGTTTTAAACCTATAAAGACTATTTATTTATTTAAAATATTTAAATAATATAACGCTGTTGCGGAGTGACCCCTATTGGCAACAATCTTAGACCATTTTGGGTTTAATGTTCTACGGCGACAATTCCCTCCAGAGTTACACAATTACATTGCGTATGGCTAATATTATTATAAAATATGTTATTTTTTCTCACTATCTACACTCAGACACAGGTACGTAACACTGTTATTTATTCTGTGACACAGGTTAGAACATATTTAATCATAATTTTTTGGGTATATCATAGAACACAGAACACTCATCAGTTACCGATGGGTCTTTTATCGTTTTCCATTTTTTACACATACATTATTTTGGAATAACTAACCAATTTTCAGAGTAGGTAACAAAAAATAATTAAATATTATAAATAATTAAAAAAATCAAAAACCCGACTGCAAAAAAGGCAATTTAAAAGTAATGCACTGAAAAGACCGAAACAAGATTGAGTAAAGAAAACAAAATTGAAAAAACTATACACATAGTAAACTACACTTCGGTTTAACTATATTATGAGCTGAAAGGCTAAGTAAAATAGCCTAAGTGAAATATTAGTACACGCCTATGTTACTACTGGCTGCTACTTAAATTTTTACAATGATAATAATCCCAGCCGAGAAAATAATTGAGTACTTACGTTAAAAACTTCCCAATACATTCGGAAGTTGACATTTTACAACTACCGTACACGCCACCATATTGCAAAGATTGTACGCGCAAATATGGAATAAAATGAAATGAATATTTATTTCTTCGTCGTATTCTTTTTCTATTCTATTACATTTTCGGAATAAGGTTCCTCTTACGGAAGAAGAAACTATGAAAACAACTCCGCATATCCTATTTTTTTAAATAAAATTACTTGGCATTTTACAGGGTTATTTTTCAAAGAGTGACCTCAACTTAAGTTCAAATATATAAATAATGATATACCAATATTGCAGTTTTTGAAAATACGAGTGATTAAGGCTTCTAATTGTATTTGATATTATGTATTCCATTTTTTTTTTCTTTTATAGGATAGGGTGACAAACGAGCACACAGTCCACCTGATGGTAAGTGGTTGCTGCGGCCCATAGACATCTACATCTATCCTCGATTCCAAACTAAAATGCAGATGCGTTGTCACCAGTGAGGACTAAGATGGAATGCCTCGTTTCCAGTAAAAAGGATTTCCGGTTCTCTACACTCACTATACGAAATACAGCAGCAGCTACTATTTTACGCTTATATTCTGTGAGAGCGTGGTCTTTCCCCGGTCGAGCCGACCCATTTGTGCTACAACTATTCTACTAATATAACTGCAGCATGGCTCTACCACGTAAATTGAATGTGACATATGGGCTAAAACGTTTATCCCTACCAATCGACCTTTACGAATGTGTGCGTGAGCAGTAAAATGAGTTAAAATAATGCATTACCACGCGTTTTGAATTTTAAAGATTAAAAGTAGTAGTAACATAAGTGTGTACTAGGCAGAAAGATTTTTAGGGCGAAAAATGTTATTCACGCTGTCTCAATACGTTTTGGTGGACTTAACAAGTCGACTCACAATCATGATATTTATCTTTACCACCGAGCTTGTGGTAAATCAGCACTTAAAATTGCATTAAAAATTTCATAGGTGCCGACAGCGTTCGAACTTGGTTTAAATGATAAAAATTTTGAGACGAACGCTCATCTCTGAGTTATCATTACTCAGTTGTAAACGGAACAATAAAATCTTAATTCACTAACACAACTGTATTAAAAGTATAACATTAAAATGCCATGCCCCACTAACCCAGCAGCTCAAGTTGTTTTGTTTCTTTCAAGGCGTTCATCATAGCGTACCGTTACAAAGTCGATTGTGTTCCAAATATACCATAGGAGCTCAGAATCGAATGACGGTTGTTTGTATGGAAATCTACAGAACTGGAGGATTTTTTTTGATAAATATAAAAGATGTCTAAAAAGATCCCGTCGCAGTGATGAGGTGTAGTGTAATAATAATAATGTGCTCCAGTCTCAACGGAGACCAGCCATCTGCACAGGCAGGATTATAGTGCCTGAGTGTGTAAGCAAGCACAGGCGTACTCGCTATTCCCTCATAGATAGAGCGGACGGTACTCAGCCACGACCGAAGACTAGATGATCAGGCGCAGTACCTTGTCTTTCTTTTTTTAAAAATGATACCCATACACTCGGATTTTATTCTGTATCGTGGAGGCAGTTTACATACATAAATTTCACAAGAACAAACATCCAGACCCGGAACAATTACTTGTAGGCCATACAGATACTTGTTCCGTGCGAGAACCCGCGGCCCCCAGCGCTATAACTCATTGCTAAGCCACTGCGCCACGGAGTCGTTGTTCGAGTACCAATAGCTTTTTGCGATTTCCGTGTCCTATAACGGAAATTGCGTAAAGCCGTTGGTGGCATTACCAACTTACTGAATCCGGGCTGCTAATTCTACTGACACTACTACGGACTGATAATTTCTTGACAGAAACACCTAATAACTGATTTTTTATCCCGACCCAGCATACGAACCCGGGATCACATGATCAGCTGTCGAGATAACCACCACTAAACTTACGAGCCAGGTGTCAGGTATCAGGTCGCTGATTTTCATGCGGGACTCTGGTGACTTCACAAACCACGACATTCGTATTTACAAATTTAATCTAACTTAATACGTGGTAGAGCCACGCTGCAGCTATATTATGGTTGTAGCACGAATGGGTCGGCTCGACTGGGGAAAGACCACGCTCTCACAGAATACCAGCGTAAAATAGCAGCTTAACACTGCTGAGTTTCGTATGGTGAGTGTAGAGATCTGAAGACCCTCTTTACTGGAAACGCGGCATTCCATCTTGGCGCCAACGGATCTACATTTTGATTCTTAATCGAGGATAGAGGTACTTATATGTCTATAGGCCATAGAGTCCACTTACCATCAGGTGGACTGTGTGCTCGTTTGTCACCCTTATTCTATAAAAAAAAGTTTTTTATTCAATATAGATTATAAATAATACTTATTGAAAGTCACTTATCAAACAAATCTGAATTAAGAAGCAGCAATATACCAAGTGGAACTTTAATAAAAATAACAACTTACAATCATGTTTGTTACACAATCGATCAACACAAAACAAATTAGAAATAGCTTGGTAGCGATCACCTTTCCCAGGGGTTATTATCATCCATAAATTCCTTATTATTAGAATAACACTTTTTATACAAACATAGTTTAATAAAGTTTTTGAACTTTGTGCAGTACCAACTTCTAGATTACCGTTACAGTTACATCCTATTAAAGGCTGCTGAACACAGGCCTGCCAAATAGATTGTCTCGTAGGGGAGACATTTGCAATAGTTGTAATGTTACTGTTGATTTAATAATTTCACCTCTCAGTTAGTCATGTGCTCCTGGTAGATTATCTTCTATACATCCATCCATTGCAGCCAATTAAAGTCCACTGTTGAACATAGCCCTCCCCCATAGACTGCCTCATAGGGGAGATATTTGCCATAGTTGTAATGTTACTGTTGATTTAATAATTTCACCTGTCAGTGGATCATAGGCTCTTGGTAGATTATCTTCTATACATCCATCCATTACAATCTATTAAAGCCCACTGCTGTACATAGGCCTCAGCCATAGATTGCCTCATAGGGGAGATATTTGCCATAGTTGTAATGTTACTGTTGATTTAATAATTTCACCTCTCAGTTAGTCATGTGCTCCTAGTAGATTATCTTCTATACATCCATCCATTGCAGCCAATTAAAGTCCACTGTTGAACATAGCCCTCCCCCATAGACTGCCTCATAGGGGAGATATTTGCCATAGTTGTAATGTTACTGTTGATTCAATAATTTCACCTCTCAGTTAGTCATGTGCTCCTAGTAGATTATCTTCTATACATCCCTCCATTGCAGCCAATTAAAGTCCACTGTTGAACATAGCCCTCCCCCATAGACTGCCTCATAGGGAAGATATTTGCCATAGTTGTAATGTTACTGTTTATTTAATAATTTCACCTCTCAGTGGATCATAGGCTCTTGTTAGATTATCTTCTATACATCCATCCATTACAATCTATTAAAGCCCACTGCTGTACATAGGCCTCAGCCATAGATTGCCTCATAGGGGAGATAATTGCCATAGTTGTAATGTTACTGTTTATTTAATAATTTCACCTCTCAGGGGATCATAGGCTCTTGTTAGATTATCTTCTATACATCCATCCATTACAATCTATTAAAGCCCACTGCTGTACATAGGCCTCAGCCATAGATTGCCTCATAGAGGAGATAATTGCCATAGTTGTAATGTTACTGTTTATTTAATAATTTCACCTCTCAGTGGATCATAGGCTCTTGTTAGATTATCTTCTATACATCCATCCATTACAATCTATTAAAGCCCACTGCTGTACATAGGCCTCAGCCATAGATTGCCTCATAGGGCAGATAATTGCCATAGTTGTAATGTTACTGTTTATTTAATAATTTCACCTCTCAGTGGATCATAGGCTCTTGTTAGATTATCTTCTATACATCCATCCATTACAATCTATTAAAGCCCACTGCTGTACATAGGCCTCAGCCATAGATTGCCTCGTAGGGGAGATAATTGCCATAGTTGTAATGTTACTGTTTATTTAATAATTTCACCTCTCAGTGGATCATAGGCTCTTGTTAGATTATCTTCTATACATCCATCCATTACAGTCTATTAAAGCCCACTGCTGTACATAGGCCTCAGCCATAGATTGCCTCATAGGGGAGATATTTGCCATAGTTGTAATGTTACTGTTTATTTAATAATTTTAACTCTCAGTGGGTCATGTGCTCCTGGTAGTTTATCTTCTATACATCCATCCATTACAATCTATTAAAGCCCACTGCTGTACATAGGCCTCAGCCATAGATTGCCTCATAGGGGAGATAATTGCCATAGTTGTAATGTTACTGTTTATTTAATAATTTCACCTCTCAGTGGATCATAGGCTCTTGTTAGATTATCTTCTATACATCCATCCATTACAATCTATTAAAGCCCACTGCTGTACATAGGCCTCAGCCATAGACTGCCTCATAGGGGAGATAATTGCCATAGTTGTAATGTTACTGTTTATTTAATAATTTCACCTCTCAGTGAATCATGTGCTCCTGGTAGATTATCTTCTATACATCCATCCATTACAATCTATTAAAGCCCACTGCTGTACATAGATAGGCCTCAGAGATTGCCTCATAGGGGAGATATTTGCCATAGTTGCAATGTTACTATTGATTTAATAATTTTAACTCTCAGTGGGTCATGTGCTCCTGGTAGTTTATCTTCTATACATTCATCCATTACAATCTACTAAAGTCCAGTGCTGAACACAGGCTTCCCCCATAGATTGCCTCATAAGGGGAATTATTTACCATAGTTGTTACACTTAGAAGGCGGGTTTTATTTTTATTTTTAGTCGTTATTAGGAAGAAACTGCTGCTCATCTGATTTGTTTGCCTCTGTCGCCTATTAGAAGACCCGCGGGATGATATAGGGTAGTGGTTCTTCAACGGAACACCTAGTAGGTAAGGTTAAGTAAGAGCCTTATAAAAAACTATGTAGGTTAATAGTATAAAATCTGGTTAGTTCATATTAGAATGCAATTTAATACGTGAGCGAAACCAACTTGTCTTTAAATAATTTCTTTAACGAGATCTAGCGTCCAATTAGAAGTAACCAGGCAAAACTTCTATAAATGTTTGCTGTTTTAAAGCTAATAAAAAACCTTATAACCGTGTAATGAAGCACGTAATATTTTTTATCTTTTTAATAGAGTAAGCTAGACGCGTGCCAGTACATGATCCTAATATGTCGAATTTAATTAAAACTTTTCGTGTTTGTAGTAATAAAACATTATCTATGGATAGAATTGTTCGTGGTGGCGCAATTTACTTAATCAAAAAGTAAATTGTTCACCTTTTTATAAATCATTAGTGGCAAAGGAGTTATCAGTTCGTGTATTATCGGACACCTGCAACAACTTCTAACAAAGATTGACAGGCGAGTTATCACTCATACTAAAAAAAAACCACATAGACACGCACACGCACACACGTACATACACGCACACACGTATACACATACGCAAACAATATCAAATTCTTTAAAAATTAAGGAATCTTTAGGTTATGTAAATAGTACTTACTAATTTGATAACAATAAGCGTGTTGTAATTACCTTTAAGGGATTATACATTTAGAAATAAGACAACTGTAAATTTTTATTAAAGATGTAACAATGTTTTAATCGTTGGTAATTCTAATAAATAAAAAATAAAACAAGACTATCGTTTACCGCAATGGCGGCTCCACATTAACGCCGTGAATTCATGGCATGAATACACGGCACAAGTCGTGCCCTCCACATTCACGGGATGCTCCGTTAAGTTATATATATAAATAAATGGGATGGGCTCACAATCGTTCGTGAAACCCGCCGCGAAACGGACTGCCGTCCGTTTTGTAGTCCGAAACGACTGGCACGGTGCCGGAATGTGAATGTGTACGCGTGAACGCCGCGCGAAGGGTGCGTGAACGATGAACCCTTTGTATCGGGTCAAAATATCGACTCTGATCGGGGAACAGGCGTGAACGCGCGTGAATCCCTCGAAAACCATCCACATTCACGTTCACGCCTGTTTACGGAGCTTCACGGCGGTAACGTGCCCTTAACTATTCGTTTGCTAAATTACGCCTACTTATATTGTACTATAAAATTTTTAAACTAGCATTTTAATGCAATTTATGAAATACAACGCGTCCTGTAAGAAATCATAAGGTCACATTGCTAAATTTAAAAGAAAAGTTTCATTTGTTCTTAGCGCACAAAGAACATGGGAAATATTTTAAATATAATTTTTGTTATTTAAATGTAGACGATGTTTTTTGAACATTATCTAAAATAAAGTAAAAGTTACAGCCTATAAACATTCCACGAAGCTGGGCGAACCGAATACATCCATCTAGGCAGGGCGCAGGCCTCTTTCTGAGAGGGTTATGGCTTATGGAGCCATTCGTCCACCGCACTGTTCCAATACGTGCCGCCGGTCTTCCTTTACCGACGAGCATGTAGAATATCCTTGAATTTAGCTAACCGATACTTGCCACTTTACTCTTTTACCGGAAAAGCTGTTGAAGAAATATATTTGATATCGTCAAGAAAATCACAGCCTTAATAAATCCTATAACGTCGTTGATTTCTAAGAGGATTAAATAATGATAAGTCTGCCGTGCTGCAGTGCCTATTGCCGTACTTTACATGTCTTTGCAATATTTTTTAATTTCTTAGACATGTAGGTCCCGTATTAAATTTTTCTTTCACTAGCGAGCGAATGGTAAATCTTTAGCACGTAAAAGGGGATCATAGGTTGTCCGTGTACTGTGAAATTTACAACGAGTACTTAGCTCCTGAACTACCATAGCTCGACGAATATACTACAAATCTATAAATATACTGAATGACGTTTTTTGTCGTCTGTAAAATAATAGGGTGTAACATGTAAACGGGTAGAACGCTTATGGCACTGATATTTTACAAAAAATAAAAACAAACATTTTGTATTAAATAAATAAATTAATTAAAATCTATCGAAATTCAAATTATATCCACCCTACTAATACTAACGGTAATAAAACAATAAATTTATCAGGTATATTTGACCTTGTCACTTCGCGGGGTCACAGGCTCAAGGGCAAAGGGCTAAGTAATTGTTCAAAAAAAATTTTTCAAACGTTTAATTAATAATGTTTGTTTTTATTTTTAGTAAAATATCAGTGCCAGAGGCCTCTACCTTGGTTTAATACTCAAGACACACACACACACACACACACACACACACACACACACACACACACACACACACACACACACACACACGGAGCACGCACACACGCACGCACGCACGCACGCACGCACGCACGCATGCACGCACGCACGCACACCCACACCCACACTCACACTCACACACTCACACTCACACTCGATTTTACTTTTTTTTTTGCGGTAGTTAAAGAAGTCTAAGCGCTTATTAAAAACATCAACAAAACTTGATCAGTCGGTCAGTCAATCAAACCGGAAGTTTCCCTTTCTATGGTTTTTTTATTGTGTCATAATTTAATTTTTACATAGTAGGTACAATTTGCTAATAAAAATAACTAATAAAGATGTTAACAAAAACGGTCAGTGCTGAATCGCTACATAGATATCTCGTTGGTTTTCAATTTCGATAAGGTGCGTGAGGGTTATGTACCTAGTCACCTTCAGCTTTGCCGCCTTATAAAACAAAAACTTGGAGGAGGACAGAGAGTCAAAAACACAAGTTGTATACTATAACTTATATATTAAGTAAAAAAAAACAAACAAGATTTGGCAATAATTCACAATACACACCAATCACGAGTTAAAAAGCTTCCGTCAATTGTTTGTTATTGGTTGTACGGGGACATTCGAAAACAGAAGAATGAATCATCATACTTTTAAGTGTACCAGATCAAACGAACGAATCATTCATGATCAATCATGAACACACAGTTCTCTATACTCACCATAGGAAACATGGCACTATTAAGCTGCTATTTTACGCTAATTCAGTAAGAGCATGGTCCTTCCCCGGTCAAACTGATCCATTCGTACTAGTACCACATTATAGCCGCAGCGTTGTTCTAACCACGTCACGTTTATACTTGATGTGTGTCAAAAATAAAATATTCTATTTATTTATTTTGATTACTGAAATTTTAATGAAGTTGAAGGAAAATAAATATTTTAGTAGCTTAGATAGCTCAGAAACGCAAATAATTATTACGCCATCAAGCACCTTGATGGAATTGGCTTAGTGTTAAGAAATCGAAGCCATGAACCTTCACGAACTTGGATAAATTTTGAATGAAAGCGTTAAGAGTGGAATTATATTGAATTCTATTGCGCTACCTACGTAGAAAGATCCCCGCCATCACTGATGAAATTATTGATTGAAATTTCATGAAGGTATGATTTATTTGTGACACACAACATAATACATAGAAATTATATAAATAATACATAGAAATTACTATAAAAAATTAATTATAAAACATAACAATATATTATATAAATACATTGGGTTTTAGTAACGCAAATTTATTGCTGCTGTGTTTCGTATGGTGGGTGTACCGAACCGGAGAACCTTTTTACCGGAAGCGAGGCATTCCATCTTAGTACTCACGGGTGACAACACATCTGCATTTTGATTCTTAATCGAGGATACTTGTAGTTGTCTAAGGGCCACAACATCCACTTACGATCAGGTTGACGGTCTTTTTTTATAGATTATAAGTGATAAACGAGCACACAGTCCACCTGATGGTAAGTGGATGCGGTGACCCATAGACATCAACATTTATCCTCGATTAAGAATCAAAACGCAGATGCGTTGTCACCCCTGAGGACTAAGATGGAATGTCTCGTTTCTAGTAAAAAGTAGGGATGGGCCGAATATGGTTTTCACCGAATACGAATATTCGACCGAAAGTTCGGTAAAATTTTTACCGAACCGAATATTCCTGGTAAAATTGCCCCCGCGTGAAGGAACATATAGCTGATGTGAAACACCGACGCTCCGGGAAGTCTGCAGTCTGCGAACATGTTCACGATCGTCCCCACCATTACATTAGATTTGATAAACCACAAATTCTCGCAAAAGAACACCGATTCCTACCAAGGATGATACGCGAGGCTATTGAAATTAAAAAACATCCAAATTTCAATAGAGATGATGGTTGGGTGCTACCATCTGCTTGGGATCCTATGATTAACAAAATTAAACCCAAACCCAAGCATACCACTGCAAGACTTCATGATACTATAAGCTCGTTTTGCGTAAATCGGACCAAAAATTAATACTAAAAAAACTGAAGGTAGCCGGACTAACTATGACATTGGGACGTCAAACATCTCAGTCCCCCCCGTGACCATGGGTGCTGTAAAGCACCCGAAACGTCGGGATAATAATAAAAATAAATTAAAGTAATTAAACGCGATAAAATCCGTAAATAATAGTTTTATTTAATGTGTAGTGTTCGCGTAAATTTGAGAAATCATTACTTAGTAAAAATTGATAATTATATGATAAAAACGAGCGGCAGGACATTTACTATTTGGTCTTATTTTAGAGAAACTGACGACCAAAGTAAAGTGAAATATACTAATATAATGAATTTTGATGAATTTGATTCCAACAACATTTTATCAAGTTTCTATTTGCCATAATCGGAAATAATTCTACATTTCCTCAAAAACATAAATGTGTATAGATTTATGCATTTGAGGCACTCTAGAGTAAGTAGATTTAATCCATAAATAAAATATGCTTTCAACAGTAAAAGACATCGCATTACTCAGTTCGTACATTGCAATATATTGGACACTATGAAACCGAATGTTCGGTGATTAACCGAATATTCGGCCGAATATTCGGTAAAGCTGCCGAATATGCCGAATACCGAATATAAAACGAATATTCGGCCCATTTCTAGTAAAAAGGGTTTTCGGATCTCTACACTCACTATACGAAACACAGCAGTATTAAGCTGCTATTTTACGCTGTCATTATGTGAGAGCGTGGTCCTGCCCCGGTCGAGCCGGCCCATTCGTGCTACAACCATAATATAGCTGCAGCGTGGCTCTACCACGTATAGTGTCCCTGTGTGCTAATAAATTAGTAACGGTCAGCTAACAAATTAGACGTGTAAATATTTATCTCTATAGTAACGAAAAGCTACGTCACTTTGAACCGTTCGTAGGCGCGAGCGTCATTAAATGATTAGAATAATTCGGTGTAATAGTGATTGGATTATGGTGTTTGTGCGTATGGCTCAAGTTATAAATAAAGAACGTTTTCGGTTATCATGCAAAAATTTTAACATAGTGTTTATAGAAATGGGAGTGATTGTTAAGTACACACGAAAACTATTAAGGCAATTGAAAAAAATTAAGAAAATATTGGAAAAGACTATGTAAATAAATAAAAATTAATTTGAATAACTAAGAGAAACACACACAAAAATGTTAAGTACAAGCCCCTACTATATGACAATAAAAGTTTATAATAAATTACCACACGAAATAAAAACATATCAGAATTAACCAAATTTCAATCAAGCCTCAGGAAATATTTAAAACAAAACCCCATATACTCGGTGGCGGGTATTTAGATAATAAAAATAACACTTTTTTATTTTTCTTATTTTTCTTAAAAGAATATTAACAATGCTATAAACATTACTAATATTCCCCTTAACCACTCGTGGTGTGCTTAAATTGCTTGTGTTACGAATGGTTCACGCCAGCCACACCACGCCAGGTCCGTGCCCTGCCATTAGGCTACTGTCACTTCAAACACTATTATGTATTTTTATGTTTATCTAGCTTCAAGTATATTTTATATACATAAATACAAGACATTACGAAAGCACAAAATAAGATAGCCTTCAAAAGATTGATCCGGGAACACTTCTCGAAAAAAATGTCGTATGCATAATGTGAATACTGCTATCTTTATCCAGATATATTATGTATGTATGTACATATGTATTTATGTATGTACATGTATGTAGGTTTTAAGTTATAATTGTGATGTATGGATTATTATGTATTTGTTTGTATTCATATGTATTAGTGTAACTTACAAGGCTTATTTTAATTTGTGTTATATCTATATATATTTATTATATTTAGTTGTTTAAGTCACCTGCCACTAATTCCTCACCACGCCATGGGTTGACTGGCAGAGAATGCTAACTGGCATTAAGTCTGCCCTTTGTAACCTTTATGGTAAGAGCAGTAAAGCTTTTAAATAACAAAAAAAGTTAAAAATAAGCAGCGTTCTCGCCAAATTTGCAGTGTCTGAAAAGGGCGTTTAACTTCTAAGCATATTTTTAATTTAAGACCAATTATGTACACTTATATTGCAAACAAATGATTTGATTTGAACATTTTATAAAGGCATTTTCATCGTATTAGAAATGTGTGTTTGAAATTTCTTTTGGAAGATTTCATAGTTTTGGTAATGATTTTTATGATTTGCAAATTTTTAAAACAGGCACAATATAAAACATAAAAACAAAAACAAAATTATGTGAATAATAATAAGCAGTCACAGATTTTATAATCTATGAATAATATATATTTCAGCAATGGGTGTCTACAAATGTAAAAGATGTAAAAATGATTTTATATCGGTTTTGAAAATAAACAAGCAAAGTTTCACATGGTACATTACATTGACTTACAAGTATGAGTTTAAACATCCTACAAATAAAGTAAAATGCGTCTTTATGAGTCACGCGCCTTGTTATGGAGCAGTGTTGCCGCTGCACTGCTCCAGTGCGAGTTGACGGATTCCAGATATGTTTAAAGAATTTTTATATTTTCAGATATACAAGGTTTGCCCTAACGATGTTTTTCTTTGATCGCAATTATCAATTTCATTAGTGGTAAGGATCAAACCTGGATGGATAATACACATAGTGTAAAATTTACGACCAGTGCAACAAAACTTATTTCAAAATTTACTAAGTTCTTTATCACATCACATTACTTTAATGGAATACTAGATTCGGCATTGTTTTCGCCCGCGTAGAAAAATAATGACTCTCATGTTTAATAGTGTGGAATCATTTCTTTCCGTGCTTAAAAAATGTATGTTATTAAGAATATCTGTGAACCAAATTACATCCAAATCCGTCTTATCACCATTAACAATCCGCAAAAGTCCACTACTGAACTTCCTTATCCTATTTAAGGGAGGATGCACCGGGTTTGGTAAGCGCATTGGCGGTGGAAGTTTCACATTCTTCCCAAAGCCCTGTGGCGGTACTAATAGTCATCAGTCTAGATATTTTTCATTCAAAGTAAATTAGATAGAAATATCGCCATCTAACATACGAGCCTCTTACGATACTCACAAAAGGAAATTAACCGACAGATTATCTTCTACCACTACACGGTAACAATTCAACTTTCACACGTTCACGTTTTGGTTAGAATAATATGAGACTATGATCAAAAAATAATGATTGTTATCATTAATTTAAATAAAAAGTAGAGAAACTATAGACACTTAGGCGCAAAAATTTGATCAAGAAAAATATGTGTAACATAATACGTAACTAAGGTTATTGTTCTCGTGGTCGGCTCTTCTTTAGAGCTCGTTTCGGCGTTTTACAGATATTTCGCATTCACTATTGTCAGAGCGGGGATGTAATTTTTAGCAATTATCACATGATAACCGTCAACGTGCGCGTTAGTAAGCATTTCAGATACACTGCACTACTGCTGCAATCTTCATACTTTTTTTTAACCCACACCTATAAGGTGTAATAACGAACCAAAAGGTGCTTTATAATTTTTTTTAGATATTTTTCCAATAAATTTTACATCTTGTAAATATTTGATGTATTTTTACAATGGTAAGTTACTGTTGTAACCCATGAACACATGTAGCCAACTTAAAACTAAGAAAGCTACAGATGCGTTGCTTGTCACTCTCTCTGCTCTCCAGCACTACGATCTCTTTAATAAACGGTTCTTTCTTTATTTCTTTCAAACACAGCAGCATTAAGTTGCTATTTTACGCAGGTATTCTGTGAGGGCGTGGTCCTCCCCGGTCGAGCCGACCCATTCGTGCTACAACTGTACTAATAATATAACTGCAGCATGGCTCTACCACGTATAAAAACCTTTCAAACTCGACCTAACCTTTCAGATCGGACCGAAAGCTTTTAGATCGGAATACAAAAGTACAAGCATTATTTGGCAAGAGAAAAAGGTAAAACGTGGGTACATACCCAGACGGACTCCTAACACAGAATGAATAATAGTACTACGTACAGAAGTTTCACTCTTTTAATGTTGACTGCTTGCCGATGTTTAATAGCCTACATAATTATTATTAAGTAGATAAATCGCGCTCGTAAGCTAAATAAAACCTTAATCACTGCACGATAGTGTCCGTATTACTTTGCACATTTTCCTCTTCCTACGTTACGGTGGACTTTCCGTTGTTATGGAGGGATGTCAATAAAGAGTAACAAAATACATTGCGAAATATTAATTAGGTTACTTATGTGAAATACCTGTTCTGACTATGATCGACAGACCATATTTTCGCATCTACGTGAGTTCTGCGATGCCTAACGCATGCAACTTGCAAGGCCATTCGTCGAGAATCGCGACGCTTGGCTCGGAAGGAAAAGGTAGATAGTGTAAACAACAAATAAACTTGAAATACGATTCCTAACAGAAATTTTATCGTATTCTACTTAGTTAAAAATGTGTTGGTAAACAAAGTTTTGATTTCAGTGTTTTGTGTTATTTTAGCTTAAAATATTTTAAGCTAAAATAACAGCTTAAAATATTTTAATACAAAAGGAAAATATATGTACGTAAGTAGGTACATGGAAAGTGAAGTAAATTTCTACTAAATTTTGTTATAAAGTTCGTAGATATTAAATAAAATATTACTTAATTCTTTTTGCTATAAGTACCTATCTAACAATAAAAATTAAATAAATTCACGTTTCATAACTTCCTACTAAAATCCTTCGGTAATAAAGAGTGATATATCTGAAATATTTTGTTGGTCATTTTGCGTCTCTCCACGCAACAACTATAAAAACGATATTTTTGCCATAATAAAATTTGTTAAATAATGTTAAATTAAATTAAAGTTAAATAATAAATTACATTAAAACTTTTAACTATTTTATACTATAATTAAATATACTAAACACTAAACAAAAACTATTTTAATAATAATGATTTCTTAAATTTACGCGAACACTATACATTGAATAAAACTATTATTTACGGATTTTTTTACCTGCAGGTAGCCGGACTAACTATGACATTGGGACGTCAAACATCTCAGTCCCCCCCGTGACCATGGGCGCTGTAAAGCACCCGAAACGTCGGGATAATAATAAAAATAAATTAAAGTAATTAAACGCGAAAAAAATCCGTAAATAATAGTTTTATTCAATATTTTAACAATATTTATTATACAAAAAGTTATATACGTAAACAGCGTTAAAAAACATTAACATTCAATCGCCTCCAACGTGCCAGCCCTGACTGCGTTATTTCGCCCGGGCGCGTCGCGATTTTAGGTATTTATTTCACACAGGTAGCAAGAGTGATAGAGGCCTGCTCCTAAGTAGAAAAAGAGCCATTTTCATATCGTAATATTTCTCGCCCGCTCTAGCCTATTCCTTGCACCAAACATCTCAGCTGTCTCAATGAATCACTGGACCATACACAACAGTCCTATCACGTCGTCAGTTTCACTACGAACGCCGTAACGTGCGCGCCCGTATATTTTTATTTTGCGCAAACGAAAGTGCTTATGTGGGAAATATACGTGTTTATAATAAACAAGTAGTGGGTGATGTTATGCAAAGAGTATTATAGTGGAATTGTGAGATTCATTATATTTTGAGGATAAAATCGCATTTGATAAATTTATTATGTATTGAATTAGAAAGCTAGGAAGTATACGTTTTAGCTGTTCCAATTTAGGTTGTGGTTTCAAGTGTATTCTGCATGATATTGGCGGTCCAAGGTAAGATGTATAGCTTTTTTATACAGGATACCTAGGTAGTGCGGTAGTTTAGAAAAGCGAAAAAGGAAACTTAAATTTGTTGTCTTTAGTTCATATATTTTTCTTAAATTTGTTGTCATAGTTTTATATAACTAGCGATTCGCACCGGTTTTGCACAGGTAATTTCGTGATTTCGACAACAGCGTCACCTACCGAGTCCAATTATGAATCTAAACCATTCTCGAATAAACTTAATCACACAAAAATTTCATAAAAATCGGTCAAGTAGTTTAGGAGTTCGGTCACATATACACATACAGAAGAATTTTATATGTAAAGATAAATTAAGCAGTGTTAGTTTAATGGTTGGAGATCCGCCATAAATCACATAATATTATGTACCTATTATGAGAACAATTATAGTGCTATTCTCACAGACGCTAATGAAATTGTTAATTGCAATTTTAAATACAGGTTTACCAGTTTACTACGCGCTCGGTAAAAACATGTGGGAGAATTGGTTGAATACTCAAAGGGGAGAACCCGCGGGTCTGAGTTTCCTTTAATTAAAATAATATGTCTGAACGCGGTAATTTGCACCTACAGCTATATTATGGTTGTAGCACGAATACGTCGGCTCGACCGGGGCAGGACCACGCTCTCACAGAATACCAGCGTAAAATAGCAGCTTAATACCGCTGTTTCCTATGGTGAGGTAAGTGTCCCGATACCATTTTTTACTGGAAACGAGGCATTCCATCTTAGTCCTCAGGGGTGACAACGCATCTGGGTTTTTTATTCTTAATCGCGGTTAAATGTAGATGTCTATGGGCTACAGCATCACTTATCATT
The DNA here is from genome assembly GCA_907164705.1 of Parnassius apollo. NCBI lineage: Eukaryota > Metazoa > Arthropoda > Insecta > Lepidoptera > Papilionidae > Parnassius > Parnassius apollo. Next base: position 1,447,921 of record CAJQZP010000898.1, on the reverse strand, counting down.
TGGTGGACTGTGTGCTCATTTGTTAAGGATGACAAACGAAGTTTCTTATAAAAAAATCATTTGAATTTAAAATGTGTTAGATTGGACTATATGCTCTTTATGCGATTTGAGATAGATGTACAATTCTTCAAAAAAGCATGCCAAATCGTAGAAAAAGATTTTAAAACTTAATTGCCCTATTTACTTATTTCCCTTCTTTTTGACTATGCATAATATTATCAATAATATTTTAAAGTTACTAATATTTGGAAATAGAGTGAATGGGGCACTATCAAAGACTATATTCTCTATGGGCACTATACTCTATTATGAAGAATCAGAATGTGTCAAAAAAGGCACGTATGGTAATTCGTAACGCTGTGTTAGTCCCTACTTTAATGTATGGTAGTGAAAGTTGGGTGTGGTAGAAGAAGCACGAAAGTAGAATAAATGCTGTAGAAATGCGATCTCTAAGGAGTATGCTGGGGTTGAATCTGAATGACAGGGTGAGAAATTGCCTGATAAGAGATAAATGTGGTATGCAAGATGATTTTGTGACCAGTATTAAGAAAGGAATGCTTCGGTGGTTTGGTCATATAGAAAGAATGAATGAGACGCCCTAGAAGAAAGTTTATCGACCAAATTGGCGATGTTTTGAAAATGGGTCACATTAGAAGTACCCCTAACCGACGAGTATGTATGCGTAAATATATGGATGTAAAGGAGGCGAAAGAGGTATGTCAGGATCGTGCCAAATGGAAGTCCGTAGTCTCTGCCTACCCCTCTGGGTGACAGGCGTGAGTGTTTATGTATATGTTTATGTGTATGAGGCATTAATTATAATTTAAAGATGTAAATTAATTCGTTAAAATCAATGTGAAATGCAACATGGTGTTTAAAATTAAGTAGTTTGATGTGCCGACTAAGTAATACTAATTAAACTATTTTATTTTTCATGTAGACTTCAGCTAATAAACTTTATCATCTTCTACACAAATAAATAAAATTCAAGTGTCTGTCTTTAATGTTAAAGACAGACACTTGAATTTTTACTAAATAGTACTAAATAGTACTTTTTACTAAATAGTACTAAATAGTACTTATAACAAAGAAATATTTTTTAAAGTTTTAGTCTCTGTCTGGCTGTTTGTTACGGCTAGTCTCCGAAATGGCTGGATCGATTTTGACGGAACTTTCACTGGCGGATAGCTAATATAGATAAGATATATAAGGAGTAATGTAGGCAACTTTTATTTTAGAAAAATAATAAGGGTTCCGTGCAAAGGAATTACAACACATAAAATCGGAATCGTATTAAATTCCATGCGGACAAAGTTGCGGAGAACAGCTAGTTTAAAAAGTAAAAAACCCGCAAAATAACATCTGATTCCATTCAAAGACTTGCAACCTGTCACGTACGCAGTCACAGTCATAGTCGCCCCGATATGTTATCTTGTTATGTTGGTATTCCTGTTATGTTGGTATACCTGTATCTAGTACGATACTCATACAGCTGATGCCTACCTCACAGATACAGCTTCAATTACCACTTTGTGTAAAGCAATCACTGTATTTATGTTTTCTATAATGACTCACACCAAAATTAGTTTGATCCAATGTTTGTGCAACATGCAAGGTATGATGATTGGCCCCATGTGCACTTAGCCTATGCCTGTTCTTATCGTATTTTTTTTGGTATTGGACTCATATGGTTGTACTTTTGCCAGTATCAACTAATAATTAGGTATCCTCTTACAAAAATTTGTTTAAAAACTTCTTTACAATAAGTTGATGCGTAAAACTGAGACAGCGGTGTGGGAGGTGGTTTTGGGTGGGGGTTTTTTTTTATTTTTTTTTTGGGTTTCCTTTTTTTTATTTTTATTATTTAAAAAATTAAAAAAAAATCTACTTAAAAAAAAATAGTGTTTTTTTTGCAAGAGTAGTGCCAGCAGACAGTTATTATGTATTTATTCTGAACAATACAAATTGTGTTGAATAATTCATGCAAAACTACAATTAAAATGCTTAACAACCAAATTTACAATTATATAAAATTACAATTAATATAAAATTAAATTATATAAAAATTATAATAAAAATTCAAAGTTATTGTTATAGTATAAAGAAAAATTTCAAACCAAATCTCACCACTATAAATAAAATTTCAAGTATAAAATATCACACAATAATAATAACATATCTGTCAAACAAATTACGATTATTTTGTAAAATGTTATTAAAATTTTTAAAACATTGAATGTTACATCAAAGCATTAGCATGTGGAAACTCGTCAACACTATAATAAAAAATTTCCACTAGGAAATTTTTAAGGTCTATTTGAGGCTACTCTTGTATAACATATTTTTAAATCAGTAGGTAATCTATTAAATAGAAGTATTGGTTGATATTGATAACATGTCTGGTGATGACTTTATAATGAAAATCTTTTCTCCTAGTGTTTTCTCTTATGGTTTTTTGGTCTATAGTCTCATATTCGCAATAGATTTTGCAAATTGCGTAAGTAAGACCAGTGTTTACAGACATGGAACAGTCAAGATTCCAATTCTTTTGAAAAGTATGCGACATGATTCTTGTTGTTTTATTCGGGCCATGGTTCTGACAGAATAAAATACTGTAACGTAGTCTTGACTCACTCCACCAATGCGTAATAAACATCGCTGATGATAGTATCTGGAGGCTCAAAAAATCAATACCTTGAGGTTCATATCACCGTCAGAGCACTTGTTTCATCGTTAGTAGTAATACTTTACTGCGCAGACATTTGATACACAAAAACGCATCACTTTAAACATATCAAAATCTACTTCAAAGCATTTTGTAATCAATAATAATGTCCTCCACACCGAATTTTAGTCATGGCGGCCAGCCTGACCAGAGACTACCTATAGGTGTAGCAAAGGATAGTGCCCAAGTATATGCGCAAGCACAGGTACACTCTCTATTCACTCAGATTAAAAGACAGACAGATGACATATTGCATATATATATTTGAAATTTGCGCAAAATAATGTCCAAATGCTTCAAGTATATACGCGGAAACAGAAATACTGAAATTAATTATAAACAATAAAAAAATCGCTCGAGAGCGATTTTTTTATTGTTTATAATTACCTTGTGGCTTCCGAAAGATGACGGTATAACTATTACGTTTGTACATATATATCAAGTGTAAAAAAAAAAAAAACAAATTGGTGACGGTGCTCCTCATAAAGAGTAATTTTGCAATAATCTGCCAAATTTGCAGAGAAGATGCAATATAGGCAAATGGTGGAGAAAAATTAATTAAAAAAAAATTCAAACATTTTGTCCTTTTTATCTTTTAAATTCAAAATGCGTGGTAATGGACTATTTTAACTGATTCTCATTCATAAATATCTAACACCTACTATTCTACAACGCACGCACACATGTAAAGGTCGATCGGCACGTGCGCTTATTTGCTGCCCATAAATAACATTTAATTTGGGATAGTTTCAAATGAAAGAAATCCTTATTTACTTGTATTTTTAAAAACTGCAATAACGGAATATTATTATTAATATATTTGAACTTAAGTTTAAAATTTGGCTACTCTGAAAAATAACCCTGTATAATCCGTGAGGAGCTGCGTCAAAAGCGCGACCACTATGGGTAGTTTTAAAAAAATCATACAAACACGACGTCACAAGAGACTGCCACAAAATCTTACTCCTGTTGCCTGTATTTAGGTACGAGTATTGTAATCCGGTTTGCGTAGTGATCTAATCGACTCTTTAATAGTATAACGACTATGTTACGTGCATGTAACTACGTGGAATGCACCCATTGCGTATGCTATCACGCCTCGTAAGTCTCATAACGCCGTAAAACCATCGCATTTTCTTTTCCGTGATGTGAAGTTCCTGAACGTGTTGGTTCATGGTCGACCAGGTTTCGCAACTATATATGGACGGATATTGACCTCTTGAGGTTTTGGGACATTCCACGATAATCTCGTATACGCTCAAATGATGATTCTATATATCAATCTAGATATCACCGTTTTAATTCAATAATCAAAAGGCGACGTAGTTCAAAAATAATTGAATTATTATAACTTCCTCAGGAATGTGTAAAATTTGTGCTCAGCAACGCCCAGTATATAGGTTGTAATTTCACCTTTTATTTAGTTAGTTATTGGTTTACCTATCAAAGACTGTTCAAAATAAATTTTGCAAATAAAGGAAACAATAACTGTATAATAATACTAATTTAATTTTCGGGCGAAGCTCTGTTTATCACTTGGAAAAAAATAAGGCTGTTTGCTCTCAAATATTTTAAATAGCGTGTGTAAAATCATTATAGTTTTTTTTAAATAATTACCGCGAAAATATTTAAAAAAAATATATGGAATGTAATATTTTTTGCTAATATAACAATATATCCTGTTAGCTAAAATTCATAAAGTATAGTTTTTGTTTCTTAGTTGTACCACAGAATAAATAATAGTACTACGTTGTAGGTAGTGCTTTTCGATATTTGGAATTCCATTCTATGACGCGTGGCTTTGAGGTTTGATGTCGTCATTTCGAACAACTCAAGAATGAGTCAAAATGCAATGTCGTTGTCCTGATATAAGAAAATATTAAAAGTAATTATTTATACAGCTCGATAGCGCAGTCTGCGCGTTTGCCTATGGAATGGCGGGCCACGAGTTCGATTCCAGCTTGAAAGTATTTATCAAGTAACAAGGACAAAAATTAGACTTCACTTCAAATAATTGTTTCGCGTCTTAAATTTTGTCCATGTGTTTTATGTATGTTAAACGGAACTATTTCCTATTTATTATAATTGGACTTTTTATTATTATAGAAAAAAAGTTTATCGACCAAATTGGCGATATTTTGAAAATGGGCCACGTTAGAAGTACCCTTAACCGACGAGCATGTATGCGTAGATATACGGATGTAAAGGAGGCGAAAGAGGTATGTCAGGATCGTGCCAAATGGAAGTCCGTAGTCTCTGCCTACCCCTCTGGGTGACAGGCGTGAGTGTTTATATATATATATATATATATATATATATATATATATATATATATGTCTATTGCATGTACCTAGGGTTGCCCTTTTAGAGGACATCCTTTATTCTAAATTCAAAAATTAATATTGTCGACTAATTTAAAATACTTAAAAAAGGATAAGGCAATATCGAGAGTATTCGTCAATGCCTCCGCTAGTTAGGGCAAAAAGTTTAAAAATTACTTTGAGATGACGAGCGATGTTAGAGGACAAACTGCGTTATTTATATAATAATGTTATACATATTAACAATTTCCCTCTATGCAAAATGACACAATAGATAAACAATCTGAATGTTCAAATATTATTTTTATTTATTTTACGAGACAGTTAAATGGTTAACAATTGGTGGTACTATAACCATAATAGCATTTTTATTGAAAACAATGTGATCCTTATTTTCATCCTTTATCCTTTATTTATCTAATTAAATCCTCTTAAACAAAGAACGGGTGCTGGCAACCCTACACATACCTTTGTTGTTGCATTGTACTTCTCAAATAATTTGTTTCTTGTGTAATTATGATTCGTCTACGTTTCTTGTGCAATTTTTTTTGTTGTTCATTTAAAAGTGGGAACTTTAAATTGGCCTTCAGTACTCTTTTTTATTGTTCATAAATTTGTAACCGGCTGTAAGTTCTCCAGAACTCATAATAAGTAATAATACGTACATACATACATAAACACTCACGCCTGTCACCCAGAGGGGTAGGCAGAGACTACAGACTTCCATTTAGCACGATCCTGACATACCTTTCTCGCCTCTTCCACATCCATATACCTACGCATACATGCTCATCGGTTAAGGGTACTCTTAATTTGGCCCATTTTTAGTATATCGCCAATTTGGTCGACAAACTTCCGCCTAGGACGTCCCTTTCCGACTCTTCCATTCACTTCTGCAACATATATTTGCTTTGTCAGTCTTTCGTCATTCATTCTTTCTACGTGACCAAACCACCGAAGCATTCCTTTCTTAATCCTGGTCACCGCATCATCTTGAAAACCACACTCTTCTTTTATCACACAGTTTCTCACCCTGTCACTCGGGTTCAGCCCTAACATACTCCTTAGCGACCGCATTTCTACTGCATTTATTCTACTCTCGTGCTTCTTCTGCCACACCCAACTTTCACTACCATACGTTAAAGTAGGGACTAATACAGCACTGTGAATTGCCATACGTGCCTTTTTTGACACATTCTGACTTTTCACAATAGATATATATAGAATATATAATAATAATTAAAAACTATCAGCGCGTAAAGCGTTTTGCGACAAAAATGGCTGCAGTTGGCACACGAGTAACATGGTAAGGGTGAAATTTGTGTTTCTTTAAAATACTATGTCCAGTAGACTTACTAATACCTTCCCGTCGTGCTATTGTCCTAGTAAAATGTAAGGATCCTCCTCAATGGCATTGAGCACAATATCCTCATTGTCACTTCGCTGGAGAATATGTTATATATATATATATATATATATATATATATATATATATATATATATATGATGACCTATATATATATATATATATAATTTTATTTGCAAATTAATGTTTTGTAAAATCAAGTTGCAGCAGTAAATAAATATGTTATTTCTTTCTTTCTTTCTTTCTTATTTTTTTAAATGTCCCACAACCTTAAAATGACCCTCTCAAACTTCAAATAGGTATACATCAGTGCACTGCTTGGTGAAAGAAATACGCACAAAGGTGTACCTAACCAGAATTTAAGGCAGAAAAAATCCTATCTGGAAAAATTATAACCTTGTGATGAGATGAGAAAAATTACCGCATTTTTTTCCGTAAGTGTCGTAAGAGGCGCTTTAAGAAAATGATAGAAGTAACTTACGGCTTCCGGTAGATGGCGTTATATTAGGTACACAAAACGTAAAAATACTTACAGCGGCGGCGCCAGTGTCAAAGGTGCTAACATCTGATACAATAATCGTCAATACCCCTACCAGCCATATATAATAAGACAAATTCCACCTAACATATTCTCATGCTGGACTCCAGCGAAGTGACAATGAGGATATTGTGCTCAATGCCATTGAGGAGGATCCTTACATTTTAACTAGGACAATAGCACGACGGGAAGGTATTAGTAAGTCTACTGGACATAGTATTTTAAAGAAACACAAATTTCACCCTTACCATGTTACTCGTGTGCCAACTGCATCCATTTTTGTCGCAAAACGCTTTACGCGCTGATAGTTTTTAATTATTACTATATATTCTATATATATCTATTGTGAAAAGTCAGAATGTGTCAAAAAAGGCACTTATGGCAATTCACAGTGCTGTATTAGTCCCTACTTTAACGTATGGTAGTGAAAGTTGGGTGTGGCAGAAGAAGCACGAGAGTAGAATAAATGCAGTAGAAATGCGGTCGCTAAGGAGTATGTTAGGGCTGAACCTGAGTGACAGGGTGAGAAACTGTGTGATAAAAGAAGAGTGTGGTTTTCAAGATGATGCGGTGACCAGGATTAAGAAAGGAATGCTTCGGTGGTTTGGTCATGTAGAAAGAATGAATGCGGAAAGACTGACAAAGCAAATATATGTTGCAGAAGTGAATGGAAGAGTCGGAAAGGGACGTCCTAGGCGGAAGTTTGTCGACCAAATTGGCGATATACTAAAAATGGGCCAAATTAAGAGTACCCTTAACCGACGAGCATGTATGCGTAGGTATATGGATGTGGAAGAGGCGAGAAAGGTATGCCAGGATCGTGCTAAATGGAAGTCTGTAGTCTCTGCCTACCCCTCTGGGTGACAGGCGTGAGTGTTTATGTATATATGTATGTATTATTATTTATTATGAGTTCTGGAGAACTTACAGCCGGTTACAAATTTATGAACAATAAAAAAGAGTACTGAAGGCCAATTTAAAGTTCCCACTTTTAAATGAACAACAAAAAAAATTGCACAAGAAACGTAGACGAATCATAATTACACAAGAAACAAATTATTTGAGAAGTGCAATGCAACAACATAGGTATGTGTAGGGTTGCCAGCACCCGTTCTTTGTTTAAGAGGATTTAATTAGATAAATAAAGGACAAAGGATGAAAATAAGGAGTATCAATTTGTTTTCAATAAAAATGCTATTATGGTTATAGTACCACCAATTGTTAACCATTTAACTGTCTCGTAAAATAAATAAAAATAATATTTGAACATTCAGATTGTTTATCTATTGTGTCATTTTGCAGACAGGGAAATTGTTAATATGTATAATATTATTATATAAATAACGCAGTTTGTCCTCTAACATCGCCCGTCATCTCAAAGTGATTTTTAAACTTTTTGCCCTAATTAGCGGAGGGATTGACGAATACTTGCGATATTGCCTTATCCTTTTTTAAATATTTCAAATTAGTCGACAATATTAATTTTTGAATTTATAATAAAGGATGTCCTCTAAAAGGGCAACCCTAGGTACATGCAGTAGACAACAGTTAACGAAAAACTTATTAATCAGTGGATGTTTAAGTTGCCTGCTACATGAAATAAGTCAACATTGTATATTCTAATTGGCAGAATCAGGCGTTACTTTGCGGAAATCCATTATAATAAAGATATTAATAATTACTTTGCAACCATCCGCTAAATTAATTAATTAATAATTTTAACGGTCAGCCGCCGTAGAGTCAAGAATCAAGATCACCTGAAGATGCCTCGTGTAGAGGCGAAACACGTGTCGTAATATCGTCGATGGTGTGTCTTTCCTAGAATAGTGGTGTTGGGATTGGTGGTGACGGGATTAGTGCACACAATTGAGGGATGGTGGGAGGTGCTCTTCAAAGTAGGGAAGACACATCATTTTATTTTGTTTAGCGAATGGTTGCAAGTAACTATTAATATCTTTATTGTGATTTCTTACAACTTCGTTGAAACACTTTCTCGACATGCTGAAGAAGAAGAAAGAAGGAGAATAAATGTATATTAAACTGTTTTAAATTGACCGTGTAGTAGCCGTGATTGAATATCCACTACCCAATATCATCCCGTGGGTGTCGTAAGAAGCGACCGAGGGTAACAAATCAGGAGATGGGCAGCAGCGTCTTCCTGAAAACGACTGAAAATAAAAAACTGCGGCTGCCAACCCGCTTGCCAAACGTGCCAACTACGACAAATATCCCCCCTATGAGGCAATATGGGGGAGGCCTATGTTCAGTAGTGGATTTTAATAGGCTATAACTGAACGGTACGCTATTTTAAATTGTCCTTGACCGGAGTGGATAAATGAGATGCTGTTCATTGACCCGAAAAATTTTCGAATAAAAATTTAAAGGGAGATGACGAAGTCCAACGTGCGTTACAATAGCAAGGACGGTTTTTGACCTTTGTTAATTGTGACCGGGTGAGGAAGTGCACTTGAGGTCAATTACGTCCAGCTATTTGTCTTGTGACGGGCCTAAAGAGCCATATTCTACATTTTATACGTGGCAGAGCCGTGCTGCAGCTATATTAGTAGTATAGCTGTAGCACGAATGGGTCGGCTCGACCGGGGAAGGACCACGCTTTCACAGAATATCAGCGTAAAATAGCAGCTTAATGCTGCTGTGTTTCCTTATGGTAAGTGTAAAAAACCAGGTGACCTTTTTACTGGAAACAAGGCATTCCATCTTAGTCCTCAAGGGATGACGACGCATTTGTAATTTGATTCCTAATCGAGGATAGATGTAGATGTCTATGGGCTATAATAACCACATACCATCAGGTGGACTCTGTGCTCGTTTGTCACCTTAATCCTAAATTTTTTTTTATATATATATATATATATGTATATATATATATATATATATATATAAATTGTCTTTGATAATTGTGTACACGTATACGAAGAGAAACTGCTGTATGAAATATCATTCTTCTCATGTTATATTTTAAATAAGTAGGTTAAATAATAGTATACTTAGTCAGACCCGGAGGTAAAACGAAGACTTTACAAGAAAACGTGACGTTTTTTAAATACCCTACAAAACTGCTCCACTACGTCAATTAAGAAGTTTTACTACATAACGTTTGTCCTAGACTAGATTTATATACAAGTGTTGTTTTACATACACAAATTGCATACGGACAAATATTCCAACTTGGCTCAATGACTTGTTACCATACCAACTCTTCGGACTCACTGCCTGCAGCATCGCAATCAAACGTTTCGTTACCACACTGAACCGTCAAGTTATAATTATTTAAATTATAATTTATTAACAAGTTATAACTATATACACGTTAAATTAAACTATGTTTTTAGGGATTTTATCGCGTTTAATATAACTTTTTAATTCTCAATGTTTCGGGTGATTCACAGCCTGACCCTGTGAAGTAACAAGGTCAAAGATGCCTGCTAAAGTAAGATGGATATGACTTGAATTTCGATGATAGATTTATAAGTGGTGGAGCCATGCTGCAGTTATGTTAGTATTATAGTTGTAGCACGAATGGGTCGGCTCGACCGGGGAAGGACCACGCTCTCACAGAATATCAGCGTAAAATAGCAGCTTAATGCTGCTGTGTTTGGTATGGTGAGTGTAGAGAACCGGAGACCCTTTTTACTGGAAACGAGGCATTCCATCTTGGTCCTCACGGGTGACAACGCATTTGCATTTTGATTTGTAATCGAGGATAGATGTAGATGTCTATGGGCCGCAGCAACCACTTACCATCAGGTGGACTGTGTGCTCGTTTGTCACCCTATCCTATAAAAAAGGATTTTAATTTGTTCATTTATTTAATTCAAAAATTTTTATTTTTAGTTTTTGCAAAATATCAGCGCCATAGGCTTCTACTCCTTTCACATGTTACACCCTATTTTTTTCAGACGGTAAAAAAGGTCATCCAGTATATATTATAACTGCATACATAACATTAAATCTATCAAAAGACCATCACCATAGATAGCCTAATTAATCATCATCATTACAGCCCTTCACAAGCCCACTGTTGAATGTGCCCCCCCCCCCCGCCCCCAAAGAATGCCACAAAGATAGATTGCCTCTAATAGACGATATGTTATTTTCTTAGATATACGGTCGTATGCAGTGAACGTAAATAAAACACGGAAGTATTATTTTACGGATATTAATAATTTATTATTTTCTTCCACCCGTTCATTGTGTTACGTTTAGTGATGTTATATTCTTTGTGTCATGGAGGAAGGAACTGCCGTCTGTGATACAGGCTCGGCCTAGTACAGCCGGCAGTAACAAAGCGAAGTAAGCAACTTAAAATTAAAGGTTGTACATAGCTTATTTTAAACATATTGTAAAAAAGCTTATTGTAAAGGGGAATGTAATTATGCTAAAGTTATTATTATTATCTTTTTTTTTATTTCTCCCTCTGTATTGAGGGGTAGAAAACTGACACACGGGCCTTGACCAAGTGTGCACGCAGGAAAAAAGAAAGAATTACAATGATGATGATGATGAGTTGAAGAATTTACGTGTGAGACGACAGGTGTTAAATAGGACTGCTTTTTGTATAAGTGTAAGAGTGGATTTAGGCATTTGAAGCATGTTAAGGCTGGTTTGAAGGGCCTTGGAACTACACCAGTTATAGATATGATGATAGGAATGATTTTTACGATATTATTATTGTAGCTTATAACAATTCATTGCGGAAAATAGGCCTCCACCATAGATTGTCTTATAGGAGATTTTGTTATAGTTGCCATGGTAGGCAGGCAGGTAGGCTACCCCAGTTTCGTTTAAGTTGTAATGAGGAAGATTTTGCTACCTATCTCCTATTTCATTTCCGTCCGTCGTCTCTTATGATGCCCAGGGGACGTTATAGGGCAATGGATATTCTTACACCGCCATCAGCGTTCTTTTCGTGTAGGTAAGAATGCTGTTTGCTCTAGTGCTATTCTCTATACTCATCTTGATACTAACAGATAGCTCCTAATACACCGAGGACAGAGCTGATATTTTATTTTAGAATAACATATATGTGGATATATTTCAAATTGTCCAGGCATGAAGCTAGCCCATACGATGTTGACTTACTTCAACTAAAAATATTAACTGCACTGTATCACTCGCTTACATTGACTTATATATTACTATCGCTTATCTTACGGAACAGTCGCATTTGGTCGATAATCGCGATAAAATAAATAGTACCTGGGTGACGTAGAAGTGGTCGCAGGTAGAAAAAAAATAATTTTCCTAGAGATAACAAATTTATAATAGACATTTTTTTTTATTAACACGAATAGAACGACCATCTGATGGTAAGTACCTAGATGTACTGCCCATAGACACCTAAATCTATCCTCGATCAAAATGGAAGTATCAAAATGCAGATGCGTTGTCACCTCTGAGAATTAAGATGGAGTGCTGTAAAAAGGTTTAGATGCATTAAGGTGCTTTTTTACGCTAGTATTCCCGATCATACTGGTCTAGCCGACGTATTCCTGCTACAACCATAATATATCTGCATCATGACTCCCCCACTAATAGCATTGTTAATCTTGGAAAATGAAACACTATCTAAGTACAAAAATTCATCTAAATTATAAGAGCCGTTTCTGAGAAACCAATTACATATATAATAAGGTTTTTTATTCTTTTTTTTTATAGAATAAGGGTGACAAACGAGAACACAGTCCACTTGATGGTAAGTGGATGCTGTGGCCCATAGACATCTGCATTTATCCCCGATTAAGAATCAAAACACAGATGCGTTGCCACCCCTGTGGACTAAGATGGAATGCAATCCAACAAAAAGGGTCTCCGGATCTTTACACTCACTGTACGAAACACAACAGTATTAAGTTGCTATTTTACGCTGATATTCTGTGAGAGCGTGGTCCTTCCCCGGTCGAGCCGACCCATTCGGGCTACAACCATAAGCAGTATGGCTCTACCACGTATGGTATTGCATACAATATAATTTTATGCTCACTTAAGTATATGATATTAAATGGGTAGTTCACACCTATACAGTGATCTAAGTAACGTCGCGAAACGAAGGAAAGAGCTGTGGTAGTTCATTATCTCAGCTGATTTAAATTTAATAAGGTTGTCATAATGATTTCTTAAATTTACGCGAACACTACACATTGAATAAAACTGTTATTTACGGATTTTATCGCGTTTAATTACGGGAAGGCTGCAGTCTGCGAACATGTTCAAGATCGTCCCCACCATTACATTAGATTTGATAAACCACAAATTCTCGCAAAAGAACACCGATTCCTACCAAGGATGATACGCGAAGCTATTGAAATTAAAAAACATCCAAATTTCAATAGAGAAGATGGTTGGGTGCTACCATCTGCTTGGGATCCTATAATTAACAAAATTAAACCCAAACCCAAGCATACCACTGCAAGACTTCATGATACTATAAGCTCGTTTTGCGTAAATCGGAACAAAAATTAATATTAAAAAACTGAAGGTAGCCGGACTAACTATGACATTGGGACGTCAAACATCTCAGTCCCCCCCCGTGACCATGGGCGCTGTAAAGCACCCGAAACGTCGGGATAATAATAAAAATAAATTAAAGTAATTAAACGCGATAAAATCCGTAAATAATAGTTTTATTCAATTAATAAGGTTGTACCTATAGTGTACGAGCAAGCCGGACTTGATCTCGTCGGCATTATACAGTTGTTATTTGCAATTTTAAGTGCGGCTTTACCACGTGCTCAGCGTTGAAGGATAACATCGTTAGCATATATATACAGTAATCTATGATCGTTAGGAAACCCGCATGTTTAAGGTATAAAATAAATGTATTTTGAAAACGTGCCCGCCCTCTTATAAATGAAAGAATGCATGTGCGCAGCAGTGCGACATGTAATATATTACACCTTTTCTTTATTTAACTGCAACTTTAGTTTATCTATATATCAATATGTTAAGGTAATACTTTTTACCCATTTTCCTTTTACGTGCACGGAGGAGTATGGAATTTGTTGTATAGAATAGTTAAGTATGGAGAAGGAATGCAAAAAGCTAAAATTTATTTATTTATTTATTGTATTTACATGTGGTTTCGTGTGATACATTACAGCACATGCACCCAGCAAGGGTATGACAATATGAAATAAACCTTGCTAGCTCTAATGCCTTAATTCTAATACTAATATTTATATATTTTTATACATTGCAAGTATTATTACAGTATTATATGTTATGTTATATATTTATATGTTATATATTAAGTTTTATAAGTGTTACAGAATTATGTTTAACATGTATTAGCAATTTATGTTTAATATATGTTACAAATACATTAAATTAAATATTTATATATTTGTTGGTGTGTTGTTAATATTGTTTACGTTCATACTGCTAAAGTCAACTGTCAAACACAAATACACGCCCAGAGTAGAGATTGTCACCAAAGTAATTTAAAGTGTTGTTACTAAGATTGACTGAATTAGCGGTAAATTTTGTGTAATTTGTAATGTTCGTTTTTACAATACCCCGTAGAGTGTATGTGAACGCAATTAAATCGATTTGCATTTTGATATTTCGATTAAAGCATACAAAATATGGCTTGTTTATATACAGTGATAAAAAATGCTTTTCAATAACTATTTATACGTGGTAGAGCCAAGCTGCAGCTATGTTATAATAGCAACACGAATGGTTAGCTCGACCGGGGAACGACCACTCTCAAGACAGTATATCAGCGTAAAACGGCAGCTTAATGCTGCTATGTTTTGTATGGCGAGTGTAGAGATCCGTCAACCGTTTTTACTGGAAACGAGGCATTCTATTTTAGTCCTCATGGTGACAACGCATCTGCTTTTTGATTCTTAATCGTGAATAGATGTAGATGTCTTTGAGCCACGGCAACCACTTACTTAAAAAAACTATAAATTATTCTTGTACATTCTATTCTTTCTACAAACTTATATGTATGTTTAAACAATGACGGTCGAATTTCGACCCCTCGATGATCACTAGTTAATTAAAACTGTTTCTCTTACCTTGTAAAATTAATGCTATAAGATATAAGACATCAGTATTATTCCAGTTTACTGTTATGAAGGTCTTTCCATTGTCTGAGATGAATGAACGGTGTTCTAATTTACGAGGTCGCATCATGTGATTTTATCCGAGATTGTTATAAATTGAGTGCAATTAATCATAATCTGACTAGAGATATGATAACAAATATACCTATCGTTGATATAGTGTTATAGGGCCTCATGCTTCGTCTCCTTTGTCAGTGGATAAAGAGCGATAAGACCGCGCGTGTTGAAGAACTTCACAAACCCGAGTAATATTTAGTTCGTCATTTATGCGGGCTTCCTCACAATGTTTAACTCACCATTGCGTCTGGGCAAACGTCCTCGATCTAAAGTCCAAACTCTACACCCGCTTTCGATCATTGCAAACCGACAGATGGCTTTATTAGTATGAACGAAGCCAGGACTGTTCGTTAAAGCAGGTGTATTTAATTGTTTAAATGGAAATCACTTGTAAGACTGCCTGGTACTGCATTGTGAGTTCGAATCCCAGTGAGAGCAACATTTATTTTGCCATCAATGAGACAAAATAATTTTATGTTCATCAGATGCCGCCAGTCGGAACTGAGGTGATATTATTTATCTTATTTGAGATGAACTATAAACTACTTCTTGTAAAGAGGCGGGTAATACAGTCATATTACAAAGGTAGTCTGTGAAATAAGGGACTCTTTTCATGAGTAGCGCCGTGTGTAAGGGAATTTTTTCACCAGGAGTAAGATTGTCTTTAAACCGTAGTTTAATCTCAGAACTATCAATAAATCGGGTTTTTTTTAATAAGATGGTGGATTTTATTCAAATGTTGTTGTGACTTCTAATTCAGGTAGGGCTAAGATTAAGGCGCACAATGTAAAACCTGAGGATGACGGTGACTCGCAAGTGGTCTCGAACACCGTGATGGCACTGCGAGGGTACTGGGGGCAGTAAGGACTGGAGGAAGGCAGTAAGGATTGGAAAGGGTTGCGTTCCGGTGCGGAGGTCCCGGAACCTGATGGTGACCAACTTACTTCAACTGAAAATATTAACTGCACTGTATCACTCGCTTATCTAATAGAGCAGACGTATTTAGTCGATAATCGCGATAGAATAAATAGTACCTAGGTGATCTTGAAGTGCTCGACGTTAGAAAAATATATAAATTTTCCTAGAGATGTCAAATTTATATTAGACTAAATATCGATAGATTTTATGTGGTAGAGCAATGCAGCAGTTATTTTAGTAGTATAGTCGTAGCACGAATTGGTCGGCTCGACCGGGGAAGGACCGCGCTCTTACAGAATACCAGCGTCAAATACTAGCTTAATGCTGCTGTGTTTCGTATGGTGAGTGTAGGGAACCGGAGACCCTTTTTACTGGAAGTGAGGTATTCTATCTTAGTCCTCACGGGTGACAACGCATTTGCATTTTGATTTGTAATTGAGGATAGATGTACGTAGGCGGTCCCATAATGAATTGGCCTAACTATGAACCAATGAAGGAAATGAAACGAAACCAATTTTATTTTTCAATATAATCACCATGAATACTAACACACTTCTGACATCTGTGAATCAACATCTCTAAACCTTTATAAAAATAATCACATTTTTTATCCTCAAAATGACTGAAGACGGCCGCCTGCAACTCTTCATTGCTTGAAAATTTTCTTCCTCTTAAGTCCCGCTTTAAATTTGTAAATAAATAATAGTCGGACGGGGCCATGTCTGGACTGTAAGATGGATGTTGAACTTCTGTGAACCCGCATTGACGAACTGCATCCTTCGAAACACCAGCGGTATGAACAGGGGCGTTGTCATGGAGCAACAGGACACCTTTAGACAGCTTGCCTCTTCGTTTTTCCTTTATCTTGTCTCGTAATTTATATATTAAAGAAACATAATATTCGCCGTTCACGACTGTATTACGTTCTTTAAAATCCGCCACCATAATGCCTTGAAAATCCCAAAATATTGTGCACATCAGTTTTTTAGTCGATTGTTGCACCTTTGCCTTTCTAGGGGGCTTTTCACTCTTATAACGCCATTCCATTGACTCGCGCTTACTTTGTAGATCATAATACAAGTTCATAGTTTCATCACCAGTCACTAGCCGCCCGATCACAGTCTTTGGATTTTCGCCACAAAGATCCAAAAACTCCGAAGCGCAGCGCACTCTTTCCTGTCTCTGTACCGCTGAAAGAAGTTTCGGTACCCATCTTGCACTCCCTTTTTTCATGTGAAGATGTTCATGAATCGCGCGATGAACGGTACTCTTAGAGAGCCCAAGCCTTGCTGCAATTTCTCTAATCTTCAAACGGCGGTCACTCAGAACCTCCTCTTCGATAAGAGCAATCGTTTCGGGAGTGAGCACTTCCACAGGTCGACCGTCGTGGCCAAAGTCTTCGACGGTTTCTCTCCCGAGGCGAAACTCTTTCACCCAATTTTTCACTGTGCTATAGGAGGGGGGCAGACTCCTTATACACGCCATCCAATCGTTCTTTTATTTGGGCAGGGGATAAACCTTCTTTAAACAGAAACTTTATGACACTTCGATACTCAGTTTTCGACATTTTGAAAAAAATACGCGACTCTCGTTATTCAAATGCCTGTTAAACTAAGACTAAGCATTTCATGACGATGCATGTTTCTTATATTAAGTGCACGATAAACGTTCTATTTAATGCAACACAACATGTAGCGACATGATGCGTTGAACTATATCAGGCCAGTTTATTATGGGACCGCCTGGTAGATGTCTATGGGCCACAGCAACCATTTACCATCAGGTTGGACTGTGTGCTCGTTTGTCACTCTATCCTATAAAAAAAGACATTTTTTCAATATAATTAGGGTGACAGACGAACAGAAAGACCTTGATGGTACTTGGTGGACTTGATGGTAAGTGGATAACGTTTATGCTAAATCGATTCTCTATAAAAATAGAAGTATAAAAATGCAGATGCGTTGCTACCTCTGAGAGTCAGTTGTATTAAATGTGCTTTTTTACACTAGCATTCCCGGTCATTCCGATCTAGCCGACCTATTTGTGCTACAAACGTAATATAGCTGCACCAAGGCTCCACCACTTATAGAATTAAAACATTATCTAAATAAGAAAATTCATCTAAATCGTAAGATTCGTTTACGAGAAACCAATTATTATTACATATTTATTATATTTAATAGGTATTCATACAAGGTAATATGCTCACTTAAAGTATAGGATATTAAATAGTTAGTTCACACCATCTATACAGTGATCCCCACCATATGGTTTTGGTCGGTAGGAGTCCGGCGTAACCATAGAAATATAAAAAACAGGGCATAACCTTGCTGTTGACCTCGCCGCAGAAGGTTTCCATGAGAATTTCTCCACGATAAAAAAGGGCTAAGATTTAATAGTTAGGTAAAATTTATTCTAAGTAATTTACGACCTTAGGCCCGCCCGACACACTACATACGGAATTCCGAAACGGAATGAACGGGTCGGCTACACACATACGGAATCCCGTTTTGCCCGCAAAATTCCGTACGGAAAACTACCGTAGGTGTGTGCCGAATCATTGATTTTAGACTTGGCGACTTTTTGGAAACTTCGCGGGCAATCGGCCACACACATACGGGATTCCGTATGTGTGTGGCCGACCCGTTCCGTTTCGAAATTCCGAAAAGGAATCCCGAAACGTAATTCCGTATGTATTTAGTACGAAGTACCCTTTTAACTTTTTTTAATTAATACTTATGTGACTACTTAAGTGAGTTCAAATTGTGGCTTGCTCTACATAAGATAAAAATGTAATCTTAAGTCTACCCTATGACTTACATGTCCTCTAGGATAGTTAGGAGACTTAACGGCATCTTAAAATTGAGCAGTATTTGAGTATTTGGACTAAGGTTTCATGATGTCACAGTCACTTTGACTAAAAGTGACTCTGATGACAGGCAGGTGTGTGTGTGCTGTGTGATGGCAGGCCCGTATTGAGGGGTAATCATAACAATATCAAAATTTTGGTCTAGACTATATTATTTTAGACATTTTGACATTGAAGTTCGACTTTTAACCCGTACTAGACTCTGAATGCCGGCATTAGTCTTGGAACACACTACAGAATCTGTTATGTGAAAATTATTTTATTATTTTAAGTTTATTGTACCTTATATTAAAACTTCAATTTTTCTAAATAATTCTGTATACGTGGAAGATCAACGCTGCAGTTATATACCTATTAGTTGTAGCACGAATGGGTCGGCTCGATCACTCTCTCACAGAATACCTGCGTAAAATAGCAGCTTGATGCTGCTGTGTTTCGTATGGTGAGTGTAGAGAACCGGAGACCCTTATTACTTGGAAACGGGGCATTCCATCTTAGTCCTCACGGGCGACAACGCATCTGCATTTCGATTTGTAATCAAGAATAGATGTAGATGTCTATGGGCCGCAGCAACCACTTACCATCAGGTGGACTGTGTGTTCGTTTGTCATCCTGTCCTTTAAAAGAGCATCTTCCTAATAACAACTAAGAGGAATTAAAAAAAAGATGTCTAAAGGCCACAGCACCCACTTACCGTCAGATGGACTGTGTGCTCATTTGTCACCCCTATTCTATTTAAAAAAAGTACAACCTCCATATTGAAAATGCATTCACCGTAAAACTTGGGACTTGAAAATTCCCATGTAGACATAACTAAGATAAGATAAAGCTGTTCATAATGTTTGCGCATACATCTTGGTAAATATGTCAATCAAACTTACTCCTTCATCAAACAACATTTAAGACGGGTAAACAACTCTTTAGGCATCTCAAGTAGCTGTTTCATCATGGTAAGCCAAGTAGAGGGCGGTCTCCCATACTACACACACTCATACTACACTGTAGACAGAGTGACGTGACCTGGTAAGACATGAAGAAAGTCGATAGATGCAGGCGCCTTAATGCCGTGTTTTGTGCCCTTGAGTAAGTCCTATGTTAAGCAGTTGACTTGTGAAGGGCTGCCACCCTGTAATGATGATGGTGATGATGAAACAATAATTTTTCTCTATTATAGAATAATTTACACATGCTCAATCTTAAGAATTTTTGAAGAACGAAAGAATAAAAAACACGCCGTCTTAAAATATTAATTTATGAGGTAAGAAGAATATAGATAACCTCATCTCACACCGATGTCACTGCTAAAAAGATTTCTTTTAGATATTTTTACTGGCAATAAAGTATACCATCTTTGTCCTCAGGAGTTAAGTGCATATGCATTTTAATTCTTATATATCTAAGATTAGATGAATGTAAGTATATCCAAAATAACATAAGATTGTCATTTGTTACCCTAACTTGTGTGAAAACGATAAGACCGCATGGTCTCCGATAGACGGCACGTTTATATAAAAGCCAAATGTAAGTAAAGATTTTCAGAAACTACGCTCTGTCTCAACGGAGACTAGCCATCTACGCGAGACAAGATTATAGAGCACCAGTGTGAGCGCAATTACAGGTGCATTCCTAGTTCCATTACTTTTATAGTCCGATAAAACGGCAAACCAAAACAATTGAAGAGGAGAGATTAGATGCAGGAACAACGGCACGGCAGGCACAAGTATTATATGTGGTAGAGTCACGCTGCAGTTTTATTAGTAGTATAGTTGTAGCACGAATGGGTCGGCTCGCCCGTGGAAGGACCACGCTCTCACAGAATACAAGCGTAAAATAGCTTAACGCTACTGTGCTTCGTATGGTGAGTGTAGAGAACCGGAGACCCTTATTACTTGGAAACGGGGCATTCCATCATAGTCCGCACGGGTGACAACGCATCTGCATTTGATTCGAGGATAGATGTAGATGTCTATGGGCCACAGCAACCACTTACCATCAGGTGGGCTGCGTGTTCGTTTATCACCCTATCGTATAAAATGAAGAATATATCCATCTTCCTAATAACAACTAAAAATAATAATAAACTGCGGTTATCAACTAGTGGTAGAACCACGATTTAGTTATGTTATGGTTGTAGCACGAATGGGTCATATGATAAGGATATAGAACGACGAGTGAATGCGGGAAATAAAGTAAATGGGTCCCTGCACTCTATTGTGAAGAGTCAAAATGTGTCAAAAAAGGCACGTATGGCAATTCACAATGCTGTGTTGGTCCCTACTTTAACGTATGGTAGTGAAAGTTGGGTGTGGCAGAAGAAGCACGAGAGTAGAATCAACGCAGTAGAAATGCGGTCCTTAAGGAGTATGTTAGGGCTGAATCTGAACGACAGGGTAAGAAATTGTGTAATAAGAGAAGAGTGTGGTTTGCAAGATGATGTTGTGACCAGGATTAAGAAAGGAATGCTTCGGTGGTTTGGTCATGTGGAAAGAATGAATGAGGAAAGAGTGACAAAGAAAATTTATGTTGCAGAAGTGAGTGGCAGAGTCGGAAAGGGACGTCCTGGGCGAAAATTTATCGTACAAATTGGCGATTTATTGAAAACGGGCCAAATTAGGAGTACCCTTAACCGACGAGCATGTATGCGTAGGTGTATGGATGTGAAGGAAGCGAGAGAGGTGTGTCAGGATCGTGCCAAATGGAAGTCTGTAGTCTCTGCCTACCCCTCTGGGTGACAGGCGTGAGTGTTTATGTTTATGTATGTACGAATGGGTCAGCTCGACCGGGGAGGGACTACGCTCTCACAGAATACCAGCTCAAAATAGCAGTTTAATGCTGCTGTGTTCCGAATGGTGAGTGTAGAGAACCGCAGACTCGTTTTACTGGAATCGATACATTCTGCCTTGGTGCTCAAGGATGGCAGCGCATCTGCATTTTGATTCTTAATCCAGGTTAAATGTAGATGTCTATGAGCCACAGCAACCACTTACCATCAGGTTGACTGTGTGCTTGTTTGTCACCCTTATCCTATAAAAAAAAGCTTGCCAAGCGATGCAACTTTGGATAATACTCCCTCCCACTCCTCACTGTGGAAATTTACGGAGGAGACCTACGTTTAGTAGAGGTCACACTGTCATTATGAAATGGCAATGAATGTGATTTAGTAGCGAAGTAAGAAACCTAGCTCCCTATTTTGCTAATTTTGACAACAAGACTTTTCTGACATATTATAAGATATGTCAGAAAAGTCTTAGAGCTTCCAAAAGATGGCGCTATTAACGCCTCGTTTACGATAGATATCAAATAGTCACACAGCAATGGAATAAGACAGCATTGGACAGCAATGGAACAACACCACAAACATTCGGAATCCCGTTTTATCCCGCAAAATTTCGAAAGGAAAACTGCTGTACGTGTGTGACGGGTCCTCGATTTTATATGGAATTGCTGCGTTCGGATTCCCGTTTCGGAATTCCGATTCGGGGTTCTTACTAAAAATAAGAACTAAAATTTCAGTGTATGTATTATGATTATAACATAATATACTTATTGGTGTGTCTGAGTTAATTACGTTACATATTGTATATGCGTGTAATGTAATAGACATCCTCCACTTATTCAGTTTTAGCTATGCTAAAGATGTTAAAATTCTTTTGTTAAGGTCTGCGTAAAAATTGAAATTAAGTATATGTATTACCTAGTTGTACTTAGCGGTTAGCCATCGTCGTGGTTATTTCTCCTGATTACGCTTTATAACACGTGTCGTATTATCGGTACGGTGGCTTGTCTTTACTATTGTAGTGGTTTTGGAATTAGTGGTGACGGTGATAGTGCACGTAATGACTAATATCTGACGGCTCCGTGGCGCAGTAGCTCTGCAACGAGTTATAGCGCCGAGGACCGCGGGTTCGAATTCCGCACGGAACAAGTATTTGTATGGCCTACAAGTAATTGTTCCGGGTTTGGATGTTTGTCCTTGTGCAATTTATGCATGTAAACAAAATAATAATCCTACCCTCACCAAATGTCGCTGGTTGACAATGAGGTGAAGAATTTTTTGTTACACAATGTTATTTAATTGATAATTTAGTTTTAAATAAAAGTTCAACAGTTTCTAGACTCGACTCACTGGCCCACGCCGCAAAGGAGAAAGCCGATCTTCTAGGCTCTTTCTTTGTGTCTAACTCGACTCTCGATGACGAGGGGAATACGCCGCCAACCATCCCGCGGTGTGAGTGCTCCATGCCGGAAGTGCAGTTCACTCAGCGCTCGGTTCGCAAAGCACTCCTCTCCCTGGACATCCATAAGTCGAGTGGGCCTGATGGAATCCCCCCAATTGTGCTGAGGACGTGTGCTCCAGAGTTGGCACCGGTTTTAACGCGTCTTTTCCGGTACTCCTACTCCCTAGGCGTAGTCCCAAAATCATGGAAGACGGCTTTCGTCCACCCGATCCCTAAAAAAGGCGACCGCTCAGACCCGTCCAATTACCGGCCTATCGCCATCACCTCCTTGTTCTCCAAAACAATGGAGTCCATTGTAAACTGCCAGCTCGTGAGGTACCTTGAGGATCACCAGCTGATTAGTGACCGCCAATACGGTTTTCGCCGTCGTAGGTCAGCTGGTGATCTTCTGGTCTACCTAACTCACAGATGGGTGGAGGCAGTAGAGTCCAAGGGGGAGGCATTGGCCGTTAGTTTGGACATTGCGAAGGCCTTCGATCGGGTTTGGCACAAAGCGCTTCTTTCGAAGCTCCCTTCCTATGGGCTTCCCGAGAAATTGTGCGATTGGATCACCAGTTTTCTTGCGGATCGGAGCATCAAGGTCGTTGTAGACGGTGCAAGCTCCGATTGCAAGCTTATTAATGCTGGTGTTCCATAGGGCTGCGTGCTATCGCCAACGCTGTTTCTTCTGCATATCAATGATATGTTGCAAACCCGTAGCATTCATTGCTATGCAGATGACAGCACTGGTGATGCTCTTTACACCGGCCGAGCCAATATTTCTCGGGAAAACGTCTCTGAGTGCCGGGACAAACTTGTGTCTGAAGTCGAGTCTCTGCTGGACAGAGTCTCGGATTGGGGGCGACTAAATCTAGTCCAGTTTAACCCCCAGAAGACACAAGTTTGCGTGTTAACCGCTAAAAAGAACCCCTTTGTCGTATCCCCTCAGTTTCAAGGCACTCCCCTTGTTGCCTCAGCCAGTATCGGAATCCTCGGCGTCGACGTATCGAGTGACGTGCAGTTTCGTGGTCACTTGGAAGGGAAGGCCAAATTGGCCTCTAAAAAAGCTTGGCGTGCTCAGCAGAGCGGGACAGTATTTCATGCCGGCACACCGCCTGCAACTTTACAAGGCGCAGGTTCGGCCGCTCATGGAATACTGTTCCCATCTCTGGGCTGAGGCTCCCCGTACCAGCTCCTTCCACTTGACCGCATCCAGCGCAGAGCGGCTCGAATCGTCGACGACCGAGTGCTTTCCGATCGGCTCGATTCACTGGCGCTGCGAAGAGATGTTGCATCTCTTTGCGTATTTTATCGCATCTATCACGGGGAGTACTCTGAGGAATTGTTCGGATTAATCCCAGCCGCCAAATTTCGTGAACGCACTACACGGCAAACGTCCCGATACCATCCACACCATCTGGATGCTTGGCGGTCCACCACTGTACGTTTCAAAAGGAGTTTTCTTCCGCGTACAACCTCTGTGTGGAATAATTTACCACCGGTGATTTTTCCGGACCGATACGACCTGGGGACCTTCAAGAAAAGAGCTTACTCCTTTCTAAAGGGCCGGCAACGCACCTGCAATTCCCCTGGTGTTGCGGTTGATCATGGGCGGCGGTAGTCACTTAACATCAGGTGAGCCACATGCTCGTTTGCCCCCTCTTCTATAAAAAAAAAAGAGTATTATTTTCATACACAAAACAATGTCTCAGTCGTTATTTCTTTAAGTTTTTGCAAATTTTTAACTTTTTTTTAATTTTTCTATTTTTATGAATATCTGCGGTTTGTTATTGTTGTTGTTATTTATTTTTAATTTATGTAATATAAAATATAGGTAATTGTGCAAAAAGAAACATTACCCTTAACTTTTTCCGAATAAATTAACTTCCCCGCTATGAAATCTGTCTAATATTACACTTCATTTGTAAGTAGCGCCACCCTTGTGGCAAAAAAGTCGTGGATGCCGTCATTGATAGAGGACGGAAGTTGTTGTGTTAAAGCCATGCTGCAGTTATATTAGTAATATAGTTGTAGCAAGAATGGGTCGGCTCGACCGGGGAAGGAGCACGCTCTCACAGAATACCAGCGTAAAATAGTACCTTAATGCTGCTGTGTTTCGTATGGTGAGTGTAGAGAACCGGAGATCCTTTTTACTGGAAACGAGGCATTCTAACTTAGTCCTCACGGGTGACAACGCAACTGCATTTTGATTCCTAATCGAGGATAGATGTAGATGTCTATGGGTCACAGAACCACTTACCACCAGGTGGACTGTGTGCTCGTTTATCACCCTATCCTCTACAAAAATAATATTTATAGTTTTTACGCTGATCATAGCCAAATCATTTTAAAATCGTTTCAAGATACTATTAGCTCATTTTGCGTAGATCGAACCGAGAATCAATTATTTAAAATTGAAGGTAGCCTTGGTTAACTATGACAGTGGTACGTCGAAGACCTCAGTTCCCCCGTGCATAGGTGCTGTAAAGTACCCGAAACTAATTTTTACCATAGTTAAAACCATAAATATAATGAATTTCTGCAAAGTAATGACTGATTCTATTAATTATTTACAGCTATGCATGAACTAGCAAATATTTACTTCAATGTTATTAAAGTCCTTTGTCCAATTTATTGTCTTTGTGTAACTTATATTATTAATCTGTGCCTATGTTGTGTAAAGGTCGCCATTAGCATACAATGGTATAACGTAACGTTTTCTTCTAGCGGGTGACCCACTGTACGAACAGTTGCGGTGTTTTATTAAATGCATAATTGTAATCACAAACTAACAAATTGTACTGAAATAGGTGAAAATAATGTCCTCCAGACCGAATTTCGGTCACGGCGACCAGCTTTAACGGAGACTATATTGTAGCTATCGGCGCAGAACAGGATTGTAGTGTATGCACAGGTGCACCCTCTATTCCCTCACTCTCATAATCCGATGGGACGGTAAACCGACAAAACTGGGGAGAGATCAGGCGCAGGACAAACGGCTTTACGTGCTTTCCGAGGCACGGGAGTTAGACACCACCAACTTCCTGACTCCGGGCAGATTTTTGATGAAAAACTCAATAACTATTTTTTTAGGGCCGATCCGGCATTCTAACCCTCGTGACTACGACTACTAGACCAAAGAGGCAATCAGGTGAACACAACCTACAATCGAACTCGAAATCGAACAAATCGAACGAAAATTTGTCACTTTATTGTAATAAAATAAAGTGACAAATGATTTTACAGTCTACTTGAGTGTCAGAAGACATTTGCAGTCAACTTAAAATAAAAAAGGTTTTTACGGCTCAGTGACGCGGTGGCCTAGCAGTGAGTTGCGGCGGTGAGAGCCGCGGGTTCGAATCCCGCACGGAACATGTATTTGTATGGCCTGCTAATAATTGTTCCGGTTACTGATAGATATATGATGAAGATAATGATAGCTACCTCCGCGATAAAAAAGAAAACCCCATTCAAATAATACACGTTTTTACGGGTTTTATCGCGTATATTCACTTTTTTATATATACCCGACGTTTCGAGCACTTTACAGCACCCATGGTCACAAAGGACTGAGAAACTTGGTATTATTTAAATGTGTATTTTTCTCGAAATCATTAAGAAAATCTTAGTGTGGGGATAACGTTGCTACAGATTAGCGGTTTTTGGTATTAAGATGAAATGTTCCCAGCCTAAGATTACGAGTATACTGGCTCCCTATGCGCACCAAGTAAGCACTACTGTCTTTATACTATGAATAATTCTAAATCTTAGGCAAATAATTATAACTTTTAACTTTTTTTGGGGGGGTTTTTTTTTAAAAATTGTCTATACTTTGGGGGGTTTTTTTGTTTGGGGTAACATACTTCAAATTGCTAAAAATGAAGTTATTATTTACAACCCTTAGGGGTAATATCTTTTCTCCAAACTTATATGGGATCACCCTTGAATTATAACCTATTTAAGAAAAAAGATCATTAAAATCGGTTCTTTATCTGCGAAGATATCATATGAAATTCCTTAAACCATAGTCCAATATGAAACTTTTAACCTATTTTCCACCCTTGGGGGCAGAATTTTTTCTTCAGATTTAAAAGAAACCCTTGAGGTAAAGCCTGTTTAATAAAAAAAGAATCATCAAAATCGGTTCACAATCTGCGAAGATATCGCGTAACATACATACAAAAATAAGAACATATTGACACTCGAATTGAGTACATCCTCCTTTTTGAAGTCGGTTAAAAAGTAATCCTATATAGTAAACAAAGAACAGACGAAGTTATATTGAGCGTTTTATTACAAAAAAATGTTTACGATTATAGGAGATTTAAACTGCAGTTTGTTACATTAAAGTTAAATATTGTCGATAACACCATTTTTCTTGGAATTAAATTAGACGCGAAGCTTCATAGAAGCCTCACGTATCGAAACTAGCAAGCAGACTTAGTTCTGCAGCGTATGCTGTAAAGAAATATTAGAAATCTTGTCAGTGATGAAACAGCTAGACATGTTTATTTTAGCTATTTTCATACCATGATGGTATTTTGCTATGAGGACACGCGACTGATAATGAAAGTATATTTGTTTTGCAGAAGAGGACCATAAGAACAATATATGATTTAAAACCTTAAGAGTCTCGAAGACAAAGATTTAAGGAAGTTAATATATTAACTTTGACCTCTCTATATACTTTCGAAAATGTAATGTATGTACACAAAAATATAAGTAGTTTTAATAAAATAAGTGATATTTACTGTGTAAATACTAGGAACACACAAGCTAAAAGTACCAGTTACTCGACTGCAGAGTCAGTAATTAATTATTGGGTCGATGTATTAAATATACGCTTTTACAACAAACTTTAGAAAATATACAAAATCTGACTTCCGCCAAGTTTAAAATTTTTATTAAACAAAGATTGTATAAAAAGGTTTATTATAATATTATGGAGCCAAGCTATTTCTAATTTGTTTTTTGTTGTTAATTATTGTGCAACTTTAATGATCGTAAACAGTACATTTAAAAAAAAAGCCCTGCTGGGTTTCTTGCTGGTTCTACCCAGAACAGAGGTATTTTGCGGACCAGTGGTGAATTAAGTATAAGAGTGACTGTCAAAAAGTAATAATCTATTTCTACTTCTATTTTTAAAAAGAAGTCTCGAAGAAAATGTGCGAAATAAAATTTAAATTATGGAATTTGACAGCCATTGTCAAATTTCACGGACATTGTGGCGCTGCGGCTAAGTGACTTTTCCTCACAAAGGCTCTTTGAAACGCGAGACTATTAACGAACCGCTTGAAATAAAAACATGCTTAACATATTTATCAATTTATTGTTAGTCATGTGAATGTTGGGAATGACATTTTAGTTTTAAGCCGTAGACAGCGGACGTAGTAGGATGAGCGGACGTGGTAGATTCTATCACGCCGCCTACACGGCAAATTACCGCCTACTCGTTTGTCATTCTTTCTTTTTTTTTTAAAGCAATTTATCAATATGACAACAATACCCCGGAAAAATACACATGTCGGCTAGCAGTATACAGTCGGGTACAATGTCATTACCTCTTTAAATTTACATTGTAAACATCGGAATTACCGTCATTGTGTGTGAAGCCAATTGAATATTATTAAAATTGATGCTTCATAAGTTGATGACTAAAGTTATCATGTGCCAAAGAATCTTCCAGAAAAGACTTACTACTCAGACCTACATGAGCCAACCAGAATATTATATAATAATGTTTTTTTTTTTTAAAGAATAAGGGTGACAAACGAGCACAGAACCCACCTGATGGTAAGTGGATGCTGTGGCCTATAAACATCTACATTTATCCTCGATTAAGAGTAAAAATGCAAAGGCGTTGTTACACCTGAGGAGTGAGGACTAAGATGGAATGTCTCGTTTCCAGTAAAAAGGGTCGCCGGTTCTCTACACTCACCATACGAAACACAGCACCATTAAGCTGCTATTTTATACTGATATTCTGTGAGTTTTTTTGTGTTATATTATATATATTAGTATATATTCTTTTAAATCTCTAATATAATATTTTTAAAAGAACCATTGTAATATTAATACACTATAATAAAAAAGAACTGAATAATGTTATACATAATATCACTTTATTAAAAATCACAAGAGCCGTGTTAGGTCCAAGGCGTTTGCCGCAAACACCATACATAGTACAAGAGCAACCCGGGTTTGATTTCCATCGGTACCAATGAAATTGTCAATTGCAATTTTAAGTGCTGATTTACAACCTACTTTGCGTTAAAGGAAAATGGCGCGCGGAAAACTGTATTTTTATACTACCAATTAAAGTGACAAATAAAATGACAGTCCACTTGATGGTAAGTGGCTTCTGTGTAGCCCAGGGACACCTGCAACCAACTTCAAACAAAGGTTACAGATGAGTTGTCACCTCTAAGGACTTAGTTGGAATACCACACAGCCTGTAATTATACTGGTTCTCTTAACTCTTAAACTTCTTACAGAGCCGTGGTAGCTCAGATGGTTAACGCTTGCTGTAAATATAACAGAACGCGAGTAACCCGGGCTCGGTCCCCGCCGGCACCAATGAAATTACTAATTGCAATTTTAAGTTCTGATTTACCACGTACTCGGCGGTAAAGGAAAACATCGTGAGGAAACCTGTATGTCTGAGGAATAAGAAAAAAAATTATTTCGAAGACATGTGAAGTTCGCCAACACGCATTGAGGCAGCGCGGCGGAAACTTCCTTGCCCTAAAAGGTTAAAACCCTCTCAGAAATGAGGGGAGGCCTGTGCCCAGCAGTGGGACGTATATAGGCTGTAACATTACTTTTACTTCTTAACTCTTCAGATCGGAACACAGTACTGCAAGCACTGCTATTTGATGACAGAAATGGGTAAAGAGGTATCCTAACTAGACTGATTCCTAGGCAAAAAGGAAGTTGTATTACCTTGTAGACATGTGTGAATCATGAATGATTCGTTCATTTGACCCGGGTCCCATCGAAGTATTGATAATTGCAATTACAATTGTTTGAATGTTTCGGAACAAATCGAACCTACGACCAAACAATATTGTTACAAATAGAAACACAGGTTGATTTTTTAAAAAGATTTTAACGGCCTTCGGTCAAACAAATAATTACCTATTAAATTAAAATAAGCAATCAAAAATTAAAGATTTGAAATAATAACAATCGCTAAGTATTCTAGCAGGACTTCTGCACTCCGTGATTAGCGATGACAAAAGGGGCGAGTGTCGGATAGCCTGCCGCGGTGTTGCTACTCTTGATTTAGACTTTCTTCTAACAACAGAGTAATGTCTGGCGACCGATATTATGGAGCGGGTCTCACAGATCACAGAATATTAAAACTCGAAATGATCCATTTGATTGATCGACCCGAACGACCCGGTTTGTAAGACGATTCAATACTTGAATGATTGACCTTGTTGTATGTCAAACAAAAATATTACGAAAGTCTGTCCACACATTGGGGCGGCGTGGTGGGGTGGCGTGGTGGACCGTCATTCCAATAAAGTCCCTCTTTAAAAATGACAGCTGGCCTGTACCCTACCGTGGGACGTCTATAGGATTTACTTTTTTTATACATTACAATGTGCTCAATCCTTTTTACGGAGGAGGTTTAATAATCATGAATAAATCATGACAGTCAGCTCACAATAACATCATCACAGTGTCTCTATCGCTTTCTTATAACCACGAGAAATACAGGTTTTTTTTTGC
The DNA here is from genome assembly GCA_907164705.1 of Parnassius apollo. Lineage (NCBI taxonomy): Eukaryota > Metazoa > Arthropoda > Insecta > Lepidoptera > Papilionidae > Parnassius > Parnassius apollo. The sequence continues at coordinate 1,417,080 of CAJQZP010000898.1, read as the reverse complement.
GGGAAATATGTAATACACTTATGTGGGACTTTTACCCACTAAACACCGTTTTAGGAATTACGATTGATAGAGTCTCTAAGTGTATACACTGGAAAGGTCCCGGCGTTGCACTTACTTAAAACTGACGGGGAAGGGGGCGTTTATTGCAGCGAAACGTAATAAATAATGACCATAATAATTTCCTCGCACAACTTCCTTATGGAATCAACTACCACCAGAGATTTTACACGACTTAGGGACCTTCAAGAAAAGAGCCTATTCCTTTTTAAAAGGCCGGCAACGCATCTGCAATCCCCCTGGTGTTGTAGCTGTCATGGGCGACGGTGATCACTTACCATCAGGGTAGCCGTATGCTCGTTTGCCCCTCTCCTATAAAAAAACCCAATATTTTTACTTGTTTTATACAAATATAGATCAGTAATAATATCGCACTAAAAGTATCAACTCCATTGCTGGACTTACATAATTAATGGCCATAGCGAAAAGGTGACCAACCGATATATCTATCACCAATTCGTGAAAGGGTCTCGTTTTTCGCTAGAGTCTCAATCGCTAGGTGCACCACGTACCGGCAAGGTTGACGTTCGGCAGAAAAAGTTGGCGTATTCTTTGTACGCGTTAAATAGTGATTTAAACAAATTTAACAAACTTAAACCCGTTTATTACCCGTAAATTCTACAGAATTAAACCCGCAACGCACTTTTTATAAAATAGGGGTGACAAATGAGCACACAGTCCATCTGATGGTAAGTGGATGCTGTGGCCCATAAACATTTTTCGTCTGCGTGGTTGTCACCCCTGAGGACTAAGACGGAATGCCTCGTTTCCAGTAAAAAAAGGTTACCACCATACAAAACGCAGTAGCAATAAGCTGCTATTTTACGTTGGTAATTTGTGAGAACGTAGTCATACCCCGATGGAGCCGACCCATTTTTGCTACATCCGTAATACAGCTGCATTGTGTCTCTACCACGTAAAATAAGTTGCTTGTAAAAAAAGATGTTACAGTTGTTCATGGGCCACGTCTTTCACTTGCCATCAGATAAGCTGCATGCTCGTTTTCCTTCTCTTCTATATTAAAAAAAAACGAAGCAACATGGCTAAAAGGCAGAGAGCGTGTTACTATCACGGTATGTTCAAACAATGTCACGCTTGAAACTTGATAATAACACGCAATAATCGGCATCAATGCGTTTCGTTCAGCACCGCCTCTTCCTGGCCTCTCGTATTAATAAATGTCTTGCGTAGCTGTGATCTGATATGCCGACAACATACTTAATTTGCGAGGGTATTGTACTGTCTCATTATATTTCATGTATATAATTCGAGGCCATTTTAATATCGAACCAACAAGATGTCAATTCAATGGACAATAGTGTGTTTAATAAAGTTTTTGCAATTTTGTCTATTTAAAGAATGTTTGGAACGAATTTGTTTCATTATGATCATACATCTATACCCTTGGTATACATATAAATAAAATTGAAGTCTATATGCCGTGTAATGGCGGTTGAGAATATCCACTACCCCATATCATCCCGTGGATGTCGTAGGAGGCGACAGAGGGAAACAAATAGATGGACAGCAATGCCTTCCTAATAACAACTAAAATAAAAATGGAGATTGTAGACGTGCTTGCCTAGCATGACTACTATGGTAAATATCCCCCCTATGAAGCAATCTATGGGGTTGGCAGTGAATTTTAATAAGCTGTAACAGCTGGATTTATAGAAGATCTACCAGGAGCACATGACCCACTGAGAGTAGAAAATTTTACATTTAAAATTATATTCTTTGCCAAAACATGATCCAAGTAGCTCACTGCTCTATGGACTCTGCCTACCTATTTGGGGATAATAAGCATGACGTTATTTTATTTATAGAATGGCGTGAAATGACAAACGAGCACACAGTCCACCTGATGGTAAGTAGCTATGCTGTGGACTATAGACATATACATTTATCCTTAATTAGGAATCAAAATGCAGATGCGTTGTCAACCCCGAGGACTGAGATGGAATGTCTTGTTTCCAGTAAAAATGGTGTCCGGTTCTTTACACTCACCATACGAGATACAGCAGTATTCAGCTAATATTTTACAGTGATATTATGTCGAAGCATTTTCCTGTCCCGGTCGAGCCGACCCAACACGGGTCTACCACGTATAAAATATTTATAGTAGTAAATATAATTTTTCGACTATATCAATATCTTTAGCCAAACTTTCTCCAAATGGTTCATATCTCTCTGGACTCTGCCAACTCCCTCTGAAATTACAGAAGTGACTTGACTTGAAATTACAGTAGAAACTTGATCACAAACAAATGTAACGAAATAAATGTTTTATTCTTTGCAGATTCAACGTGGTTCAGAAGACAGCAGTGGCAGGCCACTCACATCGTTATAATGTGAACATTTAAACAATGTTGCTCAACATTTGCAAGTCATGCCAGTAGTGAGTACAATAACTCCCACAGTACCATCGTTTTTATCACCGGATTACACTAAAGCAATTGTAACTTGTGGGTGATGGGGTACGGAATCAAGAAGGCCGATGACGTCGATGAGATTTATAAGGAACTCTAGTAAAGCAAAATTAGACTGTTTTCCGAACGGAATACGATTCGAATTCGAAATTCGAACGGAAAACGATTGTGTAGTAGCGATGTTGAGCGAGTAATGCTGGTGTCAGAATATCTACTACCCCATATCATCCCGTGGGCGTCGTAAGAGGCGACAGAGGGGAACAAATCAGGAGATGGGCTGCAGCGTCTTTCTAGTAACAACTAAATAATAAAAAAATGCGATGGCTACCATGTCAGTCATGCGTGGCAACTGTGGCAGATTTTCTCCCTATGTGGCAATCTATGCATTACTCAACTTTTGGTAGCTTGTAATCGGGCCTCAATAAGAAAGTATTCTTGTAGGACACACGAAATACTTTTGTTAAAGATAGATAGAATTTGGCTCTAGTTCCAATCGCTCGAAAAAGGTAAAAAAAGTATTTCTGGCCAGAAACAATTACAAAGTTATTTATTGACAACTTATGAAATAGTTATGAAATCACGGTCTGTGACTCAGTTTTAACGGGAAACCCATTACTCCTGCTATTCTGCCAGAGCCTATACGCATTAATCATACTGGGGCTTAGGCAAGTGATGGAATAAACGTATTTTAAAATAAACAATAACTAAAAATACAAAACAACTTGTCAGAACTTGTTTTTTGAATTAGCCACTTGTAGCATTTTGCCGAAAGTGAAATATATATAGTAGGGTAGTGACATTAGTTTATTGTTTATTAATTTATTTAATCTTTATATCATACGTGTAAATACAAAAATAAATATACATATTATATATTATTTATTTATTCACTTTGTTTACATGCAGGGTATCTTAAACTATTACAGTACTCGTTTTTGTCAACATAGTAGTAATAAAATATGGTTGATCGGGCTATACTAGTTTTATGGTAAAAACTGTATTACCGACGCTAGCGCCTTCCACCGGACAATATAGGAAACAATTAGAGCAATGCCCTGCTTAGAACTGCATAATATAGAACCCGCTACAAATTATATACTCTATACCTGAATACAGATTAATGTTCTCCAGACCTAATATTGGTCTCATGATGGTCAGTCTTAACGGAGACTAGTTTCTTCCACAGGACAGGATTATATTGCTCAAGTGTATGCGCAAGCACAAGCGCACTCTCTATTCCCTCACTCTCACAGTCCGATGGCACGGTAATCCAACACGACCGGAGAGATCAGGCGCAGGGCCATCGGATTTACGTGCTCTTCGTGGTGGTGAAACACAGCTAACTTCCTGACTTCAGGCCTGCTACTGACAATTTCCTGCAAGGACCGATTTATGTCCGACTTGGTATTCGAATCTGGGTACTTGTGGCGACTGCGGTGTGTGAGGTGTGAAACACTTTTTCGTCTCCGCGGAGTAAATTTTTCTGAAAGGTGTATAGTCAAACACATAATAACGTGTTTTTTTTTAAATAGTACTAGAGTGACCACAAAATTTACAGTCCATTTTTTTTTATAAAATTTAAATGACAAATGCACTAAAAGCCCTCCCGAAATTGGCTACCGCAGTTAGTCACCTGGATTACAGGCAACCAACTTTAAACGAAGGAAGCTACAGATGTGACATCTCCTTTTATCTAAAACACAGTAAAGTTCAAAGCAAATATTTTTATGTTTATATTGAAAAAATAAATACACACAATAACAGCCCCTGAGCTACCACGGCTCCCAATCTAAATGGTAATTCTGTCATGTGTTGTTATTGAAGCAAATTATGCCGCAGCTACATTCTTTCATTATGTGCGAGCAGCTATGCAGGTTTAAGAAAAGAGACCAGTATCACTACGACTTAAAATATCTATTGTGATCGCTGCTGTGGCTATAGTTCACTGCTAAGCCCCATGTCTTCAACTATATTATAATTGTAACATGAATGGGTTGACTCGACTCAGGAAGAACCGCGCTCTCACGTAATACCAGCTTAATACTCATCTGTTTCGTATGGTGAGTGTAGAGAACCGGAGACCCTTTTTACTTGAAACGAGGTATTCCATTTTTGTCGTAAGGAGGAAAAGCATCTGTGTTTAGATTCTTAATCGAGGATAGATGTAGATGTCTATGGGCCATAGCGTCCATTTACAATCAGGTGAACTGTGTGCTCGTTTGTCACCCTCATTCTATAAAAAAGCCGGTATTCAGAGACAATTTCGAGTTTGTTATACTCTTTAAACTTTGATTTGCGCCTTGAGTTTCCATTTGCTTATTTTGAACTTTTTATGTCGAACTGCAAAATAAAATTAAAGAAATCAGCGCTATCCTCACTGTGTCTGCCAAAATTTAAGCCATTTAATTACATAACATAAACTACATCATTGTCAGGATTTCCAAACAAAAAACCCAGTTCGATCACGATAAGGGTTTTCAAACGTCGAGATAATGCAGCAAGATGTGAAAAAAATTCTTGATTTTATCAATTTAGTCTTTCGTTTTCTTATGTCATACCGTGCGAATTATTACTGTTACGATGAAATAATATTATTTAGTGGCTAAAATAATTTTTAACTAATTTTTAATAACGTAATATATATTAAATAGTTACTTGATTGATATTTAAAATTAATAGGAATTGTTTAAGTGCCAGTGTTTCAGAAATGTGCAATAAAGAAACATATTTTTTTAAACAAGTGAAATAGATTGCCAGTGATTTGTTTTAATTACAAGAAATATCATTTTATGAAAAAAAAACACAGACCACGTAGGCTACATTTATTTATTTAAATAAAAAAATCTTACAGATGCGATCAGCTTCTACGCTTTTGAAACTATGTAAGTAAAAGTGTAATAATTATATAATAATTCATGTACAAGTAGACGAACTTTTTATTTTTTTTTCACTGTCAACTTTATTACTATCAAGTGACACTACAGACCACTCCTCCTCACACAAGTAGAGAGTATTTCATGAAATCGTCATGCTTAACACATATACTATATTATATTAACTATATTATATCGCGCGTCTGACACTGTTATCGTCCATTCGACTGATGTAATAGCGGGGACGATCTCGAAAAAAGAACATATTCTTCACAACATATTTTATAAAGGAACATATATCTGACGTGAAACACCGACGCCCCGGGAAGTCTGTCGTCTGTGAAGATGTTTAACCCGGCGTGAGTGAGGTCGGGTATGTGATACCCGAGAAGTTTTTAAACGCAGATTATTTAATGTTACTGTTGCCATGCGAGTCCTGTCGTTTCAGTAGCTGGAGGTAAGGATGCGAGGGGCGGGGTACAGTATCGAGTTTAGTGTTGCGCCGGCGGCGACGGTAGATACACATGTGTACACGTGGCTGGGGACGTCACACCCGACCTCGTTGTCGTTATTACATTTTTGTGTTGACAGTAAGTTTTTGATTTATAGTTATTTATAGTATTTTATGATTTATTTTTAGATTTTTCAAGATGTCTTATGAAGGAAATGAACGTCGGCTACAAGAACTATTAGAAAACTGCTCAAGTGCTAGCTCCTGTGACTCCGAGAGCGAAGAAGAAATTGATAACGTTTCTCAGAGAAGTGAAGAAAGTGATTCCGAACAAGAGGGTATTTTGGATAATTTGGAAGAGCCGGAATCTGTGCCGGCGTCTAATAGTCAGTCGGCTGAGGTACGTGGAACTTCTTATACATCCAAAGATGGCACAAAATGGTCAAAAGATTGTCCTAGACAAAGCGTTCGAGTTCGATCTGAGAATATAATTACTAATGCAACAGGCGTCAAAGGTACTGCAAAACTTGCTAAAACTGAGATTGAAACTTGGAGTCGCTTTATAACAGACAGTATGTTGAATACCGTACTAACATGCACAAATATTCAAATAAAGGATAAAAGGGAACAACATCCAAAAAATAGAGAAGAAGAAGAAATGAGCAGTATCACATGAAAGATGTAACTTTGAAGGATTTGAAGGCATTTATAGGACTTTTGTATATAGCTGGCCTAAATCGCTCAAATAGACAAAACCTGAACGATTTGTGGCGTACAGATGGTACAGGAGTCGAAATCTTTCAGACTACAATGTCACTGCAGAGGCTTTACTTCCTTTAAAATTGTTTGAGATTCGATGATAAAAACACTTAGGACCAAAGAAAAAATAGTGACAATCTAGCTGCAATAAGGGACATTTTTGAAAGTTTTGTTGTAAATATTCAAAAACATTATGTGCCTTCCGAGAATCTTACTATTGATGAGATGTTGTTATCTTTCCGAGGGCGATGTCCTTTCCGCGTATACATTCCCAACAAACCAGCCAAATATGGGATAAAAATTCAAGCTCTTGTAGATGCGGAGAAGTTTTGCATTCTCAAACTGGAAATATACGCAGAAAAACAACCACCAGGACCTTACCAACTGAGTAACAAAGCGTTTGACATTGTGAGCCGTTTAGTGGAGCCAATAACAAAAACGAACAGGAACTTGACATTCGATAACTGGTTTACTAGTTATCCACTAATGATTCATCTCTTGAAACACCATGCATTAACTTCTGTCGGCACAGTCCGTAAAAACAAGGCAAGTGTACCTTTTTTTTTTTTTTGCGGATGGAAAATCATCTAATGACCCCTCTCACTCTGGGTGGAGCGTAAGGGAGTGTCAGACTTTTACTGACTAAAAACCATCCGTGTTCCTTCAGTGCCCTTACGTTCCGGAGCCGCGGTATCTCTTTCGAATAGCCCGCAGCCCCGGCAGGCATCGGCCCTTGCGGGCCCCATCACGCTGCTGACAGCTCTTTGAGGCGCGCGTGGAACAAAACGCGCCGTCGACACGGCCTGTCGTCGTTAGACGGACGGACGACGAGCTACCCATTGCTCGCCGTCCACAGGCCCGCGCCTACGGTGGCCGGGGGGCCACGACGTAGCCCCCGACGCCCGGGGCGTCTCCCGCGGCGGCCGGGGAGGAAAGCTGCTGCTCTTTCCTTCTCCCGCTCCGCCACCTCCTTCGCTAGCATCACTGCTTCGCAGAAGGTGGTGACGGCATCCCATTCCGTCTCGCTCCGGACCATGGCTTCGACCAGGGCCGGACGCGAGAGGTCGCCGCCGCCTATCGCCGCTACGAGGGCACGGCGGTGCTCCGCCCAAGCAGGGCACACCTCCACGGTGTGTTCCACCGTGTCCTCCGGTCCATCCTCGCAGTGGGAGCACCCGGGCGTTTCCTCCCGCCCGATTCGGTGCAGGAACCTCCCGAACACACCGTGTCCGGTGAGGACCTGAGTCAGGCGGAAGGTGAGGATGCCGTGGCGTCTCTCAAGCCACTCCTCAAAGAGGGGTCTTATCGCCGCTATAGTGGCGTGCCCAGCACGGGGTTGCGACAGTCGCTCTCTCCATGTCGCCATGAGATCGTGCCGGAAGTCTGTCCGCTGCGCGACAACTTGCCGCGGCAGCGGGGTTTCCCCCCGGCATAGTGCCTCCGCGCGCCATTCGTGCAGGCGTGCGAGGACTACCGCCTCCAGATCCCATGGCGGCAATCCGGCAAGGAGGCTCGCCGCCTCGCGGGAGATCGTGCGGTAGCCGCGAACCATTTTCACGGCGACCACCCTTTGGGGCGCGTTCAGGTGGTGGACGGCAAGCCGCGCCAAACCACGCGCTCACACCGGGGCCCCGTAAAGGGCCATGGATCGCACGATCCCCGCGTAGAGCCTCCGGCAGGAGGCGTTTGGCCCCCCAGGTTCGGCAGGAGTCGCCTGAAGGCAGCCCCGGTCCGTTCCAGTTTGGAAGCCAAACGTCGGAAGTGCTCAACGAAGTTCCATCGGCCGTCGAGGACGAGTCCTAGGTACTTCAGCGTCGACTCGACGCCGATGGATACCCCTCCTACCATTACCGAGGATCCCGGTGGTGGCCTGTTCCGAGGACCATGGAAGTGCATGGCCTCGGACTTGTGCAGAGCCACCTCGAGACCCAGTTGCCGAATCCTCTCAACGACTATCGCAACCCCGTGTGTCATAGTTTCCGCCGCCGCCTCGTACGACCCCCCCTTGTGCCAGTACCACCAGCGTGTCGTCAGCGTAGCAAATTACGCTGACGCCGGTAGGGAGGTCGGCGCGCAGCACCCAGTCATAACCGATGTTCCACAGAGGTGGCCCCAGAACCGAACCCCGTGGGACACCGCACGACATCTCTCGCCGGTTCCACTCACCGTTGCGACCGGGGTAGATGACGGCCCTGTCCGTCAGATAGTCCCCGACTATACGACGGAGATAGGTCGGCACCCGGTGATACCGGAGTGCCTCCCTAATGCAGCTCCAGGGTATGGAGTTGAAGGCGTTGGCGATGTCGAGAGACACCGCCAAGACAACCCCCCTCTGGCCACTGCATCCCCCGTCGTGAGGGCTTTCACGCGCATGATGGCTTCCACCGTAGAGCGCCTCTTGCGGAAACCAAACTGGTGTTCCGTACCTGAGATCTTCAAAAAAGGGAACAGAAGTCAATAGCTCTCGATTCGGGTACCAAAACGATATTACTTTGGTGTCCTATGTACCTAAAAAAATAAAGTTGTGCTGGTTATGTCAACTTTACACCATGACAAAAATATGGACGAATCGACAGGGGATAAAAGAAAACCGGAAATGATTACTTATTATAATAAAACTAAAGCCGGAGTCGATGTCGCAGATGAACTGAGTGCCACTTATGATGTTTCACGCAATAGCAAACGTTGGCCCATAACGATTTTTTATGGTATACTCAATATGGCTGCCATAAATGGTATGGTAATCTACAGAGAAAATAACACGACTGACAAAACACGCATGAAGTGCCGAGACTACATTCGTAATTTAGGTTAGAATCTAATAAATGATAGTCTTTGGAACAGGCAACAGAACGTACATCTTCCAAGGGAAACACAAAAGAGGATTGCCGATCATTTAGGGGAACCCTCACCACCATTTCCAAAACAAATGGCTGGTAAATATGTGAGATGTGGTGAGTGTACTCAGAAAAAGGACAGAAAAACAAAACATTGCTGTACAAAATGTGAGAAGCCAATATGTATGGAACACGCGATTTTTATGTGCGGAAATTGTGCTGATTTGTAGGTGTAACTTTGGTGCTCTGTTACATGATCTCACAAGACTTTTCAGTGCCTTTTTTATTTATAATAACTAGAAGACTCTATTGTTATGTTGATTGACTAATGTGAAGTGAAGTGAAATAATGAAGTGGGATTTTTTTTAGATTTTTATGCGAAAAGAAGTTAACTACCTTAACCTGTAATTTTTTAAAGAAAATTTGGATACTTTGTAATTTCAATAAAAAATAACGCTTTTTGTACTTAATGCTTGTATTTTATTTACTAATCTTGCTGAATGAGTACTATTATTAATATATCTTAAGCATAAATGCTAATTACATAATTATAGTATAAAAAATTGAACATCAAAATTTTGGGTATCTCCTACCTGCCTCATAGCTGCTGTAACAATTTCTCACTTCACGCCGGGTTAAGATCGTCCCCGCCATTATATCAGACTCGATAGTCCCCAAATCCTCGCAAAAGAACAATGATTCCTACCAAAGACAATTTGCGAGGCTTATTGAAATTGATAAAAAAAAATCCTAATTTCATTAGAGGCGATGGAACGGTGCTGCCATCTGCTTGAGATCCTATAGTTAATAAAATTAAATCTAAACCCAAAAATACCGCTGCAAGACCTAAAGATACGGTAGTTCTGCGTAAATCGGATCAAAAATTATATTCACAAATTGAAGGTAGCCGGGCTAACTATGATATCAGTGTGTCAAACACCTCAGCCTCCTAACTCCCGTGAGAATAGGTGCTGTAGAACACCTGAAACGTCGGGAATTAAAACAATTTAAATAAGTTAAATTAAACGCGGAAAATCCGTGAAATTACTTTTATTCAAAGGTGAACGTTCTTACGGCAGACGGATTGGCCGCCCATCAAGCAAGGCAACTATGTAAAGTATCCCCCAATGAGGCAATCTGTGGGTTATGCTTATATTCAGCGGTGGACTTTACCGCATGAAATTCTAATGGGGCCCACTAAGCACAGAAGCACGGCGTAAGTGTGACCGGATGTTGGCGTCATCGGCACGGGATACGATCATAAGATGACTACATTCTGATAAATGACGTGCCGAATAAGATAAGCTACTCAGCGCCAGAGAGATTTGTCGATCGTTTATCTTACGCTGAATACGTACGGATGTTTTTCGAAGATTCACGCAGCAGCTGCATTCCTGGAAAGCATCAGTTCCCCAAAGAATATAGTATGGAGAATGATGTGAACCGGAGATTCATTTTAACTGGTAGCGAGGCATTCCATTTAAGCCCTCATAGGTGACAATGCATCTGCATTTTGAGTCTGAATCGAGGGTAGATTTATATCGTCACTAATCTTTAAATGAGTTATATACTAGTTTGTGACTTTTATTGGTATAGAAAATGAAATAACTGTGTCCGAATGATTAGATTGTGTAGATTGACTTATAAAATAATGAGCTTCAAAAATAATTAATATGGGTAGGTGCTTCCATCTATTTAGGATTCTATAATTAATTAAATAAAATCCCAACTACAAACATACCGCTGCGAGACTTTAGATACTATAGGTTCTTTCCCCGTAGGTTGGATCAAAAATTAATAATTTAAAACCGAAGATAGCCGTGGTTAACCATGACATTGGGACGTCAAACACATCAGTCCCTTAATGACCATGGGTGCTGTAAATTACTCGAAACGTCTAGTGTATAAATAAGTTAATAAACGCGATAAGATCCGTAATAAATGGGCCTTACATACATTTGTCATTTTCCAAGTAACATCCGACTGTCGGTAATTATCAACCTGATGTTTGCTTGTGTATTCCTGACATGACGTGATTTAGTTAATTTTCTTGTTTTTTATGTGCCTGTGTATTATTATTCTTTTGTTTGTATTCATGCCTTGTCTTCATACCTTCAATAATAGTTAGTACAATAGTGGTTTTCTTTCTAAAATATTTGCGTCCATTGTCTTTTATTCCTATTTATAAACTGAAACTGGTATCTACGTAAAAATGTAGAAAATATTCTTATTACATGTAAAAATATGTAAAAATTTGATTTAAGAATGAAATCACCATTTTGCGTTGAACTAATTACTTCGTAATAAAAAATAAAAATATAAATTTCTTTGCAACTTTCCGCTAAACATATAAAATGATGTGTCTTACCTGGATTGAAGCGCACCTCCCGCCCTCCCTCAATTGCATACACTAACTCCGTCACCACTAGACCAAGCACCACTACTCTCAACACCACTATTCCAGGCAAGACACACCATCTACGATAATAAGATACGTGTTTCGCCTCTACACGAGGCATCCTCAGGTAATATAGACTCTACGGTGGCTGACCGCTAAGTCAGCCACCGTAGAGTCTATATTACCTGAGGATGCCTCGTGTAGAGGCGAAACACGTCATCATTTTATATGTTTAGCGGAAAGTTGCAAAGAAATTTATATTTTTATTTTTTATTATAATGGATTTCCGCAAAGTAACGCCTGATTCTATCAATTATCTAATTACTTCGGTCCCGATGGTTGACTACGGCCAACGCTCCGTGATAGTTCGGAGATATTCTATATATACTGTTTATGATACAGAATTTTGATAGCGTGATTTAGGCTTCGGTGTGTTTCGCTTGCGGCGCGACGACAGCTCCGCCAAAAAAACTTTAAAAAAGTCTATTATTATAATGTCCTGCAGATCTCATTTTGGTCACGGCAGTCATTCTCAACGAATATCAAGGCATCTGTGCGGGAATGCTATATATAATCTGTGCGGGAATGCTATGCTGCTTTCCATATAGTGCTGCGTAAGCGCAGCACTATATCGGTCTATAGCCAAAGCACTGGACAAACGAAGCAGTAAAAGTCCAAAATACTGAAATAAGAAAATACTGTTAGGTAAAAGTATAATATTGAAACAAAGTAAAATATACTTTTGCTTGTTTTTATAATTCTAACGACGTGCTTGAAGGAAGGACGTAAAATAAAGATTTGTCTGCAGTAGTGATCGGCTCTAATATTATTTGAATGTATTATAGAATCATTTTGGACAAATAAATTATTATTAAAAAGAATTTCAGATACTAAAACTACAGTGAACTGAAGCAATCAGCTATTGATTTTATTAAGCCTGGTTATGAGTGTTTCCGGTAGCCGGGTGGTGTTCAGTACCATTAAGGGGAAATATAATGTCAAATGGCTTAGCAAGATCCTTCGTTATGCCGAAAATATTGCAGCATTAATTTTGAAATAAATATATGGTAAATTTGAGGATTAATGTTAATGGTTATGTTAGACGAAAAAACGATTTCGTAAAATTTTCTCGATAGAAAAAAAATCCAAAGTTACCTCCAAAATAAACAATAAACCGCTGTTATTCATAAAATACTTTAAATAAGATCATGAAACTTTGCATACTAACTGAACTAACTATAAAGCAGTGCTTATGTTATTTACTTTTTTTAAAATACCATTATTTTCACTGTAAAAAGAAATTACCTAAACTATCGGCGTCTTGAGCTTGATTCCTGTCGCACCGTTAGTATCGCTTAGGCTTTTGAAGGGAGAAGTTGTGTCGCTTACGATCAGAATATACATTACGCAACAGTACGACGTAAAATTAAAATGGGAAATAACCGTGATAAAAATAAGAAGCGGCTGGCTTGGCGTTAAGAAACAGGCATAAATATGATAAACCTAATGAAATAAGTGTCTAACGACCTTTCTACTTACAGTATTAGTGATTACAAACATGTCGGTACATAGCATACGACGCGCGGGGAAGTGGGGGCGAAATTAGAATTTGAGCTGACGTACTCTATCCTCTTAACTCTGAGGTTACAATAAAACGTGTAAGCCATAAGCGATCTGCGACTTTATAAGTTGTTACTTTTCCACAGTATCTAAACTGTTCCAATGTTTCCATTGATTCGTTCATTACGTAGATTCTACTAATATTGTGTACTGACCAGGTTAATATTACACTTTTTAGGGCATACTGTCAGAGGTTTCACAGGGAAAATCGATGAACTCTTACTTTAACTTCGAACTTTAAATTCGACTAGACTAGTACGACTAGAGCCGTGATAGTTCAGTAGAGTCGTGGTAGCTCAGATGGTTAACGTTCGCTGTAAATACAAAAGAACGCGAGTAACCCGGGTTCGTTCCCCGCCGGCACCAATGAATTTGTAATTGCAATTTTAAGTGCTGATTTACCATGTGCTCGGCGGTGAAGGAAAACATCGTGATGAAACCTGCATGTCTGAGAAATAAGAAAAAAAATATTTCGAAGACATGTGAAGTTCGCCCACGCGTTGGGCAGCGCGGCGGACTCTTCCTTGCCCTAAAACCCTCTCAGAAATGAGGGGAGGCCTGGGCCCAGCAGTGGGACGTATATAGGCTGTAACTTTTAACTTTTTAACTGCTTTTCTGTCAAGGAGTCCGTCTCCGTATATCACAGGTATACAACCTTCTTACATTTTTCTTCCGCCTAGTACGTGAACCGCTGTAATTCAGTCCTGAATGGTATAGAGAGCCACTATAATAACAGGGATATAAAAAATAGGGCTTCCCGGAGCGACGTTTTTTCACGTCAGCTATAAGTTCTTTCACTGGGGTTTTTAAAGATCTTTTTATTTGTCCTATGTAAGAGAGGCCACGTTCACAATCCAGCTTGTACGGCGAGTTCTTCTTTTGTCATTTATATTAAAAAATATAGGCAATAAAAGCAAAAACCACAAAAGCACTAGCCAATTATTCTCTTTAGATGAGACATGGGTGGTAAATTATAAGTTTTATAGGAGCTTTAAAAAGCCTCAGCTGAATAAAATATTCCGAAAGTACATTTCCTGTTTACGGAACAAAAATCTACATAAATTACATAAATAACAGAATCCTCCAAATTTGAATCCAATTACCGTGATAGAATCTGAGGAATAACAACAATAGCTGATAAAAATTCTACACATGTACGTATTTGAGTAATACTGAGGGTTTTGTAGGAAGTAGGAAGTCAGCAAAGCGGGAACTGTCGTAAAAGTAATTCTTACACAAGAGAGGAAGTTCTCAGAATTGAAACAAAGTTTTTTTCCTATCATGGTTTTCTCTATGTCACAGTCCTTTCTCATAATTCTCTCCACAACAGGTGTTATTCCCAACCGTATTTTCTTAAGCCTAAAATTTTATAACTCTACATGAAGCTGTAATTAGATTTGCAGAATGGTCAGAAAGTTCAGGCAAATTGAAGAAAGTGAAATACAAGTACCCCTTCATAACATTACTACCACAGCATTTATTACTTTGATTTGTTGTATTTGTCGTCGATTTATTTGTTGCCGTCGCTGGTCTCAGTATTTTTCATCAAAATTACACGAGTTAATTATACCGCCTTATATCGGAAACTATCGAGTCGAAATAGATCAACATTCAAACTGATAGGCACATATTACAAAAATAAACAAAAAGATACCCAGTGCATGTTACGCATTGTCCATCCTGGCAGAGACTACAAATATAAGTGTTACTAGAAATGCCTATTTTGGAAGCGTTTATGCACTTCTAACTTACGGTATCATATACTGGGGAAACTCAACAGATATACAATCCACATTCGATCTCCAGAAAAAATGCCTAGGAACAATATATAACATGCATAGTACCGAATCATTAAGAGATGTTTTCAGAACAAAGGGATTCCTAACACTGACTGGAATCTTTATTCTAGAATTATGTCTATTTGTTAAAAACAATGTGCAATATTTCAATTTGAAATCTGATTCAAAGAAAATAATAAAGAAAAACATAAGCTTACCTATTATTAAAAATGTGATTTACCATAAGAGTACCTACCTATATTACTGCTATTCGTGTATACAATCAGTTACCACCAGCTATTAAACAATTAAATGGAAATATATTCAAAACAAAATTAAAGAAATTGTTAATTGAAAATGTTTTTTACAATCTCAATGAGTTTTTTAATAAAATTAATGTTAGTAAGTAGTAAATTTTAAATTTATTTTCTAAATTGTTGCATATGCGACATGGGTAAACTGTTGAGCCTAAAACTATATGTTTTTGTACTAAGATCATATTGTACACAGTTATGCAATAAATGTATCTTTATCTTTAACATCTTCCTGGCAATTCTCACAGTCGCCTCTTACGACACCCACGGGTCATAGATGGGTAATGAATTTTCACAAAATGACAAAATTAATCATTCCACTGCTTAAAAACTTAGATTATCTCATAGTGGTGATATTTACCACTGTCACGATTGGCTTGAGGGTTGGCAATTTCAGTTTTTTTTATTGTAATGAGGAAGACTTTCTCTCTTTCGTCCCTTACAACACCCACGTGAGGATATGGAGTAGTGGATATTCTAACACCACCACATCGCTGTGTATGTATGTGTCGCTAATATCGTTTTATAAAATTATTGAGTGTTTAATTTACCATCTACGCTCCCTTTCTTGCAGTAGAGAAATTCTTATGGAACCTGTAAAGTTATGTTATGTTGTCTTTAAATGTATATCACACCGGTTATTCCCTAAGGTGAGCATCTTTTCGCTCTTTGTCGGACCTTTGGGACTCAAAGTCAAAGTCAAATATTTTTATTCAATATTGATTTTTACAAATTAATTTTTAAAAGTCGGTACTCAGGCACACTACCCTACCACAGTCCCTTGGCGTTATCTTATACAGAGAGTATAGTGTATATTACGAAAGATAACTTAACCACATCATACCGTTTAAATCGCCAAACTTTGACCACTATGAATAGTTGAAAAAATATACACAAGAGTTCTGTTTTGTCGCGGGTTTTAACAATCAACTATCAAATATTTTATGCCTGAGGGGTACGCTGCAGGGCCACAGATTCGAATCCCGCTCGCCAAAATTATTTGTGCAAGTTGAGTGGTAATGCTAGGCTACAAGTAATTTTTTCGGTTTTGAATGTTCATTTTATGGCATTGATGTTTTGTCTTTTGAACGTTGATTTTAAGCAACAAATAGTTAATTCTAGTGTAATATTTTTAGTGCAAAAAAGATGAATAGAAAGGAAGATTCAATGTTGCTCTTCTTAAATAGATTTCTTCTTTCCACAGCTGCCTGGAGACGATGTACTGGAACTGCTGCGAGGAGAGATTCTGCTTCGACAAGAAAATCGCGACTTACAAGTAAGTAAACTTTATTTCATCATCATCATCTTCACAAGTCAACTGCTGAACATAGGCCTCTCTCAAGTAATGCCACAAAGCACGGTCCTGAGCCACCTGCGTCCATCGACTTCCTGCATGTCTTACCAGGTCGTCACCGCATCTAGTGGGGGGATGCCCTACATTTCGCCTACCGGTAGACGAAAACCTTTCTTCCCCGTCGGTAGTCGGTTAATACGTTATTAACCATTAGCGACATCTAGTGTGATAGGGGAAAATCTTAGGCTGCCGTCAATGATTTGTATTTACTAATCGATGAGACAGTTATTTCGAGCGAATTCCAATTACATGTTGGCTTTGGTCATATAACTTTAGACTTAGGAGTTCGGCCGCGATATATAAATACATTATTCGGAAAGTTCGATAGCGTGATTCAGCCTTTGCTGGTACTGCGATATAAAAATAAATAAAACAAAAGTCTACCTGTCTACCAAACAACAAAAAATATTACCATCTTTTTTGATCCGCTACAATCTCAAATACGCATATCTTTATTCCATATTATCACCATGAAAGTAGTGTGTTTAAATAGTAGTGTCTCGTAACGAAATCCGTAAAAGCACTTTTTTAACGTTAAAAACCTTTAAATTGTCGGAAGTACACCTTGAGATCTATCGAAAACATATGTATTGATATCTTATCAAGGTTATGAGCCGATAATTACAGTGATACATGTTGATAAGTGATGCTCTAAGTATTGTTTTATATACCTAAATACAAACACAAATAAAAAAAAACAGAATCATATTTACTTTTCTATTACTTTTTCCCCAAAGATCTAAATCTTCCACTCTAGGATTTTTTCATTCATCATAGAGACATTTTACATCCATATTTTTTTATAGAATAAGGGTGACAAACGAGCACACAGTCCACTTGATGTGGATGACTTGTAAGTGGATGCTGTGGCCCAAAGACATCTACATTTATTTATCTTCGATTAAGAATCAAAATGCACGCGCGTTGTCACCCTGAAGACTAAGATGGAATGCCTCGTTTCCAGTAAAAAAGGGTCTCCGGATCTCTACACTCACCATACGAAACACAGCAGCAATAACCTGCTATTTTACGCTGGTATTTCGTGAGAGCGTGGTCCTTCCCCGGTCGAGCCGAGCCATTCCTGCTACAACGGTAATATAGCTGCTTTGTCCATATCACACATGCACAAACATCTAGAATTGGAACAATTATTTGTAGGCCATATAAACACTTGACGCCCAGTGGCGGCATATTTAAATCTTTTCCATCATTTTTCCCGTAAGAGAAAACTAAGAGAAATGCAAGGAAAATCTTACGTCTTCCATCGGTAGATGGCGGTATAGCCATCTCGTTAACGACATTTGTAAAATACTCAAACCGGCGACGGGCAATCACGTCATAAATGCGACAGCCACGTACTGGCTAGCACAGTGTTCCCCCCACTAGATGGTGTGACGACCCGGTGAAACGGGCAGAGATGTAATGCATGTAGGTACGTGGGTCAGAACTGTGGTGCCGTAATAGACGACTAAAGAAAAAGTCTAAATTTTTTTCTTTAGTCCACTATTACGGCACCTCGATAAAGTTAAAGTTAAAATATTTTTTTTAGTCAAATTAGGATCTATACATTTATTGTTTTATTGCCGTTCGTAAAGTAGGGTATATATTTGATTTGAGTTGAATTTCGATAGCTTTTAATTTATTTATTTATTTAATTCCAAATTTTAGTTTTTTTTTCGTAAAATATCAGTGCCATAGGCTACCACTCCGTTCACATGTTACATCCTATTTTTTTCCAGACCGTAAAAAAGGTTTATTCTATTCGTTCATCATTAATTACAGTCTATCAAAAATCCACTGTTGAAAGTACGCCTTTATGGGGGATATTCCCACAGGAATGTTTGCCATAGTTGCCATACTTGGCAGGTGGGCCTGCAACCACAGTTTTTCTTATAAGTTTTTTTGCAGGAAGGTGATAAGGCTCATCTTCTATTTCATTTCCCTCCGTCACTTCTATCGACACACACGTGATGGTATATGGTGGTGGATTCCCTGAACTGCTACACATGGTATCAAAATTAATATGTTAAAACCAAATTCTTTATTTTCAGTTTGGATGACAATGTCACCTCAGTGTACAGCAACGGTATTACGAACATGGGCGCGAGCCTGGACAGCGTGGTCACCCAGCAGCCCCATAACAACAACCACCTCCCCCCTACAGCTGTCGTGGGTAGGGAGTTGAAGGAGCTTCCGATACACGCTGATAAAATTTATGAGGTAAATATTTACAAGCTTATTAAAATTAAGGGTGGTAATGGAAATATACCAATGGTTCGTTAGCACATAATCCATCTATAGCCAACGCACAAAAGGTTTGTGGGTAGCGTCACGATGTCACGCGTATCCGAAGTGTTGCTGGCGGTTCTGAGAGGAAGGGTGATCATCCACAAAACTTCTGCGCTCGGTTGTATACATATGATACTATAATACACAATAGAATGGCTGTCAACCTTATTTCGTGCGACGATAGGCGTCGCCGGAAGCACACATACAAGCGATAACGTCGTATTATCACTATACGATTCGCTGTGTTGACAGACAGATTTTAATACATATTTATTTGTAAATAGCGCGCAATTTGGCATTTTCTAAATAATTTGCATGCGAAAATTGGAAACGTTTGAAACGTCAAAACACATCTCGTGTTGACATTTATACGTGTGAATTGACGTGTTAGCGATATTTTAGTGACTACACGGGCTCCGCCCACTTCTCCGTTCTATTATGTAGGCAAAATCTTTTTTAGGCACTTTATGGTCCTTAATCACTTAATTAAGGAGAGAACATTGTCCCTGCAGTTATGACGAGAGCTAACGGAAGCACGAAAGCACGTAAAGCCGTTGATCTTGCGCTGATCTTTTAGCGATCGTGTCAGCTTATGCGCAGATGCGCATAACGGGATTATATTTCACGAGTCACAGGTGTGTGCGCAAACTCTGTCCATCTATTTCCTCACACTCATATTCGGATGGGACGGAAAGCTGACACGATCGCTAAAAGATCAGCGCAAGATCAACGGAAGTCTTATTGCCTTAAGTTACGGTCCATTTCAGTTTCTTTTGACTGTACAGATTTAGTGTGACTGTATTTTACGTAGTTTTAATTATTTTTGGGAAAAAAAATTACTTATATTAAAAATGATAGGAATCGATTCAGTAAACGATTCTGAACAAAGTAATTTCTCAAAGTGCGTTAATTATGTTACATGTTATATATATATATATATATATATATATATATATATATATATATATATATATATATATATATATATATACTAAGGTACGTTAGGGTAATATGGTCACCTTATATACATAATACCAAAACTAATATGAGGACAGTGACAAAAACGCAAAGTCGTATACTGTAACTTATATATTAAGAATAAATTAGCACTAGCTATAAACTGGCAATATTAGCAACACTTCGAAAAACCAACCTAAATAAAAACTTACTCCACTACACCATACTAAAATCACAGTATAATAAAGACATATATATACTGTGCTAAAATCAACAAAAATATTTACTATAATGTCAACTCTCAAAATGGTGTCAATAAAGCAGCGCCCTTTTGACCCTTTTTTATTATTTGATTGAGCTATCGTATCACAAAGCCATCTATGCAGACAAGGCTGTAGTTTTACAGTTATAAGAAAGTGATCATATTAACCGAACCATATTACCCTCACGTAGGTACTATATTTCAAACACAAATATTTTCTATAATTTCTTAATTTTATCTTAAAATCTTAACAATTTGTGGTTTTAGTTATTTTAAAATACACCGGCCACGCATCCGTCTGTACAGTCCGTTCATCAACTAGCAGTATTTAATAGTTCTGTGTTTTATTTACAGGTTTTCTCTAAATCACTGATATTTAGAGACGATCATGAACTCAAATCAAGAGGTAGCAGCGATACCCTGGACGATATAGAAACCAAATCTGAACCAGATTACCTATCCGATAGACCAAATAGAACGAAAGTCTACTTTGAAGATGAGGTAGACTCACCAGTGACAGACTTCGAGATAATGTTCAAAGATGAACTGCTCGCGAGCTACGACATGTTTAAAATAGACGAAGAAGAAGAGGAAGATAAAAAAAGTCAAGACACGGAGGATGGTTTAACGATGAGTGTATCAGTGAAGAAGCAAGACGTGATCAAACCCAGCACTGTGACACTAAAAGGAGAACCCAAAATGACGACACAAAATCCAGTTTACGAATACGATCCAATATCAATAGTAAATTTACCACTGAATTTAACTTTACCAAGGGTTGAAAGTGTGAAGGGAATTCTACGACAGAAGAACGACATCCATAGAAGTGACAGCACGAGGACTTTAGAACGAGTTGACAGTGGCAACAAACTACTGAAGTCAACGTTAAACCGAGTGGAAAGTTTAAAGAACATAGATCCAAATAAAATAAACAAGGTCTTATCAAGGGTACCACACAGAAGCGCTTCATTCCTGAACATACCAGAACATTTAACACCAGAGAAGCCGCCGTTAATAAAAAGTAAATCTACGGTCGGTGTGACGTCACTGACGGAGCATGAACTTAAGCTTAGCCAACTTCCAGACACGCCTATCATAAAAAGCAATAACCTTCCAAGATTCTTCGCTGATAGTCCTTCCCTATCTGAATATAAAGGCGAAACTAGCTTGCAAAGCATCAAACAGAAGACGGAGTTAATGTTCCAAGAAAATGATTTCAGTATGCCTCGATATTACGGAGTAGTGAAACCTCCGGACTCGCTGCCAGTCCACGAAAGCAAATCTATGCCGGATCTAAGAAATCCGAATTCAAACGCAAAAGTTAGTAAGCGACTAGTGAAGTTGAGGAGCAAACTAAAACCTTTAGTTATTAGGAAGAGTTCTGATGAAAGGTTATAGGAGTTTGAAGGAATAACTTGTAAATGAGAATGAAAATGTGATGAATTCCGTCGCATGTGCTAATTATAGTTTTTACAACTGGTATATAGTGATTAAAAATTACATTTACGATTTAATTAAAAAAATAAATGAATGTTACATACATTATGTACGAATCCTTAAAAAACACTTTTGTAATCTTTTTTAACAATTAGGTAACCAATTTTAAATATCAGGTAATACGAATTGTAAATATTGTGCATGGATTCAGTAGAAACTATGATATGCATGGTACTTTTAGAGCCGTTTTTCTCTGATTTTTGCTATATTGATTCTGAAGTTCTAATTTATTTATCACTAACTGTTCGCCGCGACACCGTCCGTGTCACTAAGTCCGAGTAACTAAATATGGACTAGCATTTTGTTTTGAAGTCAAAAATTAAAAATCAACTTTATATGAATGCTCTTTAAAATATATTCAAACATATATTTTAAAGAGCAAAATAATAGTCTTATGTTTTTATTACTAAACTATACTATCAAAATTGTGCATTAAAAAATTGCAAAATTGGCACTAAATATGGAACGGGTACTCAAATATGGGCTATAACAACTTTAATATCTTTTAAGAAAATTATGAGCATAAATGCTTATCTAGATCAATTATTAACTTTGGTAAGAGTAACAAATGAATTATTTTACATCCAAATGTCTCATATTCAACTATCAAATTCTGGCCCAGCACAGTCATTATGTGCGCAGAGACCACACATCAAGAATTTAATCCTGTATCCTGGATCCTGGATCCTGAATCCTGAGTCTCCTGGATTTTCTGAAATAAGTTGCTGGCAGAACATGCATTATGCATCTGCAGAATCAGGAGCTTCTTTGCCGATTATGATATCTGGTTCAGAGTCTGAACCAAACTGGAAAATCTCTCCACCTTCACTGTCAATCACTTCATCGTCACTAGTTGTTTTCTGGTCTTGTTTTTTTTTATTTCTACGGTTTTGTTTTCTCTACTTTGACTTTCTTATCTTTAGTTTTCTTTTCTTTTTCAATATTCTTCAATTTTTTAAACAAGGTCTTTTTTATGGGGTGAGCATTATAACAGAAGCCACAGCAGCTTTTCTACCCCTATTTGACATCTTTGTGAGTTTTTTGGTATAGGGCTTATGTCATAAAGACCTAAATATGGGACAGCCCATATTTAGGACCATATTATATAGCCCATATTCAAAATTCTTGACTGAAATAATGTTGAACTTGTACTTCACATGTCATACATTACTAACAATTAATCTCCCGATAAACATAAAATTAAACTTATATTCTACAAATAAAAGATATAGTTACACTATTTAGTCCTGATTATCATTGATAAAATAACATGTTTTTACTCATCTTACGAGATTTTTTGAGAGTGGTGAAACAACAACGTCTTACCTTATCATCACCTCTCGCAGAATTCACGAGATAGAGTGATTGCGGGAGATAGAGTGATTGCGGGAGATAGAGTGATTGCGGTGTTGGGGCTAATGAATGCAATAGGAGATATTCGTTTGCAGCGCCTTTTAATTATATGCTTTCGAGAATTTTTACTAGCCCATATTAAAGCACTAGCCCACATTTAGTTATTTTCCTCTAATATTGTATTTCATGGGTTTTAATTATATTTTTCGCGGGACATTCTTTTTCCAAATAAAAGTAGCCTAAGTTATATTCCTTATAGCATAAGCTATTTGCCAGTGATAGTCCCGTCAAAATCGGTCCAGCCAATTCGGAGATTAGCTGAAAAAAGATAGACAGACAGACGCAGACAAACATTTTAAAAATGGTTTTTATGTTATAAGTATCGTATATATTTTCATATGCATGTAGTGAAAAGCCGTTATTTTGACATTAAAAACAGACAATTCAATTTTATTTATTTGTATTCAGATAATGCGTAATAAGAAATTCACTAATAAATACAGTGAAAATTTTTCACAAGTGACTGTTAAAGGAACGTTTTATATTATATTTTTATAGAACTCACATTTGCTAGGTAAAATAATACAAAATCATCACAAATAATCACACTTCGAATGTTAAGCCATTTATATAGGGGACCAAAAATAAAAAAAAAAAATCTTAAAAAAATTTAAAAAAATTTTCCTGGCGGGCAGGGTTTTCTTCCTTGCCTTTTTTTTTGTATCGCCGCTTTGATTTATATTATGTTATGTCATTTTACATTGTTATATTTTTTTCTTAATATTTATTTAAAATAAATATGTCTTCTTAAACTAACATAGTATGTTTTGATAGGAACATTTACAAGGACTAACATTTTGAAACAGTATTTCATTGCTCAACCCACGTAATTAGAATAAATCTCTATTGTGATAATGATTTTAAGGATGATTACACACTTATTCGAATTTCGTATTGAAACACAACCGTTTATGGATAAGTGTGCTTTATGAAAAATTTATTGTAATTGTTGATAATGTAAATGAACATCAATTTGTATACGTAAAATGTTGTAATTGTCTAGTCAGAATTGTCAAATAAAATTTGAACTAACTTGAAGAATTTTTTTTCCCAATTTATCAGAATAAAAAACTGACTAGGTTTTTAACACTCTTTAGATTTATCAATTATAGCCTATTAAAATTACACTGTTGATAGACCTCTCACATATATAATCTAATATCAGTGGATTTGACATAGTTGCCACGCTCGGCAAGCGGTTGGCAACAACGGGAAGACGATAAATCAAAATAACAAAAAAAAAACTCATGAAGATGCTTTTGCGCTCTTCTATCAATTTTGGTCTGTTGACTGTTACCATGCTGTAAGAACTAGGAACAATGGTAATTTCATTTTTTAGTATTGAGTACAGCGCCATCTCTACCACAGATTTGGACAGTGTGTTACTATATAAAATATATAGTTAAGATGCCGGGAGATTGTGCCAAACACAAATAAGTAAGTAATATAGTTGTTGCAAAATTGTGTACAAAAATTATTAAAATAAAATTAAAAGCTTAAAAGCAAATTAATGAAAATGTTGAACTGTTTTGGAACGCAAAATATTTTAGTCAACTTTTTTTAATAATAGGACCGTAGACAGAGAATGCTAGGATTCTCTGTCTACGAATAGGACATTATTATTATTACACTGGTAACATTTCAATTGCAAATGCATAGACAGAGAAAGAGAAACCGGATTCTCTGTCTACGGAGAAACCTATGAAAATGTCTCACCATAGATTAATGGTGGTTAATATATCGCATAGCGCCATATTATAGCGCGCTATTTCTTCATAACGCATAGCGTGTGCTATGTATTGACTGAAATATTACTAGCGTAAGGACCGGGCCGACCGAACAACTAATATGTACCAATGCATTATGCATTGCATTACACACTCGTCGAGACACCACGAGACATGCGTAGAGGTGAGCGTTATTTAACATTGTTCTTAAAAACTTTTGTGTTTTTTTTATACTATAACATGTATAGTTTTCTTTGTGAATAAACATTTAAAGTGTAAATAAATATTTAGTGCACATAAATACACATATAATTAGTGTAAATAAATAATTAATATTTTTTTGTATAAAGATAAGTTTTGTGTATTATGTTGTATCATAAAAATTATGTGATGTGATGGACAATAATACTTACATATTTTGTGACTGTCTAAAATTGTGGGTACTAATATGGACAATGTCGCGCGCAATAAACTGTTATATGTTTGTAATCATAACATAACACAGTTAAACTAATATTATAATACCTATAGCCTGTTAATATTTTCGTAATCATAATATAACACAAACGCAAAACTAACCTACGCTATACTGTATACAGATGTAACTAATTACAAAAATAAGCAGTTTTGAAACTAGTTACTCATATCCACGAAACTACGTACAACCGATTACGTCTAAAAGACGTTACAACCCATGTCTAGACAGGCCGAGTACGAGTGTGTACATTGGTGCTCTCGTCGCGTCGCGTCGCGTCTCGTAGCTCTCGTGCGTTCTCGGAAGCGTGTCGGTTTTTTGCGCTCGAGTCAAAGGGTCTCGTGAGTATCGCGATGAAAACGATAGCGTACACTATTCTATTCACCGTATATGGTACTGTAGGTACGGTAAATAGAAACTATCCACCATCTCCTTCTTCGCAATGGCTTATTAATTTTATTTTTAGTGAATTTGTAAAAAATTATAATAGCTCAAAGGCAAAACGCAGCAACAGTTTTATCTAGGTCACTAGGTCCATCTCGGCGGGTATACGGAGTTCAAATTATACAACGAGTGTGTACATGGTGTGTTCTCTTGTCGAGCCTTTACGCGACGAGAGCTACATACATCTAGGGTTGCCAGGTCTTTAAACCGAAAAGCCGCACGGACTATCCAGCTTAGCCGGACATTTTGGTAAAAAGGCCGGATACCCTTAATTATTCAGTCTTAGACTAACACGATAACATATTTTTTAAAGTAAAGCAATGCTTAGGTATATCATTTATCATAAAATCTGAAATTAAAATTGAATGAGTCAGTGTTCTTTATTATTAATTATTCAATATTCATTACAATATTAATTTCAATAATTGCAATAGTATGTATTTATGTTATTATTATATTGTATGTGTTATATTATGATTAGGAATATATAACAGTTTATAGATATTATAATATGCATGCGACATTGTCAATATTACTACCTTTGTACAATTTTATTCAGACACAAAATATGTTAGTACCTAAGTATTATTGTCCATCACATCACATAATTTTTATTATCCACATAATACACAAAAATTAACTTAATAAAAAATATTAATTATTTATATACACTTAATAATTAATATTTTATATAAAATAATTATTCATTTACACTAATTAAATATCTTTTTATGTACACTAAATATTTATTTACACTTTAAATGTTTATTCGCAAAGAAAACTATACATGTTATAATATTTAAAAAAAGGCAAAAAGTTTTTAAGAATATACCTATCACGAAGGGAATCTTTACTCTCGTTGTGCGAGTCGTATATCGTGTTACTTACCTATAATCATCTGTTCAAAACAAAACGCTTACGCGTGCGCCAGTCGTTGTGTGTGTCAACTGCGTACGTAAAATAATCGTTACATTTTTGTCCACGAAACTGGATATACGATTATCAGGCTCGTAAGCAGTTTCTGAAACCGATTATGTTAAATATCGCTCACCTCTAGGCCTGTCTCGTGGTGTCTTGACGAGCGTGTACAGCCGGCATTACAGTTTAGGGCCAACGCGAATCGCGAATCGTGGTGCGCGCGCAGGACAGATTTGCCTGTTACAAATATGTCTATTTGCGTGGTAAAAGAATGCAAAATTACGATACAAAGATAAAAGAAAACATGGGATATCGTATCATCGGTGAATACCCTTATATTAATTTTGTTACAATTAAATTATTATAGAAACGCATTTTTAGTTTTATTTTACAGTTAGTTTAGTTACGTTACCAAAATTAGGCCAGGGTTGGATTCAGACCTTCAAAAATATTGTGAACATGGAAAATAAAATTAAACTATTTTAAAAAAAAATTATATCACGTTTGACGTTTCATGTGTCTTTTTTCCCATGTCCCGGGATTTTGGCGTTACGCGTCTAATTTATCTATACGTTTCGTTTTTTGGCGGTTTATTTTTATTTCTGTTTAATTTTTGTCTAAAGAACTTAGTGTAAGTTAAATTTTGAATATTAGTACCTAATATATTTTATATTCAATAAGGGTAAAACGAAAAGAGTACAAAAGAAAAGCATCGATCGAGCATCGATTGACCAGAAAGGGAGCTAATTCTCATTTTATTAAAAAAAAAACGCGGTACTCATGTACAATGCAGAAATTCTCGATAACGTAGGGTTAATATTAAAATGTAAAGGGACCAAATAATAATACAAGTCGACCTTTAGGTAAAATTATGGTGTTTTCACTTAGTATTATTAAGATACTCTTTACTACGAATTATGAAATAATGGAGAGAGCCGTGGTACCTCAGATGGTTAGCGCTCGCTGTAAATTTCACAGTACGCGAGCAAACCGGGTTCGATCCCCGCCGGCATCAATGAAATTGGTAATTGCAATTTTAAGTGCTGATTTACCACGTGCTCGGCGGTGAAGGAAAACATCGTGAGGAAACCTGCATGTCCGAGAAATAAGAAAAAAAAATCGAAGACATGTGAAGTTCGCCAACACGTATTGGGGCAGCGCGGCGGACATTTCCTTGTCCTAAAACCCTCTCAGAAATGAGGGGAGGCCTGTGCCCAGCAGTGGGACGTATATAGGCTGTAACTTTAAATTTTATGAAATAATGGTACAATTAGAATAATTATACTACGAAATCCGACCCTGGTTACGTCGTGTTTCGATATGACGTTTGTATTATGACAGATGCGCTACTTTTTCTTCTATGAAAAAGTTATGAGTAAAATATTTAGATGGGCCTATCCTTCCTTTTGAAATCTTTGGTGCTATGTAAGTAGTCGCCATGGCGCTATGACGCTATGACGCTTTGGCGCTATTCATATCAAGCGGCAATTAGTTCTAGCAGCAGTGCTGTTGGGAGTAGACGTGTGACGAAATTTAATCTAGCAGCACGCTATTCATCGCGCGAACTAATTTAGTGTTAGATGTTATTTAGTCAGTGTATACTGTATATTTATAAGTGATTGAAGGACACTGTTGTCTGCTACAAAAGAAGCCTAACTAATGTTTTTAAATGTAAATATTACAAAAGTGTATATAATAGTGTTTGTAAATAGTTGATTTTTGTATATACAATTAATAAACTTTTAAATACACCTTTGATTTACAATTTATAATAACGAAATAATGTTCTTATATAGAACGATCTATCAATGAAGACATGTAATGTAGGTGCGAGATAACGTGCTGCTAACTTAATGGTTTGAAATTTAGTTTTTTTTCTACCATAGATTACTGTATACATATACTGTATATATTAGACATGTGTCAATCATTCATGTCTAGCGACCGAATCATTCTATTACATTTCATGACGCGTACTGGTACATTTCGATCGATCATTCAAATGGATCATTTCAGGCTCCAGTAGGTACTCTGTGAGATCCATTGGGAACCGAAAATTTTAACATTTATTTGCTACAAAAATTAAACATATACCTATCTTATACTTATATATGGTGCTTGAAAATTATCATTAATAATTCATTTATCATGAAATCTTTTGAAGTGTTATTTTTAGTAAACTCTACGAAATGATAT
The DNA here is from genome assembly GCA_907164705.1 of Parnassius apollo. Classification (NCBI taxonomy): domain Eukaryota; kingdom Metazoa; phylum Arthropoda; class Insecta; order Lepidoptera; family Papilionidae; genus Parnassius; species Parnassius apollo. Next base: position 1,388,032 of record CAJQZP010000898.1, on the reverse strand, counting down.
TTTTAACTCATAGATTTAACAAATAAATATAATAAAATGTAAAATAATTGTTAATTTATAATAATTTATTATAATTCAAAAACCCTTAAATAATGAATACTCCTGATACTCTGCAGTCTACATTGTTAATACGATTCGCCTGTTTATTCAGATCATTCGGGATTCGGTCGATTTGCGGCTCATTCACAATTCAAACAAATCGCGGGTTAAAAAGGTATCGTCAATTGTTTGTGATTGGTTGTACTGGTCCATTCAAAAACAAATGAATTAACCATCAATACTTTTAAGTGTACCAACTCAAACGAACGAATCATGCATGATTGACACATCTCTAGTACTATAGTAGTATATATATATCTCTGTTCAGTGCCGCGTTACAAATACAATCATCATTCATCATCCTCTGTTTTGTACCTTACCTACGTCCACATTGAGTTGAGACCTCCTCCGTACCGTCGTTTCGGAAAGTAAAGTCGTGAAGTTTCTGTGAATTACATTAGCAGAAGCACTCTATAGTTTGACCCTTAATTGCGAATAGTGAACAATGTGAACGGCTTCCATGTCACGGAACTCTTGTTGTGTGTCTGCTGAGTAAAAATGATGGTATGTATTTTTTGGACACTAGGTATATATAATACTTCATATCAAACTCCTGTATCTCTATTGTAAAGTGCCCGGCACGGATCTAAGCGCTGTGCGAAAGAGGGAATCAGTTTGTACATTACACTTATTGTAAATACTTATAAGGGTTCCACTGAAAAATCATTTCTGCACAGGTAAAGGTCAGGCGTTGTCTATGTAGATCCCCCTAGAGTGTTTTTGTAAAGCCTTAGGCGCGGAGGAAGAGTAGCCCCATCCTGCTGTAGCAAATCACAGGAATCTGTGCGAGCAGTAACAGCTGAGACTGGTAGGCAAAGGCGACTAGTAAGCCAAAGCTGTGGAGGTAAGCATAATATTGTTAGCAAAAAAGTTACAGTCTTTATTTTTAATTTGTTTTAAAGTAGGTGTTTGGTAGAAGAAAGGTTTAATTTACTATTTTAACGAGGATTGTTTAGATATCTCAAGTATGATCTATTTATATTCGTTATACAATTAACAACATAATTGTTTAATGGAATGAACTAAAAAGGTGTCTTCTCAGCAGAGTCTTATAGAAACCTCATAGTGTTAACTACAACTACTGATTTTCAGTAAACGCCAGAGACATAGGTGGAATAGAATAAACTTAACTAATTACACTAATCACAGATTCCAAGACTTATAAAAGTACACACTTTACTTGTATTTATAACAAAAATATACTTATAACAATTTAAAAATAAAACTGTTAGCATTTAGGAAAAGGGCACAACAAGAAGCCAACACAACAAAAAGCGCAACAAAAGGCATGTGCAAGGCACAAGACACACAATTAAATACTACTACAGCAAAATACTATAGCATCCTACTGCTGTTTAGAGATCTCTTCTCATGTATAAGAAGTTTATTGGTGGGCTTCACACGTAAAGTAAATATGAATATAATGTTAAGTTACACTAAATGTACAATTTTATAAGAATTGAAAATAAAATTATATAGGTAATTTAATTTTAATAACATATAACATAAACACATGGGATAGGCAGAGATGACAGACTTCCATTTAGCACGATCTTACACCTCTCTCGCCTCCTTCACATGCATATACCCACACATACATGCTTGTCAGTTAAGGGTACCCTTAATTTGGTTTTTGTTAAACCGATAATGAATAATAATTGTCCTTTTTTTTTTAGTTTGTTCATTTTTTTATAATCAATTGCTGTTGAGCACTCAAATTATATAAATTGTTTTTTTTTTTTTAAATTTTTTTACAATATGTACTTATATCACAAGTTTTTTTTTTTTTTTTTGTTGTTCAGCTTATACACAATAGCTAATCGTTTTTAGTTTAGTTTATTTAGACGGGCTGTTTTCCGCAAATCCACATCTAAGCGCGTATTTTGCGTGTGGGCAGGAATAATATGCTTATTTGAGCCATGATATCTCCCCGAAAAAGCTCAGCAGTTCCTTGATGTTGCAAGCAACTTCGGGGAACGATCCCGGCGTGCCGAGATGTTTAGCCCTGTATGAAGCGACTTCTGGACATGTCAGCAACACGTGAGCCCCCGTTTCTTCCTCTCCCGTGCATGCCCTGTACAGGGGGCTGTCAGTGACACCTATGGTGAACAAATGTTTGTTAAAAGAGCCATGTCCTGTGATAGCACTTGTTACTATCCTGATCTGTGGCTTGTTCAGTCTCATTAGAACCTTGGTTAGACAACTGTTTATTTCAGGGCGCCCCTAGCTTGTCTACAGTCTACTAAATTTTTCCAAAGCTGAGCGTGTAAATTATTGAAGTATCTACGTACTAGTGAACGAACGTAGCCAAAGGGGATTGGTATTATTGGTTCCGGCCCTATAGTTGCTAGGGCCGATCCCCTTCTGGCCAGTTCATCTGCTGCATTGTTACCTCTAGATCCACTGTGTCCCTTGATCCATTGCAGAGTCACATTGTTGTGCTTACATACCTCATTCAATCGTTGATGGCACTCATATATCAGTCCTGAGTTCGTCACATTGCAACTCAGAGCTTGTAGTACTGCCATACTGTCTGTCAGTATTCTGATGGAGAAGTCTTTCACCTTCCTAGCATCTATTGCTATGGCCGCTTGGATTATACCCATGCATTCAGCCTGGAAGACTGTGTTGCCAGCGGTGTGCATATGTGGATATTAGAGAAAGCCCCAGACCCCTCACCTTCATTTGTCTTAGAGTCATCCGTGAAAACTTTGAGCTCTCTTGGACCCAATCCTTCCATATGGTCAGTTTCCTTCAATGTATTGTACTTCTATGAATCAAATTGTTTTGGGATCCTATCATACTTGGCTTGTAAGATAGGAATTTTTGAGTAAATTCTATCGATTATATCTGTATGGGGGGAGTAAATATTGCCAATTTGATCTATAAACTTTTGCCTAGGACATTCCTTTCTGACTCCACCATTCACTTCTGCAACAAATTTTGCTTTGTCACTTGTTCCTCATTCATTTTTTCTACATATCCAAACTACCAAAGCAATCCTTTCTTAATCCTGGTTACATCATCTTGCAAACCACACTCTTTCACACAAAATCACACAATTTCTTACCCTGTCACTCAGATTCAGATCTAACATACTCCTTAATGACCACATTTCTACTGTGTTTATTCTACTCTCATGCTTCTTCTGCCACACCCAACTTTCACTACCATACATTAAAGTAGAGATTAACACAGCATTATGAAATTACCATACATACCTTTTTTGACACAATTTTGACAAATTTGACAAATTTTTTGACACAATGTTGACCACCTGTGACTGCTTTTTCAGGGTTACCTGTACACCGGTTTCCAAATCCAGACATAAATGCAGAAAAATTCAATAGGTGGATTTCCAAAATTGGCGGTCATGTAGCTAGTATCTCGGTGGATTGAAAAGTACTCGGCCTAACACAGATCCATTCAATTCTAAAAATCAAATCTACCCACATTATTTAGTTCAGTTCAGACTAGTTCATTGTGTGAAGTTCGAAACGCGTGCGATAATTAGTTGTGATTTTATAAATTTATTAACAAAGTAATCGGACATAATTTCCGCGAATGGAGCAAATCGAGCAGCGTGCCGTCATTAAGTACCTCCATAAGAAGGGGCTATCATCAAAAGCCATCCATGGTGACATGGTCAGTACATTAGGCGATTGTGCTCTGTCATATTCATCCGTCAAAAAATGGATAGCAGAATTTAAGCGTGGTAGAGAGAGTGTGAAAGATGAACCCCGCTCTGGAAGGCCTTCGACGTCAACTACTGACGAAAATATTAAAAAAGTACTTGATTTAATAATGGGAGACCGCAGATTAAAAATTAGAGAGATAGCCGAGATTATAGGCATCTCTTATGAACGAACTCAAAACATCATTGTCAACGAGTTGGGTTTCCACAAGGTCTGCGAGGTGGGTTCCGCGACTGCTTTCAGTTGAACAAAAAAGGACGCGATTGACTATTTCACGCGACTGTTTGGAGTTATTTGAAGCCGATGCAGATGATTTTTTGAATCGTTTTGTTACTATGGACGAAACATGGGTTCATTACTGTACACCGGAAACAAGACAACAATCAAAACAGTGGAGAAGACCTGGTTCACCACCCCCTAAAAAGGCTAAGTCGATTTTGTCAGCAAATAGGTGATGGCTTCAGTATTCTGGGACTCGAAAGGTGTGATTATGATTGATTATCTTGAAAGGGGTCAGACTATAAACTCTGATTACTACTGCACCTTACTTCGTCGTTTACGAGAGGAAATAAAAGAAAAACGTCGAGGAATGCTCAGAAGAAAAGTCCTGTTTCATCAAGATAACGCCCGTGTTCACACGTCAGTACAGTCAATGGCTGAAATTCACAACTGTGGCTTTGAACTGTTACCGCATCCGCCGTATTCACCTGATCTGGCATCATCAGACTTCTTTCTGTTCCCTAACCTAAAAAAGCACTTGGGAGGTCAAAGATTTTCGACAAACGACGAGGTCAAAGCAGCTGTAGAAGCATATTTTGACTCTAAGGAAGAATCATTTTTTTTTCAACGGTCTAAATGCTTGGAAGGGGAGGTGGCAAAAGTGTATTGAACTTGATGGTGATTATGTAGAAAAATAAAAATATAACTGATTTAGTATGTGTCTATTTTCTTGGTTAGGCCGAGTACTTTTCAATCCACCCTCGTAGCTACAGTGAACAGACGTGTCTGTCATAAACATTTAGAAGACATTTATGAGTATCCAAGAAATAGATTGTCCAAATTAGCAATTCCTGTACTTTTTTACCAGGTAACATCTTAATTTCATTATCTTAATCTTATCTTTATTTAAAAACTAAAAATAATGTAATATAATATAACATAGCAAGTATTCTTGTTTTGTCTTAATTAAAATTACTAAATGTGAAACAGAGACAGAAATGTATTTAAAATAACAGATAGGGATCAACAATTATTTGTTTTTAACTTACATAATATAAATAGTTAATGCCTAGTTTTGAAAATGCGAATGCCATGTGTGAGGTCTTGGATTCAATTCTCAGGTTGGGCAAATTGTTAAGCTTTTTATGTATAGTAGAATAAATGTGAACATGTGATGTTGCACAAAAACAGGTATAATTAATCCCCAACAAGAACAAAGGGTCGATTTGTCTGTGACATTGCAGCTCCCAAATTGATGAACAAATATTGATTTAGTTTTTTTTTTGTTTGAAAGGTGACTTGATCACGAGTGTTTAGCTGTTTAAATATCATCAACTCTTATATATTTTGTGCTGGGTGTTTTTTAAATTTTAATTGAGGGTTATTTCTAAACCAGTGTGATGGGTGTCTTGAGCTTTAATTTAAAATGTTAATGACGTTTCTCTCCAGCTAAAGCAGCTACTGAATTTGAAGTAACAGCACATCATTTCATATCATTTAATATTGAATGTTAAAGAGACTCAATCAGATGTACAAAGGAGAGGTTCATACCTTATTTATGAAGTGACCTAATAGCAGAAAAGTTTAAAATATGTTACTTGTTAGTTATAACCTTGCCGCGCCATGGTAGCTCAGATGGTCAGCGCTCGCTGTAAATTTCACAGTACGCGAGCAAACCGGGTTCGATCCCCGCCGGCACCAATGAAATTGTTAATTGCAATTTTAAGTGCTGATTACGCGGCGGTGAAGGAAAACATCGTGAGGAAACCCACATGTCAGAGAAATAAGAAAAAAAATATATTTCGAAGACATGTGAAGTTCGCCAACACGCATTGGGGCAGCACGGCGGACAATTCCTTGCCCTAAAACCCTCTCAGAAATGAGTGGAGGCCTGTGCCCTGCAGTGCGACGTATATAGGCTGTAACTTTACTTTTAACTTTAACTTTAGTTATAACCTAAATTTACTTGTTAAAAGTAAACTTGCTGAAATTATTTATGGGCGATAGTTGCCTATTTTTGATCTGTCTCCTTTCTTATGGATGAGAATTATAGAGCTTATTCTTCATTGTATGGGTTTTCTGTGTTAGGATAACATTATATAAATTGGTCAGTTTTTTTGTTTTCCGGTAATCCAGCTTTCATCACCTCCTTGGTTTTGTGATCAGTTCCAGGAGCTTTGTCATTTTTCTGGATCTATTTCATTTCGGTAAGTCCCGTCAGGTGATATCCAAGTCGAATTTTGACCAGCTTTTTTTCTTACTAAAAGACTGCCTTTTATAATGATTAAGTTTCTCAGCTATAGTTTCTCCAATTAAAATTTTAATTGCACTTTCATAATGTTTTCCTGACTTGCTTACAATGGCTATCAGTATGAGACGAACGTCAAACAATTCTCTTATAATTTGTTTAATCTGTTTGTTTACCTATTTCTACCCCCTGTCAGTACATACCATTCATTCATACCATACAAGATGTCAAAATGCCCCTGTCTTGCCAACCGACTCGTGGAGTGTGATTCGCCTCGACATATTTTGATGTAACTTGAAAAAATGTACTTTAACACTTCTGAATATTAATCCTTTTTATAAAGTAAGCGTCTGTTGCCTGAATACTAAATTATTAGGTAATTTATTATACTTACAATTAATGGAGATATCCAAGCGCTAATTAGCGAGATGACTCTGCTATCAAGCTGAAGGGCCCGATAATGTTGAAGCATATTAATACATAATATGTTACACTATTTTGTTTGTTCACTGAAGCTATATTTCTTTCTTTTTCAGGTCCTTATGTAACTTTGACAAAACTTGAAGAATTTAAATCGATCCTAAAGCATCTGAAGAAATGTAAAAATAATAAGATTGCCTTGAAAAGAAAATATATTCTTGCAAAAAAAATTACAAGAACCAGAGCATTTGAAATTGTGTCATCAAAAATGTCATCTACTGCAAAACTATTCTGTCAAATGCAAGCCTCTCAGTGGCAAGAAGAAACATGGCAGGCGTTTCACGCTAGATGAAAAATTTTTGGCATTATCATTGTATAAGCCCGCGCCTAATCCTTATCCTTTTTTAAGCAACTTGTTTTGCCGAGCAGAAGGACACTGCAAAATTTATTGCACAAATTTGACTTAAACCCTGGAGTCAATGAGTTAATATTTGATAATTTGAAAAATAGAGTCGTAAAACTGCCTGAAAATTACAAATATTGCTCAATATTGTTTAACGAGATGGCAATTGGAACATGGCTTACCAATGACAAAAATAAAAATAAAATATTTGGATTTGTCGACAATGGAGAAAAAATTGAATGTGAATTTTGTGATCACATGTTGGTTTTTATGATCACACTTATTGTCAAAAAATATAAGCAGCCTATAGCTTATTATTACCGCAGTGGAAGCACTAAGGCTATTGAACTTAAAGCTCATATTAAGAATATTGTAAAAGAACTGCAAGAAACTGGGTTAAAAGTCATGGCAACTATATGCGACCAGGGTACCTCTAATGTGGCAGCCATAGATATGTTAATTAAGGAGACACAAGAAGTATACGAAAATGAAAAATATACAGGGAAGGATTTTTCAAAGTTGGGAATGACAAAATTTTCGCCCTATATGATCCACCTCACCTCATCAAAGGAATTGGGAATAATTTAATCACAAAAGATTTAAAATAAATAATGAAAAGAAAAGAATGCACAGCAAAATGGTCCCACATTGTTGATTCATATATAATAGGTGACCAGGTTACAGAGGTGTCAAGTTAATGCCTAAGCTGACTGCTCACCACGTCTTACCAAATTTAATCGCAAAGATGAGGGTGAAACATTGCACACAAGTGTTTAGTCAATGTTTGAGTGGGCCCTGCGTGTATGGCAGGTAAGCAGACTTTATTTACAATAATTTAAGTTGTAAATGTACCTACGTTGTTTTTATTAATGATTGAAAGTTATGCACTTTCTCTTTCATTATTGCCATTTTGTACATGTCCACTACTGAACATTGGCCTTGTTATTACCATTTGCATCACCATTATAATTACTTTTTGCAAATTGATAATAGTATGTAATGGAAGTATATATAAGTAAAAATACTAGCTTTACTAATCTTGACACGAACTCTTATTCACCTTTTGTGAAAACAATGCGAGGTAGTAAGCCTAGGCTTCTATCAGAAGCCTAATAAAAATAAAAATAAAGGAGGTTCTGACATAGAAAGGGTCATTTTACTCATCACTGTGAACAACTTTTTACTAGAGATCTAAATCTGAAATTGCAAAATGACTGTTCCACATTTTGTCATTGGACCTGGCTTATTTTGTAATCAGCTAGTTTAAAAAAAATATAAGTACTAATATTTGTTCATATATTTCTTTTTTATTTCAGAATTGGGAGCTGTTGATAAGAGCAGTTACGAGACAGCGAACCTCCCATTGTTTTTCAATGACCTATTTAACAGCGTGAATGGTAGTTTCAGCGAAATTATAGGAGGAAGAAAGTATCGTGCTGCAGTAACTCCAACTTCATCACATCACGATTTGTGGAATTATAGTATCCCAATCCTCAAAAGTATGAAATTTGTAAGCAGTAATAGTCAAGGAGTTGTGCCATCTTTATCCAGTTGGAAGAAAACGACCCCGTTCCAGCCACTCGACCCAACATCAAAACACGAAGTCAAATTAGCACTGAGCAGGTTCAAAAACAAAAAGGCTCCCGGGCCAGATGGAATCAAGGCAGACGCCCTCAAACTCGGGTAAGAAGTCTTCACCGAGGCATTTGTGCTTCTCGCTAACTTTATATTGTCCACAGGCTACTTCCCTAAGAGATGGAAAACCGGCATGTGCATCTTCCTGCACAAAGCTGGCAAAGATCATCGCCAGGTACTATCTTACCGCCCGATTAAACTGCTCAACATAATGGGCAAACTGTGCGAGCGACTGATCCTGAGACGACTCACCACCACGGTGGACCGGCTGCAACCACCGTTCTAACACGGCTTCACAAGGGCCAGAGGCACAGCGACCCAGATCCTTTGCACCGGTAAAATAATCACAGATGCCCTGGCCAACGACGACAGCGTCTCCATGATATCAACAGATCTCTCGAAAGCCTGTGACTCGATTAACCACAAAGGCTTGATCAAAAAGCTACAAGACAAAGACGTACCCACTAACATCTCAAAAATTATAGAAAACTACCTTGCAGGCAGACAACTGAAACGCAGGTTTAGAACAACTGAAACAGAGGAGAAACCTATTCTCCACGGCGTGCCTCAAGGATCGATCCTGGGACCGGTGATTTTCAACCTGTATGTCCATGACATCTGGGACATACATGTCAGAATTAAGGGGCTCAAACTCTCACAGTACGTGGATGACCTCTGCATTTTCAACAGAGCCACAAACCCAGACCATGCAACCATGCGATCAGAATGGGCAGCAGAAACCATTATTAACTACTATACGAGATGGGGGCTCAAATGCAACATAGATAAAACCGAGTGCATTATGTTCTCAAAGAAAAAAAGCGCAGCGGTAAAATTAAGATATCCATACCAAAACCAGATCAAATACCTCGGCGTGGTCTTCGATAAACGCATGAGAATGAACAAACACACCGAAAAGGTAGTGAAGAAACTGAAACGGGTCAGAGGAGCCCTTGGCCCGATAATTGGATACTGCGCAAAAACAGGTCTAGAAATCAAACTGGCCATAATACAGGCATGCATTCTGCCACTGCTGGACTACGGAGTGGTCCAACTGCTATCGAGGTACAGCGCGACGTACCTGAGTAAAATCGAAAGACAATACAGAATGGCACTCAAGAGTGCTGCCCAACTACCGAAAAGAATATCCACAGAGGCGCTATGGGAGATGGCTGACATAGAAGCCTGGCACCTACGTGCCGAGGACAGAAATCAGAAGATGTTGGACAACAATGCCCAACTGGATATAGAAGACCTAGAATCCCCCGGTGACGCCTACCTGGCGCTCGGAGAATTCAATCCCCTCAGGACCAACCATAGAATAGGTGAAATTGTATATGATCTCAAAAAGAAAAATTACAAGCGATGGCCCACCGAAAACACGGGAGCCCCGCGCCCTCTTAGAATAAGGTAATTAAGGCTAGCAAATAAGTACACAAAAACAAATGAAATACATAATAATTTTATTGTATAAACTTTATTATGAATAAGCAAAACACAGCAAACACAGATCCACCTAGGACATAAGTTAGCTGACTCACCCTCGCACGGTTCACAAAAACGGTTAAATACACAAGTAGGCAAATAAATAATTTCTGATTCTGATTCTGATTTATCCAGTTGGATTAAGACAATAGAAAGTTTTAAAAATATTGTAAAATTCTAATGGGATCAACTCTTTATTACTGCGAAATTTTAACCAAGATCAATCCGAGCAATCCGAGCTCATGGCTATAGTTATATAATGCTTACGGCATCTGCATTTGAAGGAGCATATAAAACATTGTTATAGTCAACCAAATCTAAGAAATACATTTTGACAGCTGTCAGACTTATTGCACCAGGCGTGCCAACCAAAAAATGGGAACGTACAATATTCGATTCTTAAAAAAATCTATATCGATTGTTTAGAGTTGGTAATCATTTACAGTTAGGTTGAATAATACCGAAATAAATTAAAAACGGATAATTTAAAACACAAGATTTATCAGTTTCTTCAAATTTGTTGTTACCGCTTATGTCTAGAGGCACATTTATAAAAATTAAAGATTGAAACTAGATTAAAAATAAATTTATTCAATCACTTTCAGTACTACTTGTTGAGCTGTCGTTGTTTAGATTAATTATTATTTGATTTTCAATAACGTAGTCAAAATTGGTGTCACTTTTAAAGTCATCCATAATCAGTTTATTTTGTTTTTTCTAGCCCTTTTGCTCAATAATCCTTTGTGATGCTTTTTGATCAGCTTTAAATAAAAATAAAAATTAATATAGAAGAAAGAGTCCAAAAAGTTAAAGCGGAGTCACAAAGTAAGAAGACAAACACAAAATCACAAAATTACGCACAGTAAACTCCTGAAATGGCGAGAGATTGAAATTACGTAGTGGTTTTTTCAGCGCGGCCTTGTATATGAGTTTTTTGCCTACACAAATTTACGTAGACAAAGTAAAAAAATAAACTTATTTTATTCATGATTCATGTAATTTATGGAATTTTGAAAATAAAAATAGAATTGAGAAAATTGTACATTAAAAAAAATAATGATTCGATTACCTATTTGAATATTTTTACCGATTATTTGAATATTCTTGCCGATTATTCGCATAACAATCAATTTTAATAATCCAAACACCGGTAGGGTACATAGCGATATATCATTGAAACGACGTCAAGTAAAAAAGTTGATACTGGTTTTTTTAATATTTTGCTTTGAAAGATTCGAATTTAAATTGGTGATAAAAAACTATTCACGTTGTAATGAAATATAGATAACTTCATAATTCTTCGGATTTACGTAAAAGGTTATTTTAAATCGTGCAAGTATGCTTATGCAAAGTTATTGAGGAATGATTAATGTGAAACGTCAAAAGGTTTTTCTTAGATTTGGTTGACTATTATAAACATTGTAACATCTTCACTTTCAGTTGGATCAAACTGTGAAAAAGATGACACTGTTTGTGTCCAGTCCTTAAAATGTTTTTCACGAATCCTAGAGAAAACAACACAGCAACAGAATGTGAAGATGAAGTAGACTATGCTCATTTATATATAGACTCTATTAATACAGATGCACTATTAGCAAGTAAAACTCCAACAGATCTTGAAAAATGCCAAGCAATAGGTTATTGCAGTGGCTGGATATCACAACTTGCCAAGCATGAAAATTTTCTCACCAATGCTGAGAAGAAAAATTGTAATAAACAGCTAACTTCGCAGCCACTACTCACCGACGGCAGCGCCGCTATAAATTCTACAAATGAACTTAATAGGTCGGTGAAAACTTTTTCTTAGTATTTATATAGACATTTTTTTTCGTATTATAAAATATATATCATTTTCTTCGATAACTTGTTGTCATCTGGTAGGAAGATGTCATAATCCCGTTGCTATAGAAATTTTGAGATTATTGATCAAAAACTGCGACAAGTAGTTTTGACAGTCCTCTCTTGATGTTAACCTAACACTACCCAAAAAATTCTGAAGTGACCGAAACGGGTGAAAATCTGAGGGTGCAAGGTCAAGACTATATGGTGGATGCATTAACACTTCCCAAGCTTTCCCAATTTTTGCTGAGTGACTAAAGATTGTGTGGTCTAGCGTTATCATGATAAAAGACCACTCCTTTTCTAATGATTTATTCCGGCCGTTTTTTTCTTGATTTCTTGCTTGAGTCTTACTAGTTGTCGGCAGTTGAGACCCAAATCGATGGTTTTGCCTAGCTATAAAAAAGCTTATAATAAACGATGCTCTTCTAATGCCACCATACACAAAGCATCATCTTATTGCGTTGTAGTGTGTGCTTATACATATATATGTGTAGGATATAATAAGAGAGGATTAGTATTAAACCTACAGTCTAGACTACTGGACGTTTTATTTATTCCCCGAACCACCCAACACTACATGGCGACCCTGCCAGGATTCAAATCTGCCTGCACTTAAATAAGCATATAAAAGAACCAATGGTTATAACCGATACGGGATATTCTGCTTTTGATAGAATTTATTTAGATTTAGTAGGGCCCTTATGTAAAGATAGCGATAGTAATGTTTATATACTCACACTACGGTGTGATTTAAGTAAGTATGTTGAAGTCTATCCGCTTAAACATAAGGATACTATTTCGGTGGCATCGTCTTTTATCAATAATTTTATTTTGAGATATAGTATTCCACGACAAATAATATCTGACCAAAGGACCGAATTTGTTTCAACCGTCATGAAAGATGTGTGCCGTATTCTCAAAATTCAACAGGTAACGTCAACAGCATATCATCACCAATCCATAGGTTCCTTAGAAAACAGCCACAAAAATCTGATGTCATTTCTCAGAATTCAAACAGGTAATGAACCACATAACTGGAGCACTTGGTTACCGTATTGGTGTTTTGGTTATAATAACACTGTACACACGGAAACCAAGTATACTCCATATGAGCTTGTTTTTGGGAAGCTTTGCCGTTTGCCAACTAATTTAAATTTAGATATAGACCCCTTATATAACCCATATGATTATCCACAACAACTTAGATATAGACTTCAAAAATCGCAATATGATGCAAGAAATAATTTAATTTTAAGCTAACAAAGTAGGAAAACAAAGTATGAATACTATACCAATCCAATTAAATATAATGTCGGTGATATGATACTCCTTAAGAATGAACTATGTGTAAACAAATTTGATCCTCTATATATAGGACCATTTAAGGTTATCGAAGATTGTGAACCAAATGTAACAATAGACTACAAAGGTAAACATAAGTCAATACATAAAAATCACACTAGACCATATACATAAATCAATAAAATTGTTATTATTACTATAAATACAAATAAAATTATTTAAAAATTACTGTGTTTACGATTTTTTTTATTATGACATAAGTATGTTATAGTATAAGAATTTTAATATTTAAAAAAAGTGTACACCTTTTTTATTTTTTTTATACACCAAGTTATATTACATTTAAAAAAAATATTTTTGTGAATGATTTTTTTTTCTTTTTGCCGATGGGCGTGTAGTGTGTGCTTACACATATATATGTGTAGGATATAATAAGAGAGGATTAGTATTAAACCTACAGTCTAGACTACTGGACGTTTTATTTATTCCCCGAACCACCCAACACTACAGCGTGTTAATCCGGGTTTCGCTACAGCCTGTGGACTTGACTACCCTTTGACCATCATCTTTTCGCACGATCTTGTCGTAGGTAATCCACTCTCATCGCCAGTTATTAATCTTTGCAAAAATGGTTCAGTTTTATTACGTTTCAATAGATAATCGCAAATGAGTACACGATTCCTTAGGTTTCTTTCAGTGAGCTCGTGTGATACCTAAATATTGAACTTTTTTGTATAGCCAGACTCAAATGGCTCAAAACTCAAATCAAAGCATAGCCGAAGAATTGAAGATTGACCACACAATTTTCAATTCTTCAGCTAGTTTGTAAAGAACTACTGATATGCCGATCTTCCTCCACAAAAAATGAAAAAAATGAAATTTTCAAAAATGGCATCGACTTTATAAGTATGAAGGTGACCAGGGCGATCAATGCGAGCTACATTTTGATATCAACATTTCTGGACTGAAAACGCTTGAAGCAACGTTGTGCTACTCTTACTGACACTGCATTAGGTCCATAAACGTCACAAATATTTTTCGGGGTTGAGTCGCATTTTTCCCTTTTTTGTAATAAAACTTCTGAATGTATCGAATTTCTTCGTTGGATTCACTCATTTTGTTTAAATCTTTGATTTTGGCAGACAGAAAAACAATTGAAAAATGGCGGCAGTGTTTTTTTACTTTTTCTTTTTCTTAATGTCCTATAATATGTATTGTAATTAATAATTAGCCAGATACAAACAGTACAAACAAATAGATTTTCTTCAATTTTATACAAACAAAATACGAAGAAACTTTTTACCCGACTCATTATAATGGCGAAACGTCTCGTCATCGGTCATGACTGCCTGCCTAGATAGACAATAGTGTCAAGTTTGATAACCTTTTCTGTCCCATGGAGGTACTTAGATAATTTTCATCAGTTTTAATCTAAAAAAAAACATCTTTCAGCTGTCAGCTGAGTTTCTCTTATAATACTTCAAACATTTCATTTGAAAAAGATAAGAGTTTCTCCGGTTGTAATACTTCGAATACATTACTTAGGTTTCAGAGGCTCTAGAGCTGTTTAGTTTGATACATTAATATATCTTAACAGCAAATAAAATATTACACTTAAAATAAAATAGTACACATTGACTTTGAAGTATGATTCCGGGTATGATATTCTCTCACCTTCTGATATTCTTCATATTAAAAAAAAACGCTTCGTTATCTTCTTTCTTTTATTATTGAAAGCAGTTTTTATACCCCTTATCTCTGGACTCGCTCAGCAAACTATGAAATGAATTTTGATTTCTTATTTCGCTCAGTCTATTTAAAAGATTACTTAAACCTTAGTAAAATGTTAGCTCTGTAGTCATTATTTTCATGCTGTGGAGCTTTAAAAACAGGATTGATGATTTCAAATAGTGAAGACAAAAGGTTCGTCTTTTTAGTGTCAATTAAATTTAGTTGTTAGAAAGTTTTCATTATTAATATAATTAATTAAAAAAATAATATTTCCTCATAGCTGATAAAGCGTCGTTTCTTGAAGACCATCTAGTAGGACGCCTTTTTAAGGGAAATTTTATATTTTTAGATGAATCGTTACTCAGAATTGACAAGCGCTTTATACTACCGCTACAAAAGTATATTTTTTGGGTTACTTCGTTTATCAACCCTAGAGTGGATACTCGCAAACGTGTGTTAATCTATCCACTCCAGACGGGGTTGATAATCGGAGTTCACTTCAAACATTTAATCAAAAAACATATTATATTGCCGTTACCATCACCGTTACAGCCTATTAAATTCCACGCATTGCGTATTGCAAAATTAAAATAAAATTAATTCAAATGAAACTGCGTCTTTTTAAATAAAATTATTGCGTAATTTATAAATTTTGTTATTTGTCCAGGCAACAAAAATTCAGGCCAGGATGTTAAATAAAAGACGTTATTTAATATCCTGGATAAATTCGTCAATTTAAATGTACATTTGCAATCGTATTCTAAATTTCTTTGCTACAACAAGTGTTTTAGTGAGGAACTGGGCTTATTTTGCAAGAATTCCAAAAAACCTTAGTAATGAATGTTTGTCTTCATTTTAAATTATTTTATGCCAAGATTCCAATGAATTTGTAGTTCTATGAGGTAGGCCTTTTATTTCAGCGTTAACCTTTCAAACGAAACATATGTATAAATTTTCATTGATAATGTCTACTAAGTATCTTGGGATAATTTTTTATCATATTTCTATAAATTACTGTGCACAGTAAAGGGAGAAAATCGGCAGAAAAATAATATACTTATATGAAATCCGATTATCCACCCCGTTTAGGCAACTATTTATCTAGTCCCTGAAATATAGGTGGAATATCCTAGTGGGGTTAATGACCACTGTAAATTTTGTGCTTGTAATATGTTTATCAATAAAGATTATTATTTCTTTAGATACATTATCATAATTTTCTGTTATCGAGATGTATCGAAAAACTACAGAAAATTGGACAATTTTTGAGAGGTCTTCTTTAGGCACGTTGGGCACTATTTGATGATATGATTTTTTTCTCGGGAATTACGGCCTAAGAGTTTAATTGAGATTGTGGATAACATTTTACGAATTTTTGATTACACACGTTTGGGGCCCCTGTAACCCGGAGCCCCGTATCATTGATACGGCTGATACGGCGGTAGCTACGCCCCTGATGCATACGTATGTATGTTGTATGTAATTACTCTAAGGCTTTTTATATGCCATAGACAATTCTAGTGATGGTAACTATGGAATAGAACAGCCTTATCGATATACTTGTTTTATCTATGGTTTAATAAAATTCAGCGTTTTAATAACATTGCTTAACGTTTTCAATAAATATTAATTTCGAATACCAACTAAGGAAATACCTGCTACGGACGAAATGTTCAACATGGAACTTAAAAACTTTTGATTTAGAATCAATTTTGCTAAATTTTGTTTCAATTTGGGTGAATTTTGTAATTCAGATTAATCGTGCTGTAAAGTTAAAATATATCATAAAACCCACTAAGAAAAATTCTGTTCTTCTGCCGAATTTTGCAACGCTTTTTCATCACATTCACTTAGCAAAATAACACAAAGTAAAAATTCTGCCAAAATTTTTATTTGCCCTCTACAAAGAAAATAAAACCAATTTAACTGTATTGAAATATCTTTTAAATTGTTTGTTGTATCTTATATCCATATTACTCACTTAATTTAATAAAATCTTTATAACTGCCACAGTTTCTCATATCGTTCAGAGTCAACTGGTAGAGAATGCCCTAAGACAATAAGTCGGTATTTAAATAATGTGTAAAAAAGATGAAATGAATGAATAAAATACTAATTGGTACCCTTGGCAAGTAGCTGGGTGTGACAAAACATGTAAATACAATAGTTACAATAAGCTTAAAGTTAAAAGTTTGTTCTACGTACTTGCAAAGCTTTTTCGGACATAAACTGCATCAAAAGTGTTTATTACTTTAGTAGTATTTGTTCTTCATATTATATTACGCATAAACAACAAATTAAAAGAATTCAGATAAAGTTTATAAGGCATTTGAATTATAGCATTCATATGTATATACTATACTATACTTACTATATCATACGTTCTTAGAAAAAAGACGTAAGATATGATGTTGTTTGAGATAGACAATGGCTGCAGTAAACATTAACGTACATAATAAACGCATAAGACATACCCCATTATTTGCCCCAACTCTAGAAATTACAATTACGCAGCAAACTCACTTTTGACTCGTATTTGCTCAATATATAAATGTATTAAACAATATATTAAAAAAATTCAAACATATATATACATACTTTACAAGTCCAAAAATAAAATCAAACATAGTTCTCAAGCTCCTGCCATAAATAACTTATCTATTTGTAGTGGCATATACCTTTTATTAAAAAATAAAGGATATTTATCTTTTATATTTATGTACTGGATGTTTTTTTTACCGACTGGAAAAAAGGGCTGTAACCGGTGACCGGGATAGAAGCCTATGGCACTGATATTTTACAATTTTATTTTTATTTTTCATTAACATACGAGTATTATGAAATTGCCTGTTGTTTAAATAAATAACTTTGTATAATTAACTGCGTCCAACATAAGTATTTTCTCGTTTCTTGATATTTCGTTGTTATGTTTTTCTTTTTAAGCCTACAAGATCTTTGCTGGAGAGATTTTATTTTCAGTAGACGTTTTCTCAAAAGCTTCTGAGCTTTAGCTAAATTTTGTTCCAACGGGTATACGCAAATTTTTTAAAGCGCAATTTGAACTTATAGATGGAGTAGGATAAATTTTCACTAATGTTCATTGGTTCTTGTTTCAGATTGTTAATATCGGTATGAAGTTTATAAAATACCTGTGAAGTAATAATTGCAAACTTGTTCTTTCGTTTTAGAAAGAAAGAAAGAAAGAAAATATTTATTTGGTACACAAACGTAAAAAACACATAAAAGACATAAACACAGTAATTTAGTTACAAAGAGAAAAAAATTATTTTATGCTATTAGTGCACCAAAAAGGTTTCCACTCAGCGTTAAATTCACGAAGTTTAACACTAAGAAATTTCATGAAAGCTGATTGTTCAGTGGAACCTATATATAAGAAGGTAGATGGCGATACCGTCAGCTTACACAAATATCTTAAAAACCAAGTAACAGATCTTAAAATATGAAATAATGTTAGTAAAAACAAAAAACGAAAACAACAAGGTTATGATAATCGTAATAAAAACAAACAAAGGTACATGTGTGTGTGTGTGTGTGTGTGTGTGTGTGTGTGTGTGTGCGTGCGTGCGTGTGCGTGCGTGCGTGCGTGCGTGCGTGCTTGCTTGCGTGCGTGCGTGCGTGCGTGCGTGCGTGCTTGCGTGCGTGCTTGCGTGCGTGCGCGTGCGCGCGCGTGTGTGTGTGTGTGTGTGTGTGTGTGTGTGTGTGTGTGTGCGTGTGCGCGTGCGTGTGTGCGTGTGAGAGAGGGATGTGGAGACAGAGATGAAAATGATGAGTGACAACTAAGTGCTAGACTTTTGTAAGGAGAGCAAAAACATTTTAAATTTTAACTTGAATGAATTTATGATTTTCGAGTTTCTTATCGGGGGGGGGGGGGGATATAATTCCAGCACTTAGTAGCGGAAAAACGAAAACTACCACGGAAAGCAGCAGTGTTATACGGTGTGTAATTAAGTCGCGGTGCTGCTCTAACGCAACGCTGTGAGAAATTGAGCTTGTCGTATAAGAAGGTTCCCCAGTTTTAACCACTCCGAAGGGCAGGGAGGCGAGGTGAAGCTTCCGTCTGGTGGACATGTTCATCAAGTCGCGTCGGTTTAGAAATGGAGTGACATGAGATCGAGGTGGTATTGAAAAACAGTTTAGTTCTTGCCATTAAGCATTCACCAAAAACTGCGTCACCATACGACAACTTTGACAAGATGAGAGTTTCACACAACTTAATGCGCATATCCACAGTCAAGTACTCGCGAATTTTGTATAAGACTTTAAGTCTATAGAAACAGTTACGCATTGTCTCTATAGCACGTTCTTCAAAGCGCAACCTGTCATCCATAATCAATCCCAGGTTCCGAGCTTCCGATACGCGATCAATGGGACAACTGTCAACAGAAATTTGGGGATTCCAAGCTAGGATGTTGTCAATTTGTTTACGTGTTCCGAGCAACATGTACTTTGATTTAGAAGGGTTAATTACCAAACTGTTGTTACTGCACCATTTTGTAATACATTTCAAATCAGCTTGAATTTTACTAATTGCCAACTCTGTATCGCAAGGTTTAAACGATATAAATAATTGGAGGTCGTCAGCGTATATGTGATACTTACTAAACTTGATTGTAGTAACATATAAACAACAATAAAACGTAGTGGCCCTAAAATAGAACCCTGTGGTAAACCTCTAACAACAGGAATTGTTGACGATACTATGTCAGAGCCGTTATCACCGGATATTTTAACGTACTGCAGACGATTGGAAAGGTAACTTGTAAACCACTTTATAGTGGAAATGTCGAAACCATAGTAGGCTAATTTAGAGAGAAGAAGCGTTATGTTTATCGTATCAAATGCACGGGAAAAATCAAGCAAGACCAATAAAGTACCTTGCCCATTGTCCCGTGCTGTTAAAACTTCGTCCACGACATCGATCAATGCCGTGGTAGTACTACGAGACCTTTTGAAGCCGGATTGTTTTTCAGGTAGGATTTTATTTTATTCTAGGTATTTTGTCATCTGTGTACAGACAATTCTTTCTAAGATCTTGGATGAATAGTAGAATACTAATTGGACGAAGCTCCCCATAGTTAGTTGGGTTTGGTTCCTTTGGAATCGGTTTCACAGAGACTATTTTCCATTTTTCGGGAAAAACGCTCGTTCTAATAGATTCGTTAACCAATCTCGTATTTAGTTGCAGAGTTTTTGGTAAAGTAAGCAATATCATATTTAAAGTAATGCCATCATCACCCCGTGCATTTGTTTTAAATGATTTTTTTACGTTTAATACCATTGTTTCATCAACTGTCTTTAATTTCAAAGTATTAATTCCAAATCTATCAAATTCAAAGCGAGTTAAAACTGACAATCTAATAAGGTCTTCACTGATGTCGGGAAGTTTAAGAAAGTATGTATTAAAAAATATCTTCAGGATTACATAAATGGGATGCCATATTACAGTCCTCTTTCTTAAAGTTGGCAACACTTTGTTTGATATTTTTTCGTAAGAGTTTTGGCTTGTTAGTAAAATTGATATATTTATTGAAATATGCTATTTTTTTGCTACGTATTGCTGAATTTACAACGTTTTTCAGATCTTTATAGAATTTTATGTGAATATCTAATAGTAGTTACTGTTCCCTATCGCGTAACTTCATCATTTCTTTAATAGTAAAGGTTATCCATGGATGTGATTTATTTCTTATTAAACAAGTTCTCATAAGAGCATGTATATTAAAAAGTTGAAGTGTTATATTTGTAAAATTTTCCACCATTTTATTTAAATCATCATTTATTATATTTTCCCATTCTATACATTCCAGGTCCAGATTAAAACTGTTAATGTCAATTTCTCTTAATGGTCTGTAAGTAATTAATTTAGGAGGTCCACTAATATTTTTAATATTTAACTGGCATGTCAATAGCGCGTGACTGCAAAGATCGGGAATATGATTAATAGATACACAATATACATTCGTATTGGCACATATTAAATCAATTAAAGTTTCACTATTTCCTGTGGGGTCGGCTGGTTCACATACTGAGTAAGTTTCATGTAGTTAAAGAAATTTTGTAACTTTTGCGCGTTAGGTTTATGCGTATTTAACAAGTCAATATTGAATTCTCAATATTTTTGAAAGTGCTTAGACTATTCTTACATTCAATAAATTTTTCCTTTCCGTGGGATGAGATACTTCACACAGGGGTAAAGTATCGTCACCATTGAATGTATACTGGTTTGACGTAATTATAATAAAATCAAACATAATATTGTTTTTCGTGGATTGCATTTGATTTCAGCCTTTGCCATTTCCCTTCGTTAACAAAACAATGTTTGGAGAAGTTTTTTGAGCAAATGTGGCTATTTTTTGTCCAAGGGTTTTGTGCCCGTGGAATTACACTCATCCAGTTTTTTTCCAATTCGACTTTTCTTTCTTTTCCAAGTCGACTTTACCGATATGCCTTAAAACCGCATCACTATTGCTTAAAATAAATTTTATATTTTAATGAATTTGAGCGATTATATATAACAAATACAGTTTCATTTTTTCGAAAAACCGACTTGTTATTTTCAAAATAATGTGAAATACCGTTTACTTACAGCCACAATGTAATTTAATTCTAGAATAATAAAAAACGTACACACCAGTGGAAGCTTACGAATTCTGAACCATGTTTCTTATGGGAAGAATGGGATTTGTATCCTAGTATAAAACAAGCCATCTCTGTTGATATATTTTATTTAAAGTTATAATTTTACAATAATATTTTTAATAAAATATTAAAGACGACAGACATCAAACATCACAATAAATAATACGACTTAATTAAAATTGCATTTATCAACTTATTCACCAGTACGATCTTGGACAATATAAATACGATCTTATTAACTTTTTTATTTAGTAGTGTAAAAAGAGACCAAAGATGACCACTTGACATCTCTTTTTCCACGCATGAATTATACACAACATCTTTGAATATATTTCTCTTTCTGACTTATCTGAAAATTCAATTAGAAAAAGCAAGACAAGTATATTGACTCAGTTTATGTAGAATTGTAGGTTCTTTCTATACACACATATGTAATTACTCTAAGATCTCATCAGACATTTTTATTAAGATTTTTAACTTGGATGCTTGGAAAGTCATGTCTTCATTTCAAATGTCTTATCAAACCCAGAAAATAAAACTACAGATTAAAAAGCGCACAATTTATTAAAGTAATATACTTCTACAACAAGTCGCATTGTTGTTACGTCGCTAAACTATTTTAAAATCTTAACGTTATTCGATAGTACGGGTAATAATAAATATCTAAAGTTATTAATGTGTTTCGAAATGGCTATAAAATCGACGCGCTATTATTCTACAGTTTTTAATACTAAAATTTCAATTTTTCTAGATTTTTTTTGCTAAATTTATTGATTACAAATAAGGCTACACTTATTTTATAAGTTGTTTCGAGAAAAAACTACAATTTAATTAACTATTTATAAAGTACAAGGCAAATGTTTAATAATTATGGCCGTGTTATTTTACGTATATTAAAAAGAAAAGCTTTAAATTCTATCTGTGGCACGTTTTTAAAAAAACAATTTACGATAACGTTTCGTTACATTTAATTACAACTAGAAGGTTAAAGATGAAGAAGGTGTATAGATATTATTAAAGATTTACATACATTGCATAATGTTAAAATTTTATACGTCTTAGCAAATATTGACGCCTTTAATTCCACAATAGATCTATCTGAAATTTTATAAATACTTCGTACCTAATAACATAGTTATAATACAGCTAATACATTGTTACCAGGGAGATGATTTTATACACTTTACATTGATTTAGAATCAGGCTACGCTGAACGTTGTTTAACGCTTTTACATACACTATAAAAAACTTCTTTACTAGATAATAAATATTAATAACAACTTACATTTTTACATCCCAGAATAACAAAAAAGTAAAACCGAGCGTTACGTACATCTCAAGTGATGCAAAAACCAAGCCAAAACCACATTACTATTATGAAAGAAACACACGGTACGTTCAACTGACCATTCCAACTGATCAGTTCAAACTAGGACTGTTGATATTTTTTAAAATATCGGATTTTCGATATATCGATAAATAAACTTATATATTTAACTCCCATCTTGATGTATTTATAATAATCGATATATCGAAAATCAGATATTTTGAAAAATATCAACAGTTTTAGTTTGAACTGATCAGTTGGAATGATCAGTTGAACTGACCTTATCTGTCGTCCATTAGCACGCACTCACGCACACATCTAAAATCGTTTTGCAACTAACTAGGTTTTAGGTGTATATGTTGGGCATCCAACAGGTAACTTTCCAACATATAATCTTTTGAAGATATATTTACACTGTTCTCACAAATCATTCACAAAATTTTATTAAAAAAAAGCATAATTTTAAGCAGAAAGAAATCGTTCTTTTTAGAAAACCTTTACATTTATAATCAAGGATATGAAATTGTAAAACGAAATAATTTATATACACTCGTATAGAGTAATTGACAATAACCCTTTCGTTTAATAGCGATATTTATTATTGTTGGCGAAAAAATAAGGAAAACTTTTCACTTAATATTATTATAAAACAAGCAAACCAGAACAAAGGGCAACATGATTTTACTTTGTAGATTAAAAATATGCTGTGAAAAATTCCGGTATATTATTCCAACTGCACTTTTTTATTTTTAAAAGTACCATCGCTGGGCTATTGTTACCTTACCTAATGGTAAGTGGTGATATCGCCGAAGATTGTAAAGCGCACTGACTTATAGCTTCACAAAAACCTATTAATTTTTAACTTAAGATGTAATCGGCTGGCTTTCATGAGAGAGATTCAAGATTGAAGTCAAATTATTCTCCTTTGCTGTACACAATATAAACCACAAATAAACCGCGTGTGTTACCAATTATTTTAATTTATTCATTAAACGGAATAATCAATAACAATAAAATAAAACTTTCTGTAAACATAAGGGCGGTATAATATATATAAATGTAAATAAACCGTTTTACCTATTTAATTTTTACCCGTATGTGACAGAGCCCGCCAATTAAAACAGGCATAGGTCTTAAACTATAGAGCCTAACCTGATTACTTACATGTATTACCTACTTAATACAAATTATTACGCTGATGTGTCACAATACGAAGTTCTTGGGAGATTTACACAACAGATAACATCGTGGACGGATGATGACGATAATAACTCAAAGCCCCATTGAAGAAATTGTAACATAGTTCACATCACGTGCAGACGTAAAGTACATAAAGTCGCGCCTCTTAATGTATCAAAATCCACTTCGTCGACTGTCAAGTTCTCCCGAAAACTCATCAAACTATTTATAAACTAAGGAATCTATGTACTACCTAGTGTGACGTGTATTTTGTTCACATCAAACACATCATTTTAACAAAAGATTAAGAAATTCAAGACTATATTTTGGGTAAATTTGTCCGTTTACTAACTTTAAACAAGAAATTCAATTATTATTGATTAAGCTTTTGGAACACAAGATTTTCTACATCATGTCGCATCTAGGTTTCATCATCATGCAGCTTTAGCAGATGAATATACTAAACATGTATAAACGGTTTTATTTAGTTATTTTTCAGATTTAAACCATGCGCATACTTGCAGTCCTGAACCTCACGCAACATCTATCCACCTCACGTTAATATCTGCTTTCTCTTTCTGACTTTCTCCTTACACGTTATCTTATTTGCCTACTTATTATATTACACTTAAACACTATTATAGAAAAGTGGACTAGATTTATGAAAGAAATTAATTAATATATCGCTATGATGATTTAGCACTGATTGAGGTCATTCACAATGTACTTTAAAATGAAAAATTCTTGTGTAGTGCCTTTAACACAAGACAAATAAATAGATACACAGATAACTTTTTATTGAATTTCAACCTGAAACAGTGTAGAGTTACAACATTTTTTAACTGCGAATGGTCGACACATGACAGACTTAACACTTTTATTTTTGAATTAAAAATTATTAATTAATTCTCCGGTTATATAAAATTAAATTATATATAAATAAATATAATATCCTACACACATGTATAAAACAGAGTCCATAACATATACTTAATTAGTGAACTGCTCGACACTACATTTTGCTATTGAGCAGTATTTGCCTATTTTGTATATAATTATGATACAAGGTGAGTCACAGTTACCGTATGCTTATTTTAATCTGACAATCTAGTTTCGTGAAAACACCAAAACAAATGAAGTTAAAATTTTGTAAATTGTTTGAAACTAACAAGAAAAGGATTATTGCGGCCTAATTTAATGAAGATTAAATCTTATTTGATATAATTAACGCATCTTACATCATAACAATACTGTATAATTTTTATTTAAAAAATCATAATTAACGAGTTATGAAATATTTTTTAAAAACTTTAATGAACGAATTTATAAAACAAATTATATGTTATATATATTTAAATACATAGATAAATGTAAGTCATTCATTAATTAAGTACAACAAAAATAGCTCTCTGTTATATCAAAAATTTGACCAAGATATACCAGTGTGTTTAAATTGTTTTTTTTTGTTTACTAATAAACATTGTGTTACTGTACGCATTTCTTTGCATGTATCATTTTAATATGGTCTAAGTTGTCTAATATATTCATTATTAATATACATTAAGAATAGTGGCTACCGCATCAGAAAGTATTAAAAAAACTAAAAAGCTCTACAAGAACTATTTTTATTATTATCTGAATATTTGGCATAAATCCTTGTGAAGTTTTTGTGTTAAAATACAAAGTTTTTATATTTTTTGGCAAGAACATGGAAAATAGTAAGGTAACATTTACTGCGAAAATTTATCACTTATTTACGATCTAGGCATATATTTGTAAGATCTAGTTCTAGAATATAATTGAGGTGAAATACTTTTTCTTAAGTATGTGTAATATTCCTATAGTAAAAGCCGTTAAGATCAACTCAAAATTCTTATTGTCTAGTCACTTTTGAAACTATTGTAAATATGCACAATGATCGATAAAAATAGAGTACATATAAAGTCGTATAAAGGGTAATAAACGATATGTTAATAAATTTTATATGTATAAGTAATAAAAAATAAATATCCAGAAATCGGGAAGTTTTATATTTATAAAATAATGGTAAATGAATTAATTACGTTTATGAATTAGAATACTTTGGCATAATAAAAAATGTACTCGGTACATTTACCGACATACGACAAAATTCTGTTGGTAACAATCGTTACATTATACCTTGAATTTGTCATTATACCTATTTTTACCTTGAATTGGTTATAGGAACGTCTCAGCTCAAAAGCTTGGTAAAATTTGCTCAAATTTAAATTTTACAGAAAGGTGTCCGGTTTCATTAAAATTGGTCAGTATGCTCCTGTTGGCGGACATGTTAAAAAAATTACCCACGGGCTAGGGATATACAAAATTAAAAGTTAAACAGCTTATCGAAAGCGGAATCACACTTAACCCTGATAGACTTCCCCAATGATAAAGCGAAGCACAATTTTTATACCTAGTCCTTTATGTTAATGTCAGGAATCGACGTACTAATCTTTCCGTTTATTTAAATGTTTTGTAACTGGTCGTCCAAAGAATTTTTGTATGTGATTTAAAGTGCGCTGGCATTTAAGGTGTAACTGGCAGTACTTTCCTGTTATTAAAAAAACATCGCGAGTACTGTTGCGTAATTGTAAAAATTAAAAATATGAGGTCATATAAAATAAGCTAACATGTTTTTCTTTTTCTTGGAAACATTTCTTAATAGAAGTCCTTTGAATAAAGTTATGGTCTCTTTGAAGAATGATTTCTTATATTTACGCGAACACTACACATTGATTAAAACTACTTTTACGGATTTTATCGCGTTTAATTTTACTTTTAAATATTTTTATTTTTAATTCCCGACGTTTCGCAATGACTTTGGGACATCAGTCACCTCAGTCCCCCGTGACCATGGGTGCTGGAAAGTACCCGAAACGTCGGGAATTAAAAATAAAAATAATTAAAAGTAAAATTGAACGTGATAAAATCCGTAAAAGTAGTTTTAATGAATAGAAGTCCTTTATTCGAGTAGGCATTTGATAGTTTGAACCGATTTAAGAAAAAGGTAAGTTTATGAATTCGATTGTATGAATTTTTTTTTAAATGTGTGTTAGTTGAACGCTTCAAAACACCGCAGTTGTATTATGATTGCCGCACGAATATGTCGGTTCGACCGGAGAAAGACCACATTTTCACGGAATACCAGTCTAAAATAACAGCATAATTCTGCTGTATACCGAATGTAAAGTGAAACTTTTCAGTAGGAACGAAGCACTATCTTGATGGATCCAATGCATCTGCATTTTAAATCTTGGATAAGAATTTAGGCGTCAATGGATTATAAACATTCACTTAACATAAGGTGGACTGTGTGCTGGTTTGTCACCTTTGCTTCTATTAGAAAACTAATATCGAAGAATTTGATATCAAAGATATTGCGGTACGTTGTCTAATAGGAGCAAGCGTGACTTTTTTATATTTTTTATAAAGTACACCTCCATAGTGGTCCCATGAACAATTTCAATCAGATGCGATGGTAATATGAGTCGATTAGTATTTTTAAGAATTTTCATTGTGTTCTTAGCTGGTTAGTTATGCTATCGAAAAAATGTTTTTATCGATAGCATAACTAACTATTTAAGCTATTTGCGACCAAGTTAATACGTGGAAATGCATAATTACAAAATATAAAAACTTTTTAGTGCCAAAATAACGTTCTCATTGAGATCTTTATAATTATACTCAGCCCTACCGGAGGGGATTTGAATGTATCTAAGCATAAATGACCATTAAAATAAAAACAACTCGTATGCACATGCAAAAAAGTAATAATACTTATGAATAAATAAAAAAACATCTTACTTTATTGAAAAATTTAAGCACTAACTCATCTTTCAAAAATAACTATATTATATTATGTTATTTTTGATAATAATTTAAGTAATGGTATGAATGGTTTAAATATTTACATAGTTCACTTAAAACATAATTAACAATTATTAAATACTTCTTAAGAATTATTGCAAAAAGAAACAAGTACTTTTAGGACACTATATATATTCTACTTGGTGTTAAATTCAAGTGTCACGTACATACTATTCTTTTGAATATAATAAAACAGAATTCAACAATAGCTGCATAACCTAAAACATTCGCAAGTATGATTGTTTTAAAAGATTCAAATGTTGTGTAGAGTGAGGAATGAAATCATAAATTATACAGTTATTAAATCATTTTTGTTTATCCTTATACGGCAAATTTAAAAATAAATCTAAAACTTATATTTTATTAATTATTTTATTGTTATTAATTAACAATGAAATGCAAGCTTAAAATGCCACACAATCGCAATCTTTAATTGTATTATGTATATAAATTCTATTTTAAGTTACACCTACGCATTTATTTAAATTCTTTTTATACATTACTAAAGCCTATTTTAACTTGTAAGCAAAAAGGAAAATAAAACTTAAGTGTACACTAAAGAAACATACTTAGAATTAGTTCAAATAAATACTATTTTACATGGTAAAATAATCGACATTAATGGCAAAGTAATTTTAATTTTAAATGAAACAACATAGAATCGAAATTGCATAATAAGTTATAACCCTATATTTTCACATAAATTACAATTATTTACTAATAATTTTGAACCTTTTCACTTTGATTTTGATTTTGTTCCCGCAGAGCTTCAGTGCAGTCGCAGCTCCTAAGTAGTCCGCACTGGAGACGTCTTTACCATCGACTGACACCAAGAAATCTCCCTTTTGGAGTCTACCGTCCACTTCCGCCGCGGATCCGGGAAGCTGTAATCACATAGCTCCAGCTTTAATCTCTCTCCCTCTCTCACACACACACACACACACACACATTCTGTGTTACTTTCATAGAGATCTCTATGCTCCACCTGATGCTTTTTGAGAAATTTGCTATTAAAACCATTTTTTTAAATCACTACCGAAGTGATAAACGAGTTCGCAATATTTACTTACTACTTTACTAATGATTACAAATAGAACACATGAACGGGACATGGAGGGAAAGTACATTAAATAATGAAGATATCAAATTTAACTCAAAGGAAAAATTTATTTGTTATTCAAAATAAACATAACCATATTCAAACAATTTTTAGTATTGATTTAAGGCTTATTGTTAAACTTTATATATTTTTTCTTTTATTATTAAGTAATTTTAGGACACCATATATATTGTACTTCGTGTTTAAATCCAAGTGTCATGCTTTGTGGCATTCCTTGGGGAAGGCCTATGTTTAGCAGTGGACTTGTGAAGTGCTGT
Source organism: Parnassius apollo (assembly GCA_907164705.1). NCBI lineage: Eukaryota > Metazoa > Arthropoda > Insecta > Lepidoptera > Papilionidae > Parnassius > Parnassius apollo. Next base: position 1,358,522 of record CAJQZP010000898.1, on the reverse strand, counting down.
AATGATGATGATGATGATGATGATGTTGATGATGATACGTCTTATAATAAGAAATATAAATTGCAGACTTAATGCCATATGGCAATCTACACAAGTAGACACTGGATAATTTAAGATACTAAGTCGCCGGCTAAGCGGTAACTATACCAAAATTTCTATGAGGCCATGTATGGGAGAGGTGAATGATCATCAGTGGATTTTGATGGGCTGTGATAATGAATAATGATGATTAAAGAATGTTAAGCCAAGAAGCATTCCATCTTATTCCTCAGGAATGACAAATCATATGCATTTTGATTCTTAACAGAGGACAGATGTAGATGTCTAGGAGCCGTTTTATTATACACCGACAAGTTTTACCTGATGATTAGTCAACCCGAAGGCTCGATCAAAAACACTTTCGGACGTACATGAGCATGTCTCGAGTTGTTCTAATCTGTAATAATCGGTTTAACATACACCTCTTGCTACTCTTACCTTGAATATCCAACTGTTATCTCTCGTAATGCTGCAAAGAAACTTATATTCTCACCCGAATTAAGTGATTAATGCCTAAATAAAATTTTTCCTTGAGGATGATGCACACCAAACTTTATTTACATATTTATTTAATATATATATATATATATATATATATATATATATATATATATATATATATATATAATATAAAGGCACGTATGGCAATTCACAGTGCTGTATTAGTCCCTACTTTAACGTATGGTAGTGAAAGTTGGGTGTGGCAGAAGAAGCACGAGAGTAGAATAAATGCAGTAGAAATGCGGTCGCTAAGGAGTATGTTAGGGCTGAATCTGAGTGACAGGGTGAGAAACTGTGTGATAAAAGAAGAGTGTGGTTTGCAAGATGATGCGGTGACCAAGATTAAGAAAGGAATGCTTCGGTGGTTTGGTCATGTAGAAAGAATGAATGCGGAAAGACTGACAAAGCAAATATATGTTGCAGAAGTGAATGGAAGAGTCGGAAAGGGACGTCCTAGGCGGAAGTTTGGCGATCAAATTAGCGATATACTTAAAATGGGCCAAATTAAGAGTACCCTTAACCGACGAGCATGTATGCGTAGGTATATGGATGTGGAAGAGGCGAGAAAGGTATGTCAGGATCGTGCTAAATGGAAGTCTGTAGTCTCTGCCTACCCCTCTGGGTGACAGGCGTGAGTGTTTATGTATGTATTATGTATATATATATATATATATATATATATATATATATATATATATATATATATATATATATATATATATATATATATATAAGAAGAGAAAGCGCTGACATGATGTTTTGATTTTTAAATCATTCTTTTTTAGTCGGAATTCATAGCTCGTTTTTCAGCCATAAGAGATAGAATAATCTATAAAAAAATTGTTAGGTTGTGATCGTGTGTGATGAAGGATGCTCACCAGCTCGCCGATGTACACGCCGGTACCCTGTATGGGCGCTACACACGCCAGACCCAGGGCGCGACCACTTTTTCTGGACAGCTCCACTTCCACCTCATCGTACTGGATCGGATCGGGTCGGAACACTGTCAGCTTTAACTGCAATAAGGTTCATCAACGTCATCATCATTAATGGTTGGTATAGATTTCTATTTGTAGTAGTTACACGCTGCAGCTTTATTATAGTTGCGATACAAATGGATCGGCTTGATCGGGGAAGTACCTCGCTCTCACAGTATACCAGCGTGAGATACCCGTAGCAAGCTTAATGCTGCTGTGTTTCGTATGGTGTGTGTAGAGAACAAAAGACCCTTTTTATATTTTTTTATATTAATTTGCGTTTAATTAAGATTATTTGAATTCCCCAGGTTTCGGATACTCGCAGCATCATAAGAGCATCAATAAAGTTTTTAAAATTAGTTCTATCAAATATTCACTACCCTATGTTATCATTCAGAGGCTTTTGTAAGAGACGACAGGCGGACACAAACCAGGAAGTACGCAGTAAGTAGCGTTTTCTTAATGACAACTAAAAAATTAAAAAGGGGGTTGCCAAACCGCATGCCAAGCGTGGCAACTAGCCCACAGAACAGTAATGTGTAGTTGCATAAGCATAAATATAATTTTTTTTAAGTTAATGTATGTTATCAATCATACTTTATAAGCATTGTGCTAGTTTTATTTAACTTTTTATGAACATTAAAAAATAGTTCAAAATATGTATTTAGTGATCATATTTAGGTATTCAATTCTCGTTTAAATTTATTTTAACTGGTTATATCTTAGTACCAATTTAGATTAAAATTTAATTGTGTATATAATGTGATTTTTCTTGAACTTACCTTCGGAGCACGCACTTTAATGCTCAAGCAAATTCTCTCGTGTGCCATTTTGTTAGTGATCGCTATGCCATTGCACTCGCGAATCTGATCTCCGACTTTAAGTCGGCCATCTTTGTCTATAGCTCCGTTCTTATAAATGTCTAATATCACCGCCGCTGCTCCCTGAAAATAAGATAATGATCTGAGAACTCCATTTAATCCAATCAAATCACATACGCCATACATTTTTATGACTTGTGTAGAACAGAGCAGCGCGCGTGAAATTTTGAAATAGTTTGAAACAGGTTACGAGCTATTTTATTAGTTGATATTATTGACTGAGCAGCAGCGGGCAAGCCCGGCTTTTCGGCTTATATGGAGGCTTCGCCACTAATCTTTACATCATTGCCTGTGTCATTATTGTCATCACTGCTATTTTCTTTTATAAAAGATAACAAAGATTTATGTAGGTATTTAAAATACTAAGACTCAATTAATTAAGCGAAAACGAAAATGTTATTAATACGGATTTTATGCAAGCTGTACTTTTCAAGTGACATTTGACAGATCGCGGTCATTGGCGGTGATCGAATATTCTTATTTGAATTGCATTGTAAGGTTGTCTATAATTTTTAATCCTTTCTATAATATTCTAATTTCATGTGTTAATTTAAATGTGGACTATTCAAAAAAACACAATAGAACTATGTAATTACATAACTTACGTTAATCAAGGTATCACTTCCGCCCAAAAGGATAATCCCGAGATTCTCGTTGGCCGAGTTAATCTCGATCACCATCTCTTGATTGGGCTTTATCTGAGCTGTCGCTGGATCGGGAGGTGGTTCCGCTGCAATAATTCAGAATTTATAAATTCCAATGATGGACAAAGACGTCTTATTATTGAGCTTAATGGCAGTTAAATAATCAATTTAAGTCATAATTGGATTTATATCCTAAGAGCCAGGACTATTTTTTTAATATTTTGAAGGTGGTAAATCAATGCCGCAGATTTATTATGGTTGGCTCGACGAGGGAAGGACCACGCTATCACAGAATACCGCGCGTGAAATGGCAGCTCAATGCTACCGTGATTCGTATAGTGAGTGTAGAGAAATGGAGAGCCTTTTTACTACTACCACTAGTATTCAATACAAAAAACTTACTTACTAATATTAACATCATTGTGACTCTCACGTACAGGTAGACATCATCATAAATTATGAAGCGACAGTTGGCTAATGGCAGTGCGCGGACCGCGAACTCAAAAAGGTCGTGGGTTCGAATCCGCCATTCGACTACTGGCGTGAACCTGAAAAATACAGCCCTTCACAAGTCATCTGCCTGCCTGCTTCGACTTCTTGAATGTCTTACCAGGTCTGCCCTACAATTCACCTATAGGTACGAGGCTGCCTGATATTTTTTTCAATTTACTTACGAGCGATAAATAAACTAATCATATGTATTTCATGTGATGATAGCTTCGGTAGCTTATGGGCATTTGCAAACAAACTTATACAAATGGCCACAAACGCGTCTTTGAGAACTGAGATGAAATTCCTCACAGCTTGTAATTGGACATATTTTTTGCATAGTAAGTGCGGGTAAGCGTACGTGGGTGTGCGTGCGTATATGCATACGTGGGTGTGCGTGCGTATATATATGTGTGTGTGAAAGAGAGAGAGATAGAGAGGTAGCGTGTGTGTGTGTGCATGCCTATGTGCAAGTATATAGTTCATGCTAAATCGATTGAGAAAAACGGACGATGACCTCAGATATGAGCAGAGTGTCAAAAGGCTTAACTTACAAAATCTCAATTTAGATGTGATAACTGTGGCCGTGGAAGGAAAAGGGGAGATCTCCCGCCGGGCAAGGTGTTCTGCCCGGGGAGCGGCCAACACTCCGTGTGATAGTTCGGAGATGTTCTATAAAATTTTTTAATTTCCTTTTTTTTTTTATTTTTATATTCAAAAAATAAATAAATAAAAATAAATAAAATCCCAACAAAACTTATACAATAAAAAAAAAATAAAATGGAAAGTAACTGTAAGTTTTTTTGGGTTTTTTTTTTTTTTTTTTTATTTTTTTTTCAATAAAAAAAAAAAAAAAATTTTTTTTTTTTACAAAGGGTTGGGGTTGGGGTTTGGTTTGTGCCCACAATATTCTTCTTTTTTATGTGCATAAATATTTACTTGTGCTTTTTGGGGGGCAGTATGCTGTTTATGATTCGGAATGTTGATAGCGTAATTTAAGCTTCGGTGTGTTTCGCTTGCGGCGCGACGACAGCGCCGCCACAATAACAATATTTAAATATTGATATTATTCACACTTCTAGGTCAGCATTGCGTTTTATTTTTGTTTCTGTAATATTGTCTGTGGTTCCTATATACATCGTAAAATCTTACGGTACATCGCGAAAAATGTGTTATATTTTATATTCAATTTATGGTAAGTAACGCAGCAATTCATTTAATAACAGTTTCATATTAAAAAAAATATTTGAAGCAAAATAATCACCACATTGAGCTTTTGCAAATTCATCCGAAAGGCCGGCAAACACCGAAAAAATAAATAAAGTTCTTATATAATATTGAAAATAAAGTTTTATCTTTTGAATAAGTACGTACTTATTCGGTGTCGTTATCACTCGTATCTTTATGTGTGTTATAAATTAATGCTTTTTGTTGTTAAATGAATAAAGTGCTTTATAACAATAGATGATTTTTCTTCTACAGCGATCTTTTACATAACTTTTTAATAATAGTTAATAAATATATATTATATCAATCATTATAAAAAAAATAAAAAATCATTATAAATAAATAAAGTACAAGGTATAAAAATTGCCTATATATTGATGGTTTGTAGCCCCTGGTTAAACGACCGAAAGGTCAATGTCCATTTTTCTCAATCGATTTGGCACGAACTATAGTACTAAAGCACTGCCTTAAAGTACTTAGGAAATATATTGTAATTATAATTTAAAAAAAAAACTTAAAAAAGTCTACTTATTGTGGTGGCAAACAATCAGATTTACCTTTTGCAGGCGAAGGCCTCGGTGTCTGCGGTCGGGAAGCGCCAGCGGATAGTGCGTCTGGAGTTTGATTCCCTTTGGTATTGAAAATAAAATATTATTATATCAAAATCTTCTGAGTAATTTCAAAATTGAAACAAGAAAATAATAATAGATACATACAAATTAATGTCTAATTAATGGAATCAGTCGTTACGAGCGAAAATTCCATTATAATAAAGATGACGAAATATTAGGCTAAAATTATCCAGTACCGCATTAGACATGTGTCAATCGTGAATGATTCGTTCATTTGACCTGGGTCACATCGAAGTATTGATGATTGAAATTACATTGTTTGATTTTTCCGGATCAAATGATTGACAGGACCTACGACCAAACAATATAGTAATGTCCAACGACCGATATTATTGAGCGGGTCTCACAAATCACAGAGTATTAAAACTCGAAATGATCCATTTGAATGATTGACTCGAATGACCTGGTTCGTAAGACGAATCAATATTTGAATGAGCGGGTCGTTAGAAATGAATGAATGACACATGTCTTCATCCCATATCCCGTGGTTGTCGTGAAAGGCGACAGAGGGAAACAAATCAGGAGATGGTTAGCAGCGTCACCCTAATAACGAATAAAATTAAAAAACCGCGGTTGCCAACCCACTTGCCAAGCGTGCCAACTATGGCAAATCAGCAGTGGGCTACTATACTATCTCAACGATATACTATCTCACGCTGATCATATTCATACCTGAGGTTCCTGAAGGGTCTTCTTTATCTGGATCCTTCATATTCGGACTGCATACTGTTAATATGACCACACCTTCTGTCTGTTTAAGTTTGGCGGCCGCCTGGAGAAAGTACATAAGATATTATTGATTATTCCTAAAATATCAAGTAATTTATTACTAGCAACTATCTACGTAGTAAAAATTCATTGTGACAATCTCCACCAAACCGAATTTCGGTCACGTCGGCCAGTCCTTACGGCGAGTAACCATTTGACAGGATTAAAGTGTATTAGTGTGTGAGCAATCACGGGTGTATCCTTCATTACATCACTCTCATAATTCACTCATACTCTCATACATCACACACATCATCATCATTATCATCATCATGAACATAGGCCTCCCCCAAGGTATGCCACAAAGCACGGTCCTGAGCCACCTGCATCCATCGACCCTGCATGTCTAACCAGGTCGTCACTCCATCTAGTGGGGGGTCGCCCTACACTTCGCCTACCGGTACGAGGCTGCCACTCGAGAACCTTTTTTCCCCAACGGTTGTCGGTTCTTCGAGCTATATTGCCACTAAACTTCAGCTTACTAATCCGTTGGGCTATGTCGGTCACTCTGGTTCTACTGCGGATATCCTCATTTCTAAGTTTATCACGCAGAGAAACTCCGAGCATAGCCCCCTCCGTAGCTCGCTGAGCGCCTTTGAGCGTCCTCATATGGCCAACAGTGAAGGACCACGTCTCGGTTCCGTAGGTCATCACTGGCAACACGCACTGGTTGTACAGCTTAGTTTTCAGGTCACACACTTATGGAACATTAATCCTATACGACTGGAGAGAGATCGGGTTGAAACACCGCTAGCTTTCTGACACTAAGTTGCTACTAAGGGTTTTTTAACAAATAAAACCTAAAAACTGAATTTATTGGCCAACCCGGGATTTAATCCGCATGATCACTAGTGGTTCTTACGACTTACACTAGACCATACAAGCAATCAACAACTTACTATAAACAACTGAATATAATCTACGTGTCATGGGTCATTTGAGATGTGCAGTATCTCATTGCCACTTGTCCAAGCACGTAAAGCAGTTGTTCCTGTTTTGTATCCTTTTTTTTCTTAGGGAACGCAATAAAGTTTTAAAATAAAAAATAAAAATCTCTCTCAGTAATTCATGTCGGATTATCGTCCCATCGGACTAAGAGATAGAGGGAAGTAGCTGCCCGGAGTCAGGGAGTTAGTGGTGTCTCATGCCCGTGCCTCGGGAAGCGACGTTGGTCCTGTGTCTGATCTCTCTCCGGTCGTGTCAGTTTACTCTCCCTTCGGATTATTAGGGTGAGGGAATAGAGAGTGCACTTGTGCTTTCACATACACTCGTGCACTATAATCCTGTCCTCTACAGATCGCTAGTCTCCATTGAGACTGGCCGCGTGACCGAAGTTCGGTCTGGAGAATATTATTATTATTATTCTTAAATGACGAATGAGAAACCTTTCATTCTTCCTGAAATTTTCCATAGCAACCAAATACGATCCCAGGACTAAATGGGGTGACGAATGACGATTCTATAATACTGCCAACGCATTTTCTAGTACGTCGCAAAACTGATGTTCAAGGAAAAAGAGTTCTTGAGTTGTAGCCTTGTACCAGCATATCCGTCGGCTAGATGAAACGATTGCCCGAGGATGCGGGAAATCGATTGATGCAGACAATTTAAGATCATGCTGTGTGACACTGTCAAAGTGCTTAGTAGGAATTCAAGTTTTAGCAGTGACCTATTTAAGAACTAATCGCGATGTATTTCATAATTTTACGAATGAATAAATTAACATTAATTTATTTCTACTACGCCATTGCATTGACCGTGTGGCAGTGTACGAATATACCACTACCATACTGTAGGACACCCACGTAATCGTAAGAGGCGACCGTGGCAAATAAACTAGAACTAAAAATAAAAACTGCGGTTGTCAACTCGCCAGCTTAGCCTAGCAACTATAGTAAATATGAGGTTATCCATGAAGAAGGTTTGTAATCAGCAGTTGACTTGTGGTAGGCTTTAACGATAACGGTAAACTCACATTGAATTTCATGCAAACCTGGAAAAAGAAAGAGATCTAACAACCTGGTAAGAGATGCAGAAAATCGATGGAGGATGCAGGTGTCACAGGATCATGTATCGATGCATTGCTTGGGGGAGGCCTATGTTCAGTAGTGGACTTGCGATGGGCTGTGATAATGATGATAATTATGTAAAATGAAAAAGTATGAAATTTTTTACATTGTGACTTGCTCACAAAAACATTTCTTAAAATAAAATACGTAAAGTTTGATCCTGCACCTGATCACTCTCCGGTCGTATCACATTATTTTTCCACCGGACTATGAGAGTATCCTGTCCTGGGCAGATGGTCTGTTGAAATTGGCCGCCGCGACCGAAATTCAGTTTTGGGGGATATTCTTTTATTAGTATTATTAGTATGAAAATAAGCAGTATAGTAAATAATAATTAAAATGATTTCGTAAAAATACTACTGAAAGGAGAAAACATTTGATACACACTATATTAATTCCACAAGTAAGATGAATCCAACGACGCCCTATATTTCAAAATTCAAAAAGCCGTTTAAGCTACTGAGCGTCCCAAAGAAATCGACATACATACAATCATTTAAAACGACCGTCATGTAAAAAGAATGGACGAGGAAAGAGTGACAAATCAAAATTATGTTGCAGAAGTGAGTGAGTCGGGAAGGGACGCCCTAAATGAAAGTTTATCGAACAAATTAGCGATATATTGAAGAGGGACCGGATTGAGAGAAGAAGGGTATTCTTCGACAAATATTTATGCGTGGGTATACGCGAGAGGTGTGTCAGGATCGTGCCAAATGGAAATCCGTAGGCTCTGCCTAACCTTCCGGGTGACAGGCGTGAGTGTTTATGTATATATTATGTCTGTAAACCCACATAAAAACAGTTTAATTTGTTTTTATCTGTAGTACTTACGGCGTCATAACTGCAGCTTAATAAAGAATCTCTGTTGACGGCTAAAATCATGTCACCAATTTGCATACCGGCCTGAAAGAAATAAAAACAAATTGTTAATAAATATAATAGAAGGATATAACAATTTAAAAGAAGAAACGAGGCTTAGTCACGCCTTATTACGAACGAAAAAATCGGTCAAGTTTTATTAAGCGCAGAGTAGTTCGTGGCATCAGACTTCATTACTGCTTATATCTCGTCAGTTGAAAATTCGACTATTTAATTGGTTAAAGTTTTGTATGGCAAAATCGTGTTATCACACTTTATTCTACCTATCTTAACGAAAGCACATGTGTAACAACACATAATTTTTTATGCACATCTATTGCGCTATACTGTTCAAATAATATAAGTATCATTACCATTCTTTTATAGTAAATACTTAAAAAACGTACAACAATTTTTGATGTTACAAATCAATAAAGTAATACTAAATTATAGTTCTCTAAAACAATTTCAGAGAAAAACTTCCATAACAGACAGTCGGACACCAAGGCTACACCTTAAGTTTTCTCCTTTAGTGAATTTGGCAAGCAAAAATGCAGCAAACTTAACCTCGCAAACACCAAGCGGCCAAATTTGACCGCTTCGATATTCCGTCAAAATTCAAGCGGTCAAATACGACCGCACCCACCCACAGCACTTTAACCTATAAAAAATTATATTTAGAGGCTACTTTTCTATGAAGAAGTTTGGCGTTATAGAATCAATATGAAATTTTCTATCCTCTAGTGGAATAAAAAACCATTTAGGCAATGGATAATAATTTATATTCTACGTTCATTACGTACGCCGTTTTCATTTGGATGTTGTTGTGATTGATGATTTTTCTAGTGTTTTATTAAAAAAGTTTTTGTGTGAATATAATTTATCTTTTTACGTAAATGATTTCGAGTAATATAAAGAAATAATTTTGATTTTCACGCGGCCGCTGCCGTTTGGTATATTTTTTTGTTATTAAAATTCAATAAAATCTTTTTGTAATGAAGTAAAACTTGTTTTTGTGTTTAGACTACAGGATAGAGAATTATGTATAGATTTTATAATGCCAAACTTCTTCATAGAAAATTAGTCTCTAAATATTAATATATAATAGTTTTAATGGTTTTCAGTGTTGTCCCGCAAAAGTTAAGTGCTGTCCCGCCTGGCAAATCTCCTGTCGCATGCGACCGCTCGGGATTTGTCAGGCGCATGCGACTGTATGGGAATTTTATGAGGATTGAAGGGATAATATCGATTTCGATATTATCTATTCTCTTTATAAATTCTATTATATTCGATTAATAAATGTGTTCTAACGCCAAGTTTCCGTTCAAATGAGTAGTAAAACCTGTGGTCTTTCGAGCTGGATAATGAAGCAGCAATTTCTAGTAAATTAACTAGGTAGTATACGAATCGAATTATTTTTAATCGAGGTAAATTGTTACTGTTATGCTATTACAATGATTAAAAGAAAATAGTAGTTTGTCTATATCACCCAACGTCTAATGATATGGTTTTTAAAGATGATGGCTGTAATCAGCAATAAAAATGTTACTCTGTAATATAAGGCAAATGTGAAACCTCTGAACAACCATATCTCGTAAAGAAAAGCACAACTATGAATGATTCCATTCGAATTCTTCGACTTTATCAATCATTCAACTAATTCAAATGATGGACCCAAATTAGTAATCAACAGCCTGCCAAGTTGCCGATGGGCTCACTGGTCGAATAATCGTGAGGAAAATACATAGTTATAAAATTATCACATATACGTAACTTAATATATATAAAAATTCCGTGTTGTTCGTTCATGTAACCTCCGAAATCACTCCATCAATTTTAATAAAATTTTTATTTTTTTAAATTTTATTTATATATATGGATCAGTGTCAGCAGTTTATTTGAATAACCAGATCATTCACAGTCGCTTAACGCTATTCTTTTCAGATTTAACTTACCTGTTCCGCGGCACTACCCTCTTGTAGATCCGACACGAATATCCCACGACCAGCCTCCTGGTGCCGACCTTCTATTATCATGATGCCTAAGCCCGCCGGACCCTGGAAATTAATCAAAATTTAGTTTAGTTTAGACTAACAACACTACCTACTATAATCCTGGGCATTATAATCCTGTTCAGCGCCGATGGCTAGTCTCCACTGAGTTCGCAGTAGAGTCTACATCACCTGAGGATGCCTCGTGTAGAGGCGAAACACGTGTCGTATTATCATCGATGGTATGTCTTACCTGGAATAGTGGTGTTGGAAGTAGTGGTGCCGGGAGTAGTGGTGTTGGGAGTAGTGGTGCTGGGACTAGCGGTGACGGAGTTAGTGCATGCAATTGCGGGAGGGCGGGAGGTGCTCTTCAATCCAGGTAAGACACATCATTGTATTTAGTTAGCGGAAGGTTTCGAAGTAATTCATATTTTTATTATAACGAGATAAATGATTATGAAAAAGTTTAACCTTGTAGTATGAATTTTGCAAAATTTTCTCCTGGCTATTTTTAAAGGTCCTTTTTGTGAAATTCACCAAATTAATACTAAAGAAGTATTCCTCTACCCAGCCGTTCGCCCAATAGTACCTATAGAAACTCCGGCCCTTTGAGCTCATTATATGGCAGAATGCCTAGTGCTATGTAACGTAAAATATATAAATGTAAACACCACTGTAAGAACAGCAGCTATTACATCCATTTACTAAAAGTTGTTAATAATTTGTTGAGAAAAAACACAAATAAATTGCTGTGACGCCCGCGACGATTTAAATATAGACACCTCGATCTCGAATAAAATCGTAATCGCTCACACGAAATCTTTAGTTTAAGTCTAATTTAGTTAAACCTGCAGATTTTGAAGTTCTTTTGTTTATCGTTTTAAACAGTAGGCGATAAAAAGACCCGCAGTAACATAAGTAACCGAATTGCCCCTTTCGATCAAGCCACGAATATGGCGTGCTAGACATGTGTCAATCGTGAATGATTCGTTAATTTGACCCGGGTCGCATCGAAGTATTGATGATTGCAATTAAATTTTTAAGTTTCCAGATTAATCGTTTGACAGGACCTACAACCAAACAATATAGTAATGTCCGAAAACCAAATCCAAATGATCCATTTGAATGATCGACCCGAATGACCCGGTTCGTAAGACGAATTAATACTTGAATGATTAGGTCACTGGAAATGGAAGAATGACACATATCTATGGCGTGCTTATATTCGATAGACTATTAACTTTAATAAGGTTTGGATTTGCACTTGATGATTGACATGCGTTAAGATTGTTCTACCGTCTCTAACTGTGTACTAACCTACGTCCGATCTTACTACTTAAGCGTTACATCGAGCTTGGGTAGATTATAATGAGCTTGACATGGTGGGTAGGACCGGTCACATGTCTCGAAGAACCGGCAACCGATGGAGAAGGAAGGTTCCTTAGTGGCAGCCTCGTAGGTACCGGTAAGTGGAATATAAAGAGAAGTCTATGGATGCAGATGACTCAAGCCTTGTTCTGTGGAATTGCTTGTAGGAGTTCAGCAGTGGTGATGATGATGATGTGTGTTACAATGTAACGTGTACTCTTGTGGCGTTATATTTCCTTCTGTATAGTAGACAGTACCCAAAGATTTACTCTAGCCTTACATATGTAAATAGGCTAGTATACTGTGCTAAACTGGTGCCAAAACTAAGCAGTATTTAGGTATGTACCGGGGTGGTCTAAAAAGTTTCCGAGTTCCGAACTCACCGTGAAACTGGCAGCACTTGTCAATAAAATCTAGTGAATGTAGTTGTGCATTTTTGGACAGTTACGCACTAAAATTTTAGACATTTTTAACGTGTAGTTGTTATTTGACAGTCCTCTGAGTAGTCGATGTGAGTATTTTTACGAAAAAGAAAAAAAAAGTATCGAACTGTCATAAAATTAATGTTTTTGAAAGGCAATGTGCCTACGCAAATAAAAGATGAGTTGAAATCTGTGTATGTAGACTCTTGACGGCTTCGTAGCGCAGTGGCTTAGCAATGAGTTACAGCGCTAAGGGCCACGGGTTCGATCCCGCACTGAACAAGTATTTGTATGGCCTACAAGTTAATTGTTGACAGACCCTTGATGGGAGTCTTTCTTTAGGTAAAGTTGGTCTGGATGTTTGTCCTTGTGAAATGTATGTTTGTAAACTGCCTCCATGATACAGGAGAAAATCCTAGTGTGGAGGTGACGTTTTTATAACTAAAAACAAAAAAAAAACTCTGCACCATCATTTGCCACAGTAAAATTTTGGGCAGCTAAATTTAAACGTGGCCGTGAGAGCTTGAGGGACGATGAACGTTCGAGACGTCCAAAAACTGCAGCTACTGACGATAACATCGCTAATGTTCACCAAATGGTGTTACACGACCTCCGAATTAATGTGAGAAAGATAGCAAAGACTATAAAAATGTCCGAAGAACGTGTTTGTTACATATTAAATCAAGATTTAGGCATAAGAAAGTTGTTAGCGTGTTGGGTGCCGCGTTTGCTCTCGTTAGACTAAAAACGTGTTCGAATGAACATTTCCAACGCTCTGTTGGCGCAGTTTAGGAGCGATAAATCCGAGTTTTAAATTAATTACTCTAGAATTAATACCGTAGATAAAAATTGGATATACCATTATACGCCTGAAACAAAAATACAGTCAAAATGGACTGCAAAGGGGAAACCGGCTCCATAAAAAGCAATAACTGTTTCTTCTACTAGGAAACTGTTTCTTCTTCTTCGGCTAGGAAAGTGATGGCGACTGTTTTTTGAATAGTCAAGGAGTTATCTTAATAGATTATCTTCAAAAAGGAAAAACCATTACAGGAGCATACAACGCATCATTACTTGACAAACTGAAGGCAGAAATTGCGGACAAACGGCTACATTTGCAGAAAAAGAAAATCCTGTTTCACTATGACAACGCGCTCTCCCCCTCAGCGGTATCCATGGCGAAAGTCCACGAATTACAGTTTGAACTGCTTGTCCATCCGCCTTATTCACCAAATCTAGCCCTAAGCAACTTCTTTTGTTCCCTCATCTAATAATTGCGCTCGGAGGACAGAGATTTTCGCCAAATGAGGACGCAATACTCTTCGTGAACAATTATTTTACAGAGATAAAGGCCCTGTACTATTTGGACGGTTTAGAGAGATGGACGCGTCGCTACAAGTGTGTAGACAAGGAGACTATGTAGAAAAGTAAAAATGAATTTTAAGAAAAAAATACTTGTATTTTTATAATGATTTCTTATATTTATTAAAACTACTTTTATAAATATATAGATTGCATAGATCGGACCATAAACAATAATTAAAAAAGCTGAAGGTACTCCCGGTTTAACAATGACATCGGGACGTCAGTCACCTCAGTCCCCCGTGAAGTGGCTGCTGGAAACCATCCGAAACGTCGGGAATAAAAAATAAAAATAATTAAAATTAAACGCGATAAAATCCGTAAAAGCAGTTTTAATCAATACTTGTATTTTTGTTAGGTTGGAAACTTTTTGGACAAACTACGTATTTCAGAACACTAGGTCTTCACCCAGGTAATAGAAGTTGTCTATAGAAAAATATCTATCGACCAGTATTATTAATAATAAAGTATGGTATTTAAATACCGTTAAATGTCCTGAGTTCAAATCCCAGTCGGGTTCAAATTTGTGTAAAAACAAAATTATTAATTGTAGGTTTTTAATCGATAGGATTAAGATAATTGATTAATATTCGATCACCAACATCACAACTTTTTGGATCTGGTTAAAGTCATGGACCAGAAGGACCATTCCCTGTACCTTAAATGAAACCCTAGACATTAGTATAAAGTTAGATTACCTTCTTGATAGTTATGTCGCGAACGCCTTTGTACCCAGCAAACCGATCCTCCGACTGGAAAAGAAAAGGATAGTTGTAATATATTTCATTTAAGTAAGCATATGATAATACAGTGAAACCTGGTTCATTGGGATCTCAAGGGTACCTAGACCTTTTTAACACTTGTATAGGCGTTTCATTTACCCAGTTTCCCAAAAAGGCAGGTTAACATGACTCTTGATTTTTTTGCATACTGTGGTCCATAGACATCTACGTTTATCCTCAATTAAGAATTAAAACGCAGATCCGTTGTCACCCCTGAGGACTAAGATGGAATGCCTCGTTTCCAGCAAAGGGGTCTCCGAATCTCTACACTCACTATAAAAAACACAGAAGTATTGAGTTGCCATTTTGCGCTGGTATTCTGTGAGAGCGTGGTCCTTCCCCGGTCGAGCCGACCCCTTCGTGCTACAACCATAATATAGCTGCAGCGTGGCTCTACCACGTATGAAATGTTCATATGAAAAATGGCGGGAAAGTGTTTTTAATTTTTGTTTATTTTTTAATATGTATATATAAAGCATATTATATTGATATTAAAACCAGCCAGGTACAAACACAACCAAAGAGATTCTTTTTCAGTTTTTTTTTTACAGGGTGAAATTGTATCAAAGAAGGAAATGAAAAGAAAGAAAAAAATATTTATTGCAAACAAGCCACATACATAAATAGGCATTTAAATTCATTTAATAAAAATACATCAATCGCAATATATAGGACATAAAAAACAATTTTAACAGATGTTTAGCGTTTAACAAAAGTATGTTATATTTACAAAAAAATGACTGCTTCGTTGGTTTAGTGGTCGCACACGCGGTTTGCTGATCATGAGGTCCTGGGTTCGAATTATTGGTCGGGCCAAAATCAGTTATTTGGTATTTCTATTAAAAAATTTTCAGTAGCCTCCCGAAGTTGGCGATTTACTCCCCCGTGCCTCGGAAAGCACGTAAAGCCGTAGGTCGCGCGCCTGATCTCTCTCCGGTCGTGTCTGATTACTGTCCCTTACATTGACCTACTACGTCCCTTAGGACCAGAGTCAGGAAATAGAGCGTACAGCCACGCTAGCGCATACATTTGTACACTATAATCCTGTCCTGCGCAGATGGCTACATTTATAGGGATACATTTTAAAATACGTTCCTGGAGTGCACGCCACAATAGGCGCGTTAGGCAAACAACCCTCATCCAGCTTTTGCCATCTTTCTTCTTCTTATCAATGAAATCCATTTCAACAAAAAAAATGTACTCAGGACAGAAACTACGTTTGGTCTAAAATTACACAAATAGTAAGTTATAATATTGCAGGAAAAGAATACTTTAAAAATAGTATTATTCATTATTCAAGAGACAATTATCACAAATAAACACTCGATAAATTAATGTACTTAGATAAATAAATAAAAAACATCAATAAATCGTGAACTCTAAGAATGTTGCAAAAACTGTTAATCAGTAATATTAGAGACAATGGCCTAAAGGCAAATTCAAGGCTGTATTCGGAACAAATTAAACAAAGACGTAAGTCTGTCGTCACGTCTCAAGCAACACTCGTCCGAGACCGCGATGTTTTCGTACATTGCTTACTTTTTGTTGCTATTTTTTTTCCGTGTCGTTACTAATTTATATCATTAACCCCCCAACAAAAAGGGGGATGTTATATGTTTAAAGTGTGTATCTGTGTTTCTGTCTATATGTGCCATCGTAACTCTTAAAGGATGAACCGATGTAGATTTAGTTTTTTTTAATAAAAAAATGACTTGATCGAGAGTTTTCTTAGCTATGATAAATCTTTTCAAGCGTTTGACGTTCATTAGCTACAATTGTTGTGAGGGGTTTTTATTTTATTTCATAACTTAAAATTAATTTGAAAATTTAAGAACTTAAGTTAAAATTAAAAAATTGTTTTTAACGTTAATACACCCTCTTTTTCGTAAGAGGTTAAAATTATCAATGGATGCCAATGACTTTAATTTAAACCTGTAAAAATTAAAGTGAACATCACGGAGAGACGTTTCCTTCTAAGTGCATTTTACACAAATATGACCGGTCCTGTTTTGAATATTAAGTATGCTGATGAAATCTTGTAATCACGATCAACGATTTATAGAATGTGTGTGGTTTATCAAATTAAAGTAAGATGCAATCACTCGAGCAATTTATCACAAAGATAATTTTTACCGAAACTTTTGATTTATCGAGAAAAACAATTGTGTGAGCGTGGTGTATGGATTTATGGTCAGAGAATTCAAACACTGTGATTCATTGTATGGTTATCGATCTAGTGTGGCACTTGACATTGACCTCTGTCTTCTGCTTCTGTTGTAAGATTTTTGTATTTTCACGATGATGTCATAATTATGGTATAATTGCCGACATAAGTAGTGAGCACATTTTTTATTGGTCGATACGACGTTGACCACGCTGACGTTAAACGTGATTGGTTCATCAGTCGATTCTCGTCGTCTATTGGGTTCGAATGTATCATTCGGCTTCCGTACACTTCAGAGCAATAATTTTAGTGATAACTTTTTTAATTAGTTTATTTTCGTTAATTGTTTTTGTTACTTTTTTTTTTTTTTGTGGTTGAGAAGGGGGGAAAAAGGGAAGGGGGGGGGGGGGTCGGCGAGGGGGGTTTCTGGGGGGGGGCCTCCCAAAGGGGGTGTGTGGAGGGATGAGAGTGGGGGGTGTTCTCTCTTTCCTCTTCAGGAGGGTGATTATATAATTATATGTATTGTTGTTATTTTGAGTGTTCAGATTTTGGTCCAAATATGCAGATAAGGAAGAATTCGGTGTTAAATAGACAATCCCGACAAATGGTCTATTCAGTGTTTAGTTACATGAAAAAATTAGGTAGTGCGAAAAACATCATAGACGTATATAAACAGACTGCTGAGGCGACTAATGTCTCAGTAGCACTATACGGCGCACCGCAACACCAGATTTTATGGAAGGCATATCACCTCTTCCTTATTCTTAATAAAATAATCAATTCTAATCACCAGGTATACATTAAATACTTTATAGTAGATAATAAAATAACGGACACGAATGTCTGCAACATTACTGTATCAAAGTAAAAGTTGATGTGTTCGAGTAAACATTTTCGTAAAAGTCGGCGAAAATATGCAATTACGAATTGAAATAATAAAGGTACCCAATAATTTTGCCCAACAGTGTACCTACCTCCCACCACAGTTTATCTGTGCTCACGACTCGTGTCGGTAACTATATGTAATGCTATATCTGCCATGTATATTTTGTACGTGGAACAACCATGCTGCAGGTATATATAGTTGTAGCACGAATAGGTCGGCTCGAACGAGATTAGAGAACACCACACTCTCACATAATACCAGCGTAAAATAGCAGCTTTATGCTAATGTGTTTTGTATGGTGAGTGTAAACGGAGACTCTTTTTACTGGAGACGAGGCATTCGAATTCAGTTCTCAGGAATGATTCTTTAGTTTTGATCCTTTATGGAAGATAGATGCAGATGTCTATGTACCACAGCATCCACTTAATATCAGATGGTCTGTGTGCTCGTTTGTCGCCCTTATTCTATAAATAATAGGGGCATTCATCACCCCTTTTCTTGGCTGTCGCAATAATCAATTTGGTGGAATACTCTTAAAATCCTTAAGCATCAGATAGACAAAGAATAATTCTAATCGGAATCTTAACAACATACATAGCTCAAGAAATGATGATCTTGTGACCAGGATTAAGAAAGGAATGCTTCGGGAGTTTGGTCATGAAGAAAGAATGAACGAGGAAAGAGTGATAAAGCAAATTTATATTGCAGATATGAATGGCAAAGCCGGGAAGAGACGTCCTAGACGAAGGTTTATAGACCAGAAAGGCGAATCGATCTTCCATTTTCAGGATTAAGGAGTGTTAAAAGGAATATTAGTAATGTTAATTAATATACTATATTTGGCCAGATTAGGAGTACCGTTAACCGACGAGTATGTATGCGTAGGTATATGGATGTAAAGGAGGCGAGAGAGGTATGTCAGGATCGTGCCAAATGGATGTCCGTAGTCTCTGCCCACCCCTCTTGGCGACAGGCGTGAGTGTTTATGAATGTTACAGAGTTCAAATGTTCCAAAATTCTTACATCCCGTATTGTACACCCGAGAAATACGTAAACAATTATCGCATTGCTTTTGGCTTAATTAATAACGAAACAATATTATTATTGTTTGTGCTAATTAAGTACACCTAATTAGCATATTTAACATATTTTTAATAAGTATAGTTCCATTTTTGCCGAGTTGTGTCGGCATAAGTTAATTCATCATCACCATTTCTTCCCGCCAGTGTCTGAAGACGACTATGGGATATGTGTGATCTCGTACCTTTCGATATTATGGTGGTATCTCGTTTGACGCAAGACTTATAGCATTTTTTATTTATTAACTGGTTTTACGGCTCTGGATTCTAGCCCTTCTGAGCTTGATTTATAGCAACGCTGCAGGTACATTATGCGAATGGTTCGGCTCGGTGAAGGACCATGCTCTCACAGAATTTCAACGTAAAATAGCTGATCAATGCTGCTGTACTTTTTCACTGGATACGAAGCATTCCATATTTAGATGTCTATGGGCCACAGCATCCACTTATCATCGGGTGGACTATGTGCTAATTTGTCACCCTTATCCTATAAAAAACGCGATTAATCATAATGAGGTCACGGGTTTGAATCCTGGGCTAGGCCGAAAAACTGTTATTGAGTTATTACGTCAAGAAGTTGTCAATAGCAGCACAGAGTTAGGCAGTTGGAGGTGTTTTACCACCGTGCGTAGGGAAGCACGTAAACTCCTACCTACGCCTAATCTTTCTCCGATCGCGTCAGACTGTCATCCCATCGTATTAATATGAGAGTGAAGGAATAGTGAGTGCACCTGTTCTTCCGCATACATTTGGGCTCCATAATCATGTCCTATGCCGATGTCTTGTCTTTGTTAACATTCCGTCATGATTGAAATTCGGTTTGGAGGCCATTATTATTTATTACGTCGACAGCAAGAGGTTGGAGATCAGTCGAGAGTCTGGTGGTCAGAAAATGGAATGTCTCAAATAATTTATTAATTTACTGTTCATATCTATTTATCTCTCCCTCTATCTATCCATTTAAACACGAAAAGCAATCCTCGCTTTATCATTCGAGTATACGTAAATATCTTCTACATTTAAGTAAATAATTGAAGTTCAACATAAGCCAACTAATTGTCTTTTTGTATAAAATCCCGTATAGTTTTACCGAAACAATACACATTTCGTGGACCGTGACAATGTTTGGACAGCTGAGCAAATGTTGGACAAACGTCTGTCCAATATTTGCTCCCGCCAAACATTTCTAAACAGATGCACAGGTTTGTCACGTCTGTAACTGAACTATTAAATTAAGTTTGGAAAATCAATCCTCAAATCAAATCTCAATTTTTTGAATCGATTCATCTGATTTTGATTCGAATCGATTTTAAAAACGATCTTTTTCGGAAAGAATCGACATCCCTATAACAAAATCGGTGCAGCTGTGCGGCAGTGCCATAGAATACTATAATACACAATAGAATGGCTGTCAACCTTATTTTGTACGAGTATTGGCATCGCCAAATCCGATTCGCTGTGTTGACAGACTGAGTAAATTTACACATATTAGACTTTTGATTAATGTTCAAGATCATCATTAAAAAAATCGTTTAAATTTTAATATATATTAATTTGTAAATAGAGTGCAATTTGGCAATTTCTAAATAATTTGCATACAAAATTTGGAAACGATTCTAACGTCAAAACATATCTCGTGTTGACATTTATGCGTTTGAATTGACATTTTATTGACTATGCGGGCTCCGCCTACTCCCCCGTCCTGTTATGTATATATTATGGTATTCTATGGGCAGTGCAGAGCGCGTGGACGGACGCACAGAGTATCTTTTTAACCCCCGACGAAAACAGAGGGGTGTTATAAGTTTGTAGTGTGTATCTGTGTATATGTGTGTCTGTCTGTGTAAGTGTGTGTCTGTCTGTGGCATCATAGCTCCCGAACGGATGAACAATTTCGATTTAGTTTTTTTTGTTTAAAATGTGGATCGATCGAGAGTGTTATTAAATGTTTCAAGGAAATCTGCTCAGCCATTTCAAAATCTTCAGCTCATTTTGTTTCAGGGTTTTTTTAATGTTTTATTAAGTAAAATTATAATGGCACAATGTTTGAGCCCATGGGCTCTAATGCGTGTTGCAATTTGCAGACGATAAGTCTCGGCGTTTCTTCTAATACATATGTGCTTCAATGATCGATTTACAGAGCATCTCCCGGATATTCGACCAAGAGTGAGTATCTTAGTTGACTAATGACTACAACTGAAAATACAGAAAAAATCTCGTGGTCGATAGATGGCGGTATATGACAGAATCTAAGATGCCCAATCTGAAGATAGGGAGCAAAGTCAAAGGTGTGAGATGTCTGGTACTGCGATTGTTAATGCAGCGCTCGCCGAGACATCTTTGAGCTTGATCCCAAGTTGTTCGTTCTAAAATTCTCCGTGCTTCAGTGATGTTCAATCGACAGTTGCGGGGAGTGAGGTAACGTTTTTAAACTATGTACTATAAGACGGCCTTAATAACTACTGAAATGCGTCGTATGGACAAGCGACAGCATCACAGAAGTCGATACATCAAAGGCTGAAGATGTATTGTTACATTTAAGGATTAAATGAATTGAGTCTGATATGGTAGCTAAAAATTGTGAGGTAATTCACTTATAGGGAATTATCTTAACCTTTACGGAAGTTGAAGGGAAACATACCAACGTTTCTCAAAGTGCCAAACTCACCCGCATTCGATAAAAGAATCTGACGATCGTAATTCAGCACTAGAATTGTGTTTAATCAATTCGATTCAAGTATTGCTGCTGGAGATTGAACAACGAATAAAGTCAAAAAAATATTGAAATGTCGGAAATTAAAAAGTTAAAATGACACGCGATTAAATCCGTATAATTAGTTTCATTTAAAGTCAATATTTTTAATCGCTATTTTTATTATGAAGAAAAATAAACAAATGACAAATAATAATTTTAAAGTTAAGTATGATATTTTTAATTTGTTTTTCGAATAAACTTTACATTACGGAGATCACTTTTAACTGGTACGAATATCGAAATCACTTATAATATAATCCACTTCATACTCGCACTTACCTTCCGTTTCTTGAACGATAAAGTGCGTCGCCATATCTTTCTAAACAGAACGGTTGGTTTTTTCAAAAGTTCACTGTCGCTCCGCCTTGTGGGCACCTCGCTCATCACAGTCATCAGTTTGATTAACTCATTATAACTAGCGAGCACTTTGTTCACTTGGCATCACCTTGAAGTCCACACTTTAGTCTTATTTATTTAATAAACCAAATACTACTACTCCACTTTTTTACGATCTAAATAGTAAAAATTTAATTTAAATGTAAACATTATGATAGTAGATAAAATATAATCTTTTAAAACTAAACAATTATTATGATAAAACATGGAGGAACTGGTTTTTTAAATATAGCTAAATTACTATCATCGGTGTTATCTTTTATTCCATATTTAGAGGTAATTAAGCAATAAATAATAATCTGACTATATAAGAATTTAATTTCATTAACTTTCTCGTAAAACTACAACATTTTTAACCGTAAACTATAAACTTTATAATTGATTTTTACTGTTTTATATTGTTCAAAGTTTTAACCCGGTGTTTAAAGGTCATTGTAACATAGCCGTTTATATTACAGTTAACAAAATAAATGTTATTTTACAGCAGCCTATTCAAATGCATAGTAACATTTAAATAAAAAAATCTCTTCATAGTTTGAGAATCACTGACTCGTACCGAAGGGTGACAAGTGCAATGGATGTAGATTAAACAAAGCCATATCGATGACGTGTCGTAGATTGCTTCGATATAATTCATTTCATTCAATGGCTGCTTTACAATATCTAAGTGCTAAAGGATAATTCTTTTTTTTTCTAAAACTGACGTGACATACAAACTTACAGTCCACCTGATGGTAAGTGGCTACTGCATGGACACTTTCAGCCAACTTTAAACAAACAACGCTACAAATGTGATGTCACCTCTGAGGACTAAGATGGAAAGCCTCACAGCTTCTTACATACTGGCTCTGAAGTGTTCATATTTCAGACCATAACCAACCCAGGTTAGATATGGGCCGAATATGGATTTCACCGAATACGAACATTCGGCCGAAAGTTCGGTAAAACTTTTACCGAACCGAATATCCGGCCGAACATTATTCGGCAGGGTTACCTTGGTACCTAATCAATTTATATCGAAATGTTACCGCAAAGCGCGCGAGATTAGCGCCGGACCCTGCCCCTCGCTCCCCCGTAACATCTGACGTTTTATTGCATCTTCTAGTACTGAGCAAATTACCGGCACAAGCTTATGTTTTGACTATTTTTGTGAGGAAAAGGTATGTCGTTATGTTATTTTTAGTGAAAATTGATAATTATATGATAAAAATGAGTGGCGGGAGATCTACTATTTCGTCTTATTTTAGAGAAACTGACGATCAAAGTAAAGTGAAATGTACTAATGTAATGTAATGTTTCTTTGTTTATTCCAAAAACATTTCATCAAGCTTTCTACTTGCTATTATTGAAAACAAACCTACAGTGCCTTAAAAAAATAACGCTATACACGTAGATTTAACCCATAGATAAAATATACTTTCAACAGTAAAATTATGAAAGACATGGTATTTCAATACAGTGGACACTTTAATTACCACTTTAACGAAAGTTCGGTGATTTAGTCGAATATTCGGCCGAATACGAATATTCGGTAAAGCTGCCGAATATGCTGAATACCGAATATGAAAGGAATATTCGGCCCATCTCTAATCCAGATAGAAACAAAGATTTAAATAGTTAGATGTGCCTTCACGTTGAAAACTGTGGCATTATTTTTGGATGTGTCCGTTTGCAAGACGCTGACGTGCGCACACTAATGCAGTAGTGTCATCTTTTATTATCTTACAGAAATTGTGTATACTACTTTCTCTGTCGCACAAACGAGCACTGATTGCGAATGAGTGAGCTCACTCATTTGAGAATGGACACATTTCGAAGTAGTCATACTATGGTAAGGGCGCATCTAACTATTTAAATCTTTGGATAGAAAGCTATTTTATGAGATATAAGTGCTGTTAATCTATGCAGTTCTTACAGCTTTATCTTAGTCAGGAGCTTGCAGGTCGCGAGCTGATTAAAAAGGGAAAAAAAAATGAAGATGATGATGATGACGATAGTGGTTTATGATTTTGTATTGTTACCAATCATCATGTCGCCTCTTGGGTTGTTTTTGAGCTATCTAACCGCTTTCCTAGTGGTGAAGAGCGGACCACCACTTCTGACTGCTCGGCTCGTATCGGTCTAATACAATTAAAACTCTTTCTTTGTGTTATATTAAACAACCGTCGCAAGTTGCTAACTCAAAAAAGTTGTATCTAAGTGGCCACTAAAATATGTGTGTTTGTAATACAAAAGCGATTCTATTTGTTCTTCTATAAAGGCGAGAATTGTACGTTGGATCGTATTAAAACGAGAAGAAATAAGTTATCGTTTACAGTTTTCTACTCATATTGCCTAAATCATTCTTCTAAAAGCTAGAATTATGTGAAGCGGAGATAATATAAATACCGTTACTACAAAAGGAATGATTTATACGTGGTAGAGCCACGCTTCAGTTATATTATGGTTGTAACATGAATGAGTCCGCTCGACCGGGGAGGACCACGCTTTCATAAAATACCAGCATAAAATAGCAGCTTAATGCTGCTGTGTTTGGTATGATGAGTGTAGAGAACCGGACCCTTTTTACTATATACGAGGTATTCCATCTCAGTCCTCAGGGGTAACAAAGCATTGCACGCATCTACATTTTGATACTTAATTGAGGATAAATAGGCTCGTCTATGGGCCATAGCATTCACTAACTATAAGGTGGACTGTGTACTCGTTTGTAATCCTTTTCTATAAAAAAAGAGTACGCTTTTAAAAAGTACTAATGGGCTAGTAAATGGATTATCTTGTAGTCTCTTAAATCATTCTCCTAAAAGCAAGGATTATGTGAATTGGCGATAGTATAAACACTGTTACTACAAAAGTAAAAAAGTTTGTAAACGTGTTATAAAAATTACAGAAATCTTGCTGAGAATTCTGCTTAACAATATTGCCAGCTAAACTTTTGCCACAATGTTGTCACAATTGTTAGTCTGCAATACCTTGCAGAGTTTTCGGCAATGTTGCTACAACTGTAACACCTAGCAATTAAGTTCGTACACCTGAAGCAACATTGAGCTATAGAACAAAGCAGAGTAAGATACAAGTGGTGTAAATAAAAATTTGTACAACCGACTTCAATATAAATAAAATGAAAAAATCGTCTATGTATTCGAAGTCAATTAAATATGCATTATTAAGGATTACTCAAAAACCCGCTAGTCAGATCTTTATATAATTTATATGGGACCACACAAAAAGCACAAGCTTTCAAATAAAAAACGAATTATCAAAATCGGTTTACCCAGAAAAAATTTTCAGGTACATTAAAAACAAAACAGTCTAATTGAATACCTCCCCCTTTTTTAAGTACGTTAAAAGGAACATTTATTCTGATGAATAATTATATAAATAAACCTAATAAGAGAAGACGAAGAGATTTAGTTTATAAAATGTATATCTCCTCATTTCATCACGTCGTCATGACGCACTTACAAAGCGAATATAAGTTATGTGGATATCATTATAAAACCAAATCTTTCGTTTACGCCGTCTTAGTAAATTGAATACAAGTGGCACCGAGACTTCGAAGCCAAGGGACGAAAAGGGATGGACTTATGCATCAGAGCAGGATGACATAAATAATGTCGGTAATCACTTTTAATAGAGCCCACTTTGAAAGTATTCGCATAGATATAAAGTAGGAGGTTCCATCCTAATTATCTTTAACGGATGTAAGGTATATATCCTACATTTTGAGGTAGATTTGGGTGTCAGTTTTAGTTACGCAAAGAAAATTATAAAATGAATTGTTAATTTTGTTAAATAAATATGCTCAGGATTTTTCCGAGTGATTGAAATCACAAAAAGGATATCCTCAGTAGAATCTCAGCAACCAAGAACCCCTGAATGGATTGACTACCTGCTGAGGTATGCAGCGTCAAAGTGGCCAAGAACCGTGATAACAACAATGAGACACATACATTGAGAATAGATGGTGAATAAACGCCACAGTGAACAAAACACTGCGAATAGACACTTAAAAATGTCTCAGTGTCTTTTAAGACAAGAGGTAAAGTTAAAAAAATTACGTAAACGACTTCAATATAAATAAAACGAGAACATCATCAATGTATTCGAAGTCGATTAAACATGAATTATTAAAAATAACTCAAAAATTATTGGTCAAATCTTAATCAAATTTATATGGGACTTGGTGGTGTATTAGCTTTAAAATGAAAAAAGAATCATCAAAATCGGTTCACCCAGAGAAAAGTTCTGAGGTAACACACATAAAAAAAAACATACAGTCGAATTGAATAACTTCTCCTTTTTGAAGTCGGTTAGAAGTAACTGCTTTCCGAAATAAAGTTTTTCCTTTGCAACGCTGCCGCGCTATTTTCTTCGTAAATACCATCCAACAATAATACTCTACCGAGAGTATCACTCGTTCCCGTTACTAATTCAATCGAACGAAGTGAAAACGGATATTTCTGTGAGTGCACCGAGCAAAATGAGCTGTTGTAATGAATATAGCGCAGCTTGATATAGAAGTGGCGGATGGGAATTTATTTTAAAATTTAATAAACGGCAATAATGTATTAGAGCAAAACTAAGGAACCAGTACAAAAAATTCTCATCTATAATATGTGTATAGGTTACATTGGATAGTATGCTTCGCGGAGTATAGACGTAACGAATGGTAAAATTAAAAAATGTACAACCGACTTCAATATAAATAAAATGATAACATCATCAATGCAGTCAAAGTCTTTAAATACGCATTATTAAAGATAACTAAAAGAGTACCGGTTAGATCTTAATCAAATTTATATGAGACCACGTGAAAAGCACCTTGCAAATAAAAAACAGCTTTCAAATAAAAAAATCATCAAAATCAGTTTACTAGTAAAAAAGTTCTGATCTAACACAAGTAAAATAAATACAGTCGAATTGAGAACCTCCTCTT
This sequence comes from Parnassius apollo, assembly GCA_907164705.1. NCBI lineage: Eukaryota > Metazoa > Arthropoda > Insecta > Lepidoptera > Papilionidae > Parnassius > Parnassius apollo. The sequence goes on along the minus strand of CAJQZP010000898.1, from coordinate 1,331,293 downwards.
TTTTGAAGTTGGTTGAAATGATAGAAAATACGGCAATTCTCATTACGTAACTGCTTAAATATTTGGAAGTCTACAGAATTTTCTCACATAATATAAAAATTGGTCATATGTTTTTAATACTATGGTATTGTTACGCGCTTAAGTCGACGTCACTAGCGCCATCTAGTCTCGAACCGAAGAACTAAACTTCTTGAAGTTGAAACTCGAACTCTCGGTACCTTGCGCGTGTTTACTTGAATATTCTGGATATTTCGCTGCTAATTTATATTTATAGGCGCTGCAAGATGCTATCGGGGAAGGATTGAAGTTGGCGAGACAAGCGAAGCTTCGGAGCGGAATGAAGTGAATCAGTGTGATTAATTATAAGTATTTTCAACTTTAATTAGTGTAAAGTGAATTAAAGTGTTAATTTAGGTAATTCTATCGGCAATTTTTATTGTCACGAACCTCAAGCTCGTAACAGTATTGTATATATTAATAATTTTAATTGAAAGTTTTTACATGCTTATTTTAGGTTGCTTATTAAAAAATTATAATATAATAGGAGGTTATGTATTTAATATTTAAACTACCTAATCAATGACACTGTTAGGCATTCCACAATACACATTCATCCTCAGAGGCATTTGCGTCCTTCGTTTGAAATCGGCGGTACGTATCCATGAGTTGCAGTATCTACTTAATATTTACAGGTTCAAAAAACTGTAAGTTAATTTGTCACCACACAATTATATAAAAAAAAACATTATTTTAATGATGTTAAATATTTGCTTCTATATGGAAAAATGCGTCGCCTGTTTATATATTTTAAGCAAAGTGCATAAAAATATATATGCAATATTTTCCATATTTTTAAGACATATTGCAAAATAACACATTTAAATGTGTTAAAGATATTTAAAAAATTAAATATATTTAGAAATACATTATAAAACAATATATTTTTAATAGGTACATAATTTATATTAAATTATTTGATTTTACTTGCCTTCAAGATAGTGAAAATATTACAAATGTCTGAGTTTATATACTTTTGTTACGATATGTAGGGTAAATAGACGACGAAGTATTATTTAATTTGCATTTATAGAGCAATACTCGATATTATTAAGCAGAAATAAATTATAAACGTTCCTTACATAAAGTGGAACTCCACAAAATAAAATCATAAGACTATTCTATAACATTTACACAGTTTGAGAATCGCTGGCCCTGTACGAAAAGCGACGCAAGCACCACTCAGTAACCGGAGTAGTGTAAACATTGCCGGTATCTTTAAAGGCTATCTGAAGAGGCTTTTACCTCCGAACACATAGCTATTGTGTATTATGTACGTCTGATTGCGACGATACTACGCTGATAACGTTTTATTATATCGTAAATGTTGCGAAGCCCGGTTAACGTAGGGCTGTCAAAAGGTTAACACCTCTTGTTAACCTTATCACCCTCTTCCTATCCCCTTACTACAATTTTAATAATAAAATGTTGCGGTTTTTTTTATTTTCGTAAAGATCTTTCGCTATTTTTAAATGATTACACTATTAAAAAAATATCCCAATAATCATCAGATCTCGTTGACATTTTATACGCCAGTGATCTTAGTAAAGAAGCAGCAGCAACGGCGTCTCCCCAATCACGGCTAAAAATAAAAAAAAATGCGGTTGCCAAGAGTGGATCCTATGTCAAATATCTCCCCCAATAAGGCAATCTATGGCGATGGTAGTTAAGTATATACTACAAATACAAATAAAAGGTATCTTAGGGCCGTTTTCTCATACCTCAGATAAAATTTATTCATAGAATAAAATACACAACAAGCATTTTGACAGGCCTGTTGGTCTAGTGGTTAGTGACCCTGACTGCTATGCCGGAGGTCGTGGGTTCGATTCCCACCCAGGACAAATGTTTGTGTGATGGGCACGATCATTTGTTCTGTGTCTGGGTGTAATTTATCTATAATATTTATGTATTTAGAAATATATAAGTATGTTTATCAGTTTTCTAGTACCCATAACACAAGCTCTGCTTAGCTTAGGACTGGATGGCGTTGTAAAAAAAATTTAAAAAATTACAGTTGTATGAATAAAATAGTTCAATTGTGTCATGTACAGTACAGTTATGATTTATTCGACAGATAACTTTTAACTGACGATTGCAAAACTTGCCCTTATTCGACTATGTAACTTCGGAGTAACCACGTTTTATTTGTTACTAGCTTTAAGAGCCCTCTTACATTTCGGCGTTACGCAAATTTAGGTATTTTACGCTCCGAGCAGGCGACGACCTACGCGAGCGATACTTTAATTTATAATATTTATTCACTCACTCGCACTATGATACTGTGGGTATAGCGACTAAAATATCTTGATCTTCCATTATACAAGTTTTCTTAAGATGGTGTTCAGTGAATGAAAAATTTTTGGTGTGTCATTTTTATATTATCTATTTAACTTATAATCTATTTGATATATTTTTCATTATTTATGAACTTTAATGTTGAAATAAGTACACATAAATATTTTAATTGTTTCAAAGTAATCGATTGTTAACAGATGTTAGTTATAAAAAAGATATTAATAATTACTTTGAGATTTTGATGCAGATTTATTAATAAGCTATTTACTAAGTGCGTCGTGGTATATATAAATAAATAGTACGGTTGCAACTTGTTTTAATAAATAAAATAACCCACTGTAACTGTAAAGTGTAATATTTTTAACCGGTACTTACAGTCGGTATTTTTTATTTACGGTATTTTTTATTATAAAAGTTTTAATTTAATTTAAAAAAAAATTAATTTGAGCTTATCTCGAGTCAATAATTTCAGGCAGTACACACTTTTTATAAAAAGCTTGTAACTTGGGCAACATATTCAAAATCCAAAATTTGTCGTCTTTGTAAATTTTTAGTACTTTTACTGCATAATCTAGGCCAGTCCATATGGAAAGCATGCAGACATTTTTATTCTCCGTTATTATTTCTCCAGAGACAGGATATTTCTTTTTTAAGTTTAGTGACACATTGATACTTGTATTTATAATTCCCCATTCCGACTGGTAAGAAAGCTCAGCTACAGTCAAAACAACTATAATGAGTGTGGCGGCGCTGTCGTCGCACCGCAAGCGAAACACACCGAAGTCTAAATCACGCTATCAAAATTCCGAATCATAAACAGTATATATAGAACATTTCCGAACTATCCTATACGGAGATTTGCGCCCATTTTCCTTTCTGCCAAGGAGGGTCGCGTTCGTATACGGCTTGAGAGATTCTCTGCAGTCTTCAGATCGTTCAAGCCAATTCCTTCAAAAGGTTGGGTATAGATGGGTAAAAGTCACCACTCGATAACCACGTAGCCGGCTGCGTGGTATGCTATGAGCATTCCCAACCTCACCCTCCCCCGCTTTCCGGAGGGTTGCACCCATATTTGGCGGCCTTCGGGCGACCAAATACAAAATTCCGAATCATAATTATGGAGTGTTGGCCACTCCCCGGGCAGAACACCTTGCCCGGCGGGAGATCTCCCCTTTTCCTTTCTCGGCCACAAAGAGTTAACTATCTGGTATAATGATAACGTGTGAACTTTATACTAATTGAATATACTGTACGAAAGTAAATACTTACAACGATCAAAAACTGCGATCGTAGTATTTTGAAACTCAGGCCAAAACAGCAGCGTCTATAACGGCAATCGACGCATACTACGATAATATCGAAACGAGACGGAGTGCGCGAAATAAAATGACACAGGTTCGAAACCTCGAGAGCCGCTGGCACGGTAGTAAATTCAGATAGCCGACGCATTGAAATATATGGTACATTAAAAAAATAATAGCTACGATTTAAAAAGTAAAAATCATGGTATAGTTTAAGCAAATGTAAATGATTATTTTATAAATTATGTAAAACTTCGGAGATATTGGGGCTTGTATCGAAGCTTTTTCTGTCGTTAATTGAATTTTTTCATACGTACAAGGTATATAATGAAAATGTATTCCATCATTATTAAAGTATAGGATACTAGGGAGATGAAAATATTTTTTGATGGTTTATATTCAACAGAATCTACAAATTAGAGCTCCCAAATCATGTCTCTCAGAGTTTTGGCCCAAACATGCATCGGGAGAATGATTATTACTAATTAAAAAATAAGTTATCTAAAATTTTCCCTGAGCTTATTGTAGCAGAGAAAATGAACTATTTTTATCAAATAATTATTACTTCAAGAAACGAACGGAAAACATATAATTTCAACGAGGAAACCCTGTAATTTCGCGTTCTTTTGTAATACTTTGTCCGTGTGGAACTTAAACAAAAAAACATCCGTAGATCTATAATAATGGTCTTTGGGCAAATAATTGTTCTTTGGTAAAGATTAATGAACCTTTTTTGTAGTAAAATGCAAATTTAAAAAGTTTTGTTCTAAACTTTTTTATATCTATTATAACTTTATAAGTTATGAAAATTGATAGAAAAATAATCAAGAACCATTTATTTCAACAGTTTTTTAATTTCATAAAAACATCCTATGAATTTTTTTTGGATAATATATTAGGTTAACTCGCTCCTGGCAATGCGCTGTATTTGTTCCTAAAGGATTCATTATAATCTGTACAGCCAATCCGAAAATTGACGAGGACACAGACAAATTGACACAAAATTTACAAATATTTATTTATATCTGCATGCAGATAGACACTTCTATTTTACGTAGTAGAGCCACGCAGCAGCTATATTATATTTAGTTGTAGCACGAACGGGTCGGTCCGATCACGACAGGACCACACTCTCACAGAAAACGTAAAATAGCAGCGTAATGCTGCTGCGTTTCGTATGGTGACCGTGGAGAACCGGTGACCCATTTTACTGGAATCGAGGCATTCCATCTGTATCCCCATGGTTGACAACGCATTTGCATTTTGATTCGTAATTTAAGATGAATGTTATTCCATCAAGTGGACTGAGTAGTCGTATGTCAGCCAATGTCGTTATAAAAAAATTATATGTATAGACGTATAGATTAGAGTGATGTGATTTTTTAGTCTACACCTAAGCAAGCTATGCTAATGTATGCTCTAAAGGTTGTTATGGTTACCGGATACTGTAACCCATTGACACCATCATTGTCATCCTAAATCCTTCTCTATGTAATATATATTACATGTTAGTTACTTAGTTACAATCTTGCCCTAAAACTCTCTCTCTGCACCAACGCGTCTTGGCGAACTTCACATGCCTTCGAAATACTTTTTCCTTTTCTCAGACATGCGGCTTCCCTCGCGATGTGTTCCTTCACCGCCGAGCACGTGGTAAAATCAGCACTTAAAATTGCAAGTAACAATTTCATTGGTGCCGGCGGGGATCGAATCAGAGTTGCTCTCGTACTGTGAAATGTACAGCGAGCGCTAGTTATCTGAGCTACCACGGCTCTTTACAGTATTACAAAATAACATTACCAAATATTCTAAAAATAGTGTTGTTTGTGAATTATCGTTATTCGCCAGCTACAAAGGAACTACCCGTTTAAATACATATTAGTAATTTTGACCATCATCATTACCGTTACCGCTACAGCCTACTGAAGTCCAATTTAGACCTCCCCTATAGATTGCCTCATAGGGGAGTAGTTTGGGATAGTTAATTTGTTCGAAATATACAGCGAGCGCTAACCATCTGAGCTACCGCGGCTCTTTACAGTATCACAAACCATTACAAAATAACATTCTAAAAATCGTATTCTTTATGACATCCTTATTCGCCAGCTATAAACGAACGACCCGTCTAAATAGTTACTAGTAATTTTGACCATCAACGTTACCGTTACCATTAACAGTCTATTAGAGTCCACTGCTAAACATATGCCTCCCATATAGATTGCCTTATATTTATATTTGCTATAGTTGTAATGTTACTATTGATTTAATAATTTTACCTCTCAATGGGTCATGGTCTCCTGGTAGATTATCTTCTATACATCCATCTCACAGCCTATTAAAAACCACTGCTAAACATAGGGCACTTGGGTATAGTATTTGACAGATTTCATAGTGGCTTAGTTAATTTGTTCGAAAAATGTAAAGGTTAATGTTTAATTCTGTTTAGTTCTGTATATTTTTTATTAGTTAGATTAAAAATAAATAAACTAAGCCACAGATAATAAGAATAGTTTTTTTTTTAATGTGCAAAAAGTTAAAGAACAAACCACTGAGGCATTGTTTTGTGTATTAAATGACATTGAGTAACCAAAAACTTTATCTCCGTGTCAACTAGCGACATCTAGTGAACTTAAGATTATTAGTCCTCATTCGGACAACGCCAAGTCAGTGCGATTTAGAATTTTCGGTTATGTCATCACTTACCATCAATTGAAATAGTAGTAAAGTACTGGCTTAGAATAGAAAAAGTTAGCCAAAAAAAATTTTTTTTCTACATACTGCATACAAAATTGTATATTATGCAAAAAAATATTTATTTTAATCGTGTTAAAAAACAAGTGTTAAATAATAATTGAATCGAAATAAAATTTTATCGGAACCCCAAATATCCGTCATGCATTTCAGCGGGATGTGGATTACTCGTGATAACGGTACAGCGATAAGTTTAAAAAAAAAGACTTTTTCGCTTTTCGGTTATATTAGTTTTAGTTCTTTTACGAAGGTCGTAGGGAAATAATTACATTCAAGGCGATTAAAACAACCAGTTGCGATAAGTTTCACACTTTTTTATTTGAGAACCTCAAAACTGGTGTGCAATAAATTTAAAAAAAAATGTAAATTTATTTTTAATTAGTTTAAAATGATAAAGTTCTCCGTTACCAAATTTTACGCTACATTTATTTTAATTAAGTTTATAATAAAATTATATACTTGACGTGTTGTGGCGGCATAAGAGAATTAACTACCCTATATCATTCCGTGGGTGTCGTAAGAGACGAAAGCGGGAAATGAAACCAGGATATCGGAAGAAGTATCTTCTGTATCTATGCCCGCAAGCGTGGTAGTTATTGCAAATTCTCCCTATGAAGCAATCTATGGCGTAGGTCTATGCAATAGACTTTTATATGTTAGGGATGGGCAAGTGAAAAAATATATCGATATTTATCGTATCGATTTTTTAAACAGTAGCGATAATTATCACGTGATAAATATCGATTATACCGTCATGTTTTGTATGATTTAGTTGTTTTTGATTCTCTGAATATTTTCATTGACAAATAGCAAAATGACGCTTAATTTTTAGGTGAGTGACCAAATTTTATTACCGGACGGTTTGTACGACTTGTTGCACAAATGGCAAAAAGTTCACTCATTGTTACCTTCTCTTTTGAAAATTATCCACATAAAAGATATGGTTGATACTTTTTTTTAAATATTTTACATATACATAGACAAAACAATCAAAAAAATGAATGCTTTTGTTCTGTCTATGGACTTGTATATTCGATTTGACGAAGATTGTTGTTTTTTTAAAAATATATGTTGCGCGAGGAGCTTGCAAAAAGTAACATTTAATACGAAACCGGATTTGCGCTATAAAATCGAAATTGAAAAAATAAATATCGAATATTTGTATATCGCGATTAAAAATACCGATGATTTATGATCCTGCGAGAAAATATCAATATTGAGATATGTATATGTATATTTTTTGCCCTAGCCTATTTAGGCATAAATAGACTTGATATAAACGAATGAATGACCTTTACTTTAATTAGTGTAAAATAGTGTAACTTGGTTTAAGAAATTCGTTTCCTCAAAATAAATTAATGAGATGTACCTAATTCTGTAGCTTATGTACTTACGATAAGAATACACATAATTGTTTTCAAGTGTTTCGTACGTACGTGTTGGGGCACCGAATTTAATAAATAAAGAGACAATTATCTCGGTCGATATCAACTACGGAGTGATCATCATATGATCATTACAGCTTAACACAAGTCAGTGAAAAACATAGGCATCCCTCAAAAAATAGCACATAGCAAGATCCTAATCCACTTGCATCCCTCGTCTTCCAGTATGCCTTACTAGGTCAACAATCCATCATGTGGGGAGCCGGCCTGTATCTCATGAAGTTAATATTCAATGCTGGTATTATGTGAAGGCGTGGTCCTTTCTTGGTTGAGACAATCCATTCGTGCTACAACTATAATGTAGGCAACATAGCTCTACCACATATAAATTTAATTTTTTCAAAAATTTTATTACAATATGTTGTCTTTTTGATACTCACGGAATGTTATGGTGTAATGAATTCGTTTACGAAAACAAACGTATATGTTCATTACCTTATACGAGGGCAAGAAACTCACTTTACATAATGATTTTTTAAATTTATGCGAATAACAAATTGAATTAATCTCTTTTTTTTTTACAGAATCTATCGTGTCTCACTTAGCTTATGTTTAAAATTTTGGACTTTTCGAGTGTTTAACTGTACTCAACTTTATCAACTCATACAAGTCATGTAGGAGTTGTGATTGTGAGGTCACAGTTAACCCCAATTATGTTTGGTAGATTTTAAATTATTAATTACAAAATACAAATATTTTACACTTTAATTTATTTAGAGCTGAAAGAACTTAAAGCATTAAGAAAGTATTTTTAATTTTTTTTCTAACTTCCTCAGGTTCAGATGACCACGGATTTCGAAGAGCGCTGTGTCATTCGAATCATCTCCATTTCCGGAGTATGAAAGGCTGGTTATTTCATGAGAATAACACAATACGATGCACGCAAAAACAAAATGGCTCTCAGAAGAAAACAACATGGCGCTTGCTTTGAGTGCATTTTGATGGAAATATAATTTTTGGATAACAACGGCGTTCTTTATTTTTAAATAATCTAATTGATTTTGTAAATAAGTTCGGAAATATTCGTGACTTTATTTAATTTAGAATATAAATAACCGGCGACTACGTATGCAGAACGCATTTTTTTTTCATACATCTTTGCCAACAATGTAACTAAGTTTTTTTTATAGAATAGGGTGACGTAATTATATGGCTTAGTATAAAAAATATTTAATTTGTGAAACTTATTAATTTTTAATTTTATTAATCGCTTTTTAATATATTTTGAGGACGCCGTGGTAGTTCAGGGGCTAAGAGCCCCTTATATATTTCAAAGTACGCAAGTAGCTAAATTTCAATCCAAACCGGTACCAATGAAATTTTTATTTGCAATTTATAGTGCAGTTTACCACGTACTTTGAAGGAAAATATCGTGAAGAAAACTGAATACGCATTGGAGCAGCGTGGCGGACATTACCTTGCACTAAAACCCTCTTAGAAACGAGAGAGGTCTGTGTCTAGGAGGACGTATATAGGTTGTAACTTTATTAACTTTGACATTAATTTATACTCTGTAGACACTGCATAGTCTAGTTACATATAATCTCTTTTAGTTATACTCTGTGTACACGCTGTAAGGTATTATAGCTGTACCACGCCTAAGTCGACTCGATTGTGAAAGGATCACGATGACAAAGACTACCAGTGTGAAATACAATAGCATCACACTTTTATTGTGTTTAATGATACAATGTGACATTAGAAACGGATTTTATAGGTACGCGGCGTTCCATCTTAGTTTTCAGAGGTGGTAATTGGTAACACATCTGCATTTTGGTTTTTAATCGAGTATAGACGTAGGTGACTATAAGCCACAGTATTCGATTACGATCAGTTGGACAACTGTTATGCCAATGGCGATTTAAGACTATCTACTACTACTCTAACGTCCCGTGGATGTCGTAACCTCTTAGGCTTCTACTCCTTTCACATGTTACACCCTATCTTTTTCCAGACGGTAAAAAAGGTTATCCAGTATTTAGACATTTATTGATGTGATCTATGGAGTATTATGCTGCTATATTGCGCTGGGTTTCTGTGATAGCATCCTTGACCGGTTAAGCTTACGCGTTTCTTGTTACAGTCCCACTTCAGCTGTAGTTTTTACAACGTCTCTTCACCACTATCGTATAATATCAGTCCTGTATGTCTGAACGACATTTTTTCTCTACAGATGTTGCGTAATACTAAATTCTCACGCCAGGAAGAAGATGCATCTTCAGTTTTATTTTCCCCCGGTCGCCTGTTATAAAACGTGATTCACTGTTGAACAAAAGCCTCCTCATAAATAGTATTATAGGGGGGATTTTGATATAGCTGTCCCGTTTAACAGGAAGTTGGAAACCGTAGTTTTTTTATCGCATAACTTATCACTTATTCACCAGGAAGATGCTGCTGCCCATCTTCTGTTTCTACTGGATATTATGAAGAAGTAGGTAGTTTTTTTTAATAATATTGTGCGACAAAGAGCACACAGTCCGCCTGTTGGTAAGTCGATGCTGTGGCCCGCAGATATTCACATTTATCCTCATTCAAGAATCAAAATACAAAGGTATTCCACCCCACGATAAGAAGGGTCCCTGATTCTCTACACACTCCATACGAAACACAGCAACATTACGCTGCTATTTTACGCTGGCATTCTACGAGAGCGTGGTCCTGCCCCGGTCGAACCGACCCATTCGTGTTATAACTACAATATACCTAGCTGCAGCGTAGCTTTACCATGTACAAAAAAGATGACACTACTCCGAAAATAAGTAAAGAGTAAATAGTAGAGCCCCTTGTGCTGTCACCACGGTCTTACTAATTTCTCCTGCCATACAGCAAACATCAACTACTATGCTATGGTTTTGAAGAAACGGGAGAGGGAGTATATTTATAGAGTTGACAACATACGTGGCTCTATCAAGTTCAAGCTGAAGTTTACCACGTGCTCGGCGTTGAACGAAAACATGGGAAATCTACATGAGGAGGAATAAGAAAAAAAATATTTCGAAGACATTTGAAGCTCGCCAACATGCATTGGGACAGCGCGGTGGACACTTCCTTGCCCTAAAACCCTCTCAGAAATGAGGGGAGGCCTCTGCCCAGCAGTGGGACGTATATAGGCTGTAATTTTAAGTTAGCTGAAACTGTTCATGAGTAGCAGTAGCCACGCACTATAAGGTGGACAGTTAATTCCACTCTTTGGTTACTACCATTACCATTTTCAATAATAAACACAGTTACTTAATTTTTATAGAATAAGGGTGACGAGAGAGAACACAGCCCGCCTGATGGTAAGTGGATGCTGTGGCCCATAGACATCTACATCTATCCTCGATTAAGAATTAAAATGGACATGCGTTGTCACCCCGGAGGACTAAGATGGAATTTCTGCTATACTGTGAAAAGGGTCTCAGGTCCTCTACACTCACCACACGAAACACAGCAGCATTAAGCTGCTATTTTACTGTGGTATTCTGTGAGAGCGTGGTTCCCTCCGGTAGGGCTGATCCATTATTACTAGAACTATAATATAGCTGCAACGAGGTCCTACCAATTACGATTTCCGCTAGGTTAGAGAACCTATTTCCACTAGTGAATATGTTAGAAATATACCTTTTTATATTTTAATTGTATCCAGGGGTTTTATATTCTTGCATCCCTTTTAAAATAGTGGTCCACAACTTTGCTTAGTATTATACTAAGTACTCGAGCTATACAAATTTCGTGGTAGAGCCATGCTGTAGCTATATTAGTAGTATAGTTGTAGCACAAATGGGTTGAATCGACCGGGAAAGGACAACGCTCTCATAGGATACCAGCGTGAAATAGCTGCTTAACGCTGCTGTTTCGTATGATGAGTGTAGAGAACCGGAGACCCTTTTTACTGGAAACGAGGCATACCGTCTTAGTCCTCAGGGGCGACATTTTTATTTTTAATCAAGGATAAATGTAGATAGTTATGGGCCAAAGCAACCACTTACCATCAGGTGGACTGTGTGCTTGTTTGTGACCCTTACCCTATACTAAAAAAAAGATGTACCTTTTACTATATGGGGTATCTATCGCCGTGCTTTGTGGCAGTCCTTGGAGAAGATTATGCTCAGTAGAGCTTTAGTAATAATAATAATAGAGTTATTTAATTAGTTATGTTAGTACATATGGTTTATGAAATCAGCGATTCAAAAAATGTGTATTATTAAAGTAAAACAGTTCAAGGTCATCAAGTTAGCGATTCCAGAAGATATGAATTTTCACCATAAAATTACTCTTATTTCACACGCAAGACGCAGATGCACTGAACGCACGTCAATTATCAAATTTATTGCAACACGTACACCCTACATTTATAAACAAGAGCCTAAAATAAAACCCCCAAATGTTTTGACAGTTGAATGAAAAACACAACAAGTGCACTTGCAATGTCATGTGACCTCCTTGTAGAGTTTACTGTTCTTACTTATTAGATGCAAAATAATTAAGAACTCTCAAATCATAAATATAAACACGCTTTAGTTTAATTATCTAAGTTATTCAAAAACCTGGTTAATTGTTTTTGTTTTTCGATAGGCTGTTTTTTTTTCCGGTATTTATGTGCCAGTCTTAAAATTTTATGTGGTATTTGAGCCACACGGATACACAGCTACTGGATTAACTTAACAAAAGGATTATCAAACCAGTTGTATGAAACTAAGCACCGGCTATACTGAAATAAAGAACACATTTGAAATTTCTAAATACTAAAACACGCTATAATATTGCACTTTTCCCATTCAGGTTTTTTTCTATAACATTTTTCACTTATAGTCAACAACAAAACACTTGGTACAACAATTCCTTCATAATACTGATTTCAATTTTACTGTAATTACAAATAGAATTTTTTACACGTTCGATTCAAAGCCGACGCGTCTTTACACTGTTTGTCTGTTTGTAATACTAATATGACATTGTTAAATGAAAGATAACACAGACTTGTACAGTATAAAAACGCTTTATCACCTCAGAAACTTGTTATATAAATTTAAACCATAACTTGAAAACAAGACAATTAATTTTGTTTTATCGGCATCACACACATAAAGCAATTTAGAATGCTAGCTTGATATAAACATTGAGAACTAGTAACAAGCTATTTTAGACTTTATATGTAGAATTATAATGAGTATAGTGTTTTGATGAATATCGTAGGGAAAACGTACGGAAATCAACCGTATGAGTCCGTATAATGCGAGAGCGAGATAGATAACAACAAGGTCACTGTTAGCGAGAGTACACAATAAATATGCAAATAGCCATTATTGTTTAGGTTAAATTATATAATGTTTAAATGTAAATTAAATAAAAAATAGCTTATTTCTACGTCGCCATTATAATCAAACTGAGTTTTTTCTGGATATGCATTATAAATGGATGTAATTATATTTTTTTAGCTAATTTGAATATGGTTAATCATTGTTATTAATATTTTTTATAGAATAAGGATGACAAACGGGCACACAGTCCACTTGATGGTAACTGGATGTTGTGGGCCATAGACATCTACATATATCCTCGATTAAGAATCAGAACATGCAACGTTTCCAGTAAAAAGGGTCTCCGGATCTCTAAGCTCACCATATGAAACAGGAGTATTAATCTGCTATTTTACGCTGGTATTTTATGAGAGCGTGGGCCTAACCCGGTCGAGCCGACCCATTCGTGCTAAAACCACAATAAAGCTGCAGTGTGGCTCTACCACGTAAAGCAACATGACTCTATCACGTTAAATACTTAGTTTGATGGCAAAGATCACTATTTTTTTAGCAGACTTCAAGAAAGGGAGGAAGTTCTCAATTTAATTCGATATCTTTATCAATGAGGACTTCCACAACATTTTCTGGCACTTTGGTGGCATTACTTTTTTATTTATTTATAGGATAGGGTGACAAACGAGCACACAGTCCACCTGATGGTAAGTGGTTGCTGCGGTCCATAGACATCCACATCTATCCTCGATTACAAATCAAAATGCAGATGCGTTGTCACCCATGAGGACTAAGATGGAATGCCTCGTTTCCAGTATAAAAGGGTCTCCGGTTCTCTACACTCACCATACGAAACACAGCAGCATTAAGCTGCTATTTCACGCTGGTATTCTGTGAGAGCGTGGTCCTTCCCCGGTCGAGCTGACCCATTCGTGCTACAACTATACTACTAATATAACTGCAGCATGGCTCTACCACGTATATACTTGGGAATTAGGTGAAATATTTGACAGATTTCCTAACTGGGGAAGTTACGTAAATTGTTAGAAAAGTGTGGAGATTAATATTTTTTTTAATATAATTAGTTACATTTTGTAATAATCATATTAGAAATGAGTAAACCAAACTACTGGTGTTCCCAAAAAGAGAATAATAAAAAAAAAATATATAAAAATTAAGGGCACAGTACCTGCGGCATTGTTTTTTTATAGAATAGGGTTGAACAACGAGCACACACTCCACTTGATGGTAAGTGGATGCTGTGGCCCATACACATCTACATTTATCTTTAATTAAGAATCAAAATGCAGATGCGTTTTCGGCCCTGAGGACAGATGGCATCGTTTCCAGTAAAAAGGGTCTCCGGTTCTTTACACTCATCATACGAAATACATCAGCATTAAGCTGCTATTCTACACTGGTATTCTGTGAGAGCGTGGTCCAACTCTGGTCGAGCCGACCTATTCGTGCTGCGTGCGACCACAAGCTGCTATAGCTGCAGTGTAGATCTACCACGTGTAAAATATGTTGTAAATATGTTTTATGTATATGTCTATACTAGATAGCGAAAAACTTTTAAGATAATTGATAGAATCAGGCGTTACTTTGCGGAAATCCATTATAATAAAAATATTAATTAATCTGCACCTTCCGCTAAGTGGCTTAGCGGTCAGCCGCCACGTGTCGTATTATCGTCGATGGTGTGTCTTACCTGGAACAGTGGTGTTGGAAGTAGTGGTGCCGGGAGTAGTGGTGTTGGGAGTAGTGTGCTGTGACTAGTGGTGACGGAGTTAGTGCATGCAATTGAGGGAGGGCGGGAGGTGCTCTTAAATCCAGGTAAGACACATCATTGTATTTAGTTAGCGGAAGGTGCAGATTAATTAATATTTTTATGAAAAACTTTTATTTATAACGCATATTTTCAGCGGTGATTACTCTGTGGGACCATTTGCGTAACAATTACTATATATTTAGCTTAGGCAAAAATAGCGACATCTGTTGAGCGTAACATTATTAGCTGCCATTGTGGCGATTTTGAAGATTCTTTTTTTCGCATGAAAATTTGGAAAAAATATCCACTCGTAATGGCGTTAAAGTAATGTGAGAATGTATTTCTTATTTTGAGTAATTATTTAGACGACAATAAGACTGTGTTGACAACGGATAAGTAAACTGAAGTGGCAATGGGCCGGCCATATAGCTCGAATGACCGACAACAAAAGGGGAGAAAAGGTTCTCGAGTGGCAGCCTCGTACCGGTAGGCGTAGAGTAGGGCGACCCTTCACTAGATGGAGTGACGACCTGGTAAGACATGCAGGAAGTCGATGGATGAAGGTGGCTCAGGACCGTGCTTTGTGGCATTCATTTGGGGAGGCCTATGTTCAGCAGTGGACTTGTGAAGGGCAGTAATGATGATGATGATGATGATAATGAGATTGTGTTATTCCTTAGTCCACTCAAAATGGTAAAAAATATCTTTAAAAAAAGACCTAAATATAATTTTTTGACTTGATACTATTTGATATACATAGTACATAGTACATGGTACATAGTACATAGTACATAGTACGTGGTACGTAGTACGTGGTACGTAGCATGTGGTACGTAGCACGTGGTACGTAGCACGTGGTACGTAGCACGTGGTACGTAGCACGTGGTACGTAGCACGTGGTACGTAGCACGTGGTACGTAGCACGTGGTACGTAGCACGTGGTACGTAGCACGTGGTACGTAGTACGTGGTACGTAGAACGTGGTACGTAGTACGTGGTACTTAGTACGTGGTACGTAGTACGTGGTACGTGGTACGTAGTACGTGGTACGTAGTACGTGGTACGTAGTACGTGGTACGTGGTACGTGGTACGTGGTACGTGGTACGGGGTACGTGGTACGTGGTATGTGGTACGTGGTACGTGGTACGTGGTACGTAGTACATGGTACGTGGTACGTGGTACGTGGTACGTAGTACGTGGTACGTGGTACGTGGTACGTAGTACGTCGTACGTAGTACGTGGTACGTGATACGTGGTACGTGGTACGTGGTACGGGGTACGTGGTACGTGGTATGTGGTACGTGGTACGTGGTACGTGGTACGTAGTACATGGTACGTGGTACGTGGTACGTGGTACGTAGTACGTAGCACGTAGTACATAGTCCATAGTACATAGTACATGGTACATAGTACATAGTACATAGTACATAGTAGTACATAGTACACAGTAGTACATAGTACATAGTACGTAGTACATAGTACGTAGTACGTAGTACGTAGTACGTAGTACGTAGTACATAGTACATAGTACATAGTAGGTACATAGTACGTACTACATAGTACATAGTACGTAGCACGTGGTACGTAGTACGTGGTACGTAGTACGTGGTACGTAGTACGTGGTACGTAGTACGTGGTACGTAGTACGTGGTACGTAGTACGTAGTACGAAGTACGAAGTACGAAATACATAGTACATAGTATGTAGTACGTAGTACGTAGTACGTAGTACATAGTACATAGTACATAGTTCATAGTTCATAGTACGTAGTACGTAGTACGTAGTACATAGTACATAGTACATAGTACGTAGTACATAGTACATAGTACGTAGTACGTAGTACGTAGTACGAAGTACATAGTACATAGTATGTAGTACGTAGTACGTAGTACATAGTACATAGTACATAGTACATAGTCATGGTACATAGTACGTAGTACGTAGTACGTAGTACATAGTACGTAGTACATAGTACGTAGTACATAGTACATAGTACATAGTAGTACATAGTACATAGTACATAGTACATAGTACATAGTACATAGTACATAGTACATAGTACATAGTACATAGTACATAAGTAGACTATCATTTAGGTTTTTGCACAGACTTCAAATTATTTTATTATTTTCAGTCGATTCTTGAAGTTGATTTTTTTGACTTAATATGATATTATAGTATTGTAATATTTTTAATTAAAGAATGGACATTAAAATAATGAGTATTAGATACCGCATCAAGTAAATATTTCATGCCAAAAGTTCTCATTTTGCATTTTTATCTCAAATATTAATTTGCTCAATATTAAAAAGAAAATACCAGCATAACATTCAATATCAGTTAAACAATTACAGGGTAAACGAAAAGCAACCTTATAATAATTAAAAAAGAACCAAAATCAAAGAACCATTTTGTGCCGGCTTGTTATGTCATTACTTGCGAAGGAACAGCTTTAAGCTTTTAACATGATTCTATATCATTCCAGGGCAGGTCACGAAAAAGGAAAAAGTTCAGGAAAAAGGAACATGCATTCTCTTTCATTCATTTGTAATTCATTATTTAAAATGGTATGACTTACGTCTTCTTCTAAAGCGACTGGGAACTGTGTTGGCAGCAATGGTTTCACTGCAACATCTTCTAAGGCAGATTTGCGTCTGTAACAGAAATAATAAACATAATAATTAATATTCTAGTATTTTTCGTGTATAATACAAGGTATATTATTTTTATATTTAAAGCTACACAAAGTTGCGTATTTAAATTCTATTTAGAGCTTTAACGTTTCCTAATGTTATAGTAGTTGTCAAAGCTATTTTCACCAAGACAATTGAATTCTCAGGGCGTTACCATACCAATCGATCGATCGTCGTTCGATGCCATCGATCGACATTGGAATGGATTAGACGACGTCGATCGAGCTATTTGTCCCGCTCTACAGACCGCATTTTGAAAGATACTCAGATGAGATCGATGATTGAAGAACGTTTTATCGTCTAATATCCGTCGATCAGCTAAAGCTACATACGATCGACACCGATCGACAATCGATAGATTTGTTTGGTAACACCTTTATTTATAAGATCTAAACGTTAATAAGTCAACGAAAAATAGACATGAGACTTGTACTAAAACTTATAAAGAGTATAGACGTGACAAATAATTTTCTTTTAATTTTCTTTTTAAACAAATAATTAAATTCTATTTCTATTTTTAGTGGATAAAAATAATTTAATTGTAATAATATAATATTAAAATATTATAATCACTGTGTAATGCCTAATGGCGGCGTAGGAATACTCACAATCTCATATCAACCCGTGGATGTCGTAAGAATTGACAGAATAGAAACTGAAACAGTAGATATAGTCCGTATGATTTTTTTTATAGAAGAGGGGGCTAACGAGCATGCGGCCCACCTGATGGTGACTATCGCCGCGCCGCCCAAGAACAACTGTAACACCAGGGGAATTGCAGGTGCGTTGCTGGTTTTTTAGAAAGGAGTAAGCTCTTTTCTTGAAGGTCCCTCAGTCATATCGGTCCGGAATAATCGCCTGTGGTAACCGATTCCACGGAGAGGTTGTGCGAGGAAAAAAACTCCTAGTAAAACGTACAGTGGTGGAGCGCCAAGCATCGAGATGGTGGGGATGATATAATGAGTTTTGTTGCGATGATCGTGCGTGAAATTTTGGCGGCTGGAATTAATTGGAACAGCTTTTAGAGCCCACCCCGTGGTAGATGCGATAGCAAATACATAGAGATGCAACATCTCTTTGCGGCGCCAGTGAATCGAGCCGATCGAATAGGACTCTTTCGTTTAGTTTTATTCAATAATAACACGCTCTACTTTGGGTCAACTATTATAGAGATTAATCTAAAACGTACGTACGTACGAAAATTAATTTAGATTAGTTATTTAGAAGTTTTATTGCATTTATGCATATAAGGTAATTAGGTATATTATTATTTTACTATACTCTTAGATATCATAATTTAAATACGGGTAGTACTCAAAAACATGTAGACAAAATTTCTTATCTTCTAAATCTTGCCAATCTAAATATTTTAAAACGTAGATTGAAAAAAAAATACGCAACTTAATTATAAATGTTTCTTTTGTTAATTTGAAGACAAGGGCAAGTCTCCGTGGAAAAGAGGTCAAATGGTAAATGCTATTTAAGTTCAGGAGAAGTGAAGCCTGCTCTCTTAAAAACAAAAAGAAAAACTTTTGAGTTACACAATTGAATTTAATTTTTTTGTCTAGGGTTGCACCTTTTTAAAGGCGCTTGTTAATGTATTTTTTTTTTCTTTTTTTTAATCAGCCTGTTAAAGTCAACAAGTGGTAAAATTAAAAATTCTGTACAACCGACTTCAATATAAACAAAATGATAACATTATAAATGTATTCAAAGTCAATTAAATACGCATTAATAAGAATAACTCAAAAACTACTGGTCAAATCTTGATCAAATTTATATTGGACCATATAAATTTGACATGAGAAACACCAGCTTTAAAAAAAGGATCAGAAGTAAGTGTAGAGAACCGGAGTTCCTTTTTACTGAAAACGATGCATTCCATGTCAGTCCTCAGATATGACAACGCATCTGCATTTTGATTCTTAATAAGGGATAAATGTAGATGTCTATGGGCCACAGCATTCACTTACCATCAGGTGGTGTGTGCCCATTAGTCACTTTAAAATAATGAGATGATTTTTCGTTATCGAGGAGTGAATACTGCTGGTTTTTATTATTATTCATTCAAACTATTATTTATTCAGAACGCAATTATGTTACACAGCAGTATCATAAAAACACTATTTTATCATAAGCTCAATATTATATAATAAAGTAAATAAGAACATCAACATTTATCCACTTACTACTATACTAACTTTGAATGTAAAAATAAACTAAAAAATTGCCTACAATGCTTCACGCATGAAAAAACTGAAAGCTCTAGTGACTGTTGCTTACATACTTACGCGCTCACATACACACACACTCACACACTCACACACGCACACACACACACACATACACACACACACACACACACACACACACACACACACACACAAATGCGTGCATGCTTTGCATGCATGCTTATTATGTAATTATTATATTCCAAATTTTATTTACTTTTGGGGGTTTTTTTTCGTTTTTTTTTTTTTTTTTTTTTTTTTCGGTTTTTTATTTTTATTTATTTATTTTTTTTATTTTTTATAATAAATCATTTTTGTTTCTATTCTAAGATTTTGTTTTTTTTTTTTTTTGGTTTTTTCCCTGCCGATCTTTGTGATAAATGTATATTGAATAAAAGAATCAAACGACACATCCCTAAACCTCCAAATACATTGGAAAGTTTGTTTTGATTTCTTAAAAGTACCGCGGATTGAGGCACTGATATTTTGTAAGTTCAAAGGTCAGCTTATCGTTATTTGTTGAACAATTAAAAAGTAATTACATAATAATTTGATCAGTTCATTTTACTTGCGAAACTTTTTAGTCAAAAAACAGAAATGACAAATTAACTTATAGTGCACCTAAGGTTGTCACGCGTAGTATAATATATAGTATCGTACTATATTTCAGTCAATTGTACTATATATTATAGAAAAATCATATAGTATGAAAAGTACTATATTTTTTCCCTAATTCAACTGTCGCAATTATTTATATTAACAGTGATTGGAAGTCTGGAACAAGTAAGTTCTACGGTAAGATTTTTTTTCCATCATGAACGTAAAATTGAAAGAAGAAAGAAAAAGAGCATGTATTAATATAATTAAAAAATAATTGATAATTTATTTTAATATGAATCTAAATTGCGCAGACTCCTATAATTATTTTCAAGGTAAGGTGGTCAGACCATTGACGGCCAAAGCAAATAGCAATAACAAATATTTATAGAAAAATATACATAGATTAAAAATTAATGAGTACTTTTTTTCTAAATTTCACAAAAGTACTATATTTTTGCATTCTACTTCGGGATAAATACTATATTTGTTCAAAAAAAGGTGGCAACCCTAAATGCACCTGATAGTAAGTGGTCACTGCTGTTCATAGACCCCTGCAACCAACTTTAAACAAAGAAGGCTATAATTGCTTTGTCACTTCTGAGGACTAAGAATACCTTACAGCATTTAATATACCACATAATAGGGCCATATTTGCCCTGCAAACCAGAACACAGCATTGCAGGCAACAGCTATTTGGAAGGAGAAATAGACAGGAGTTTTATAACTACCTAGAGAAGCTTCTAGGCAGAATATAAATAGGAGTCTTATCTTACCAAGTAATAAAAAGAAGTAATTTATACGTGGTAGAATCATGCTGCAGTTTAATAGTATAGTTGTAGCACGAATGGGTCGGAAGGACCACGCTCTCACAGAATACCAGCGTAAAATTGTAGCTTAATGCTGCTGTGTTTCGTATGGTGAGTGTAGAGAACCGAAGACTCTTTTTACTGGAAACGACGCATTCCATCTTAGTCCTCACGGATGACAACGCATCTGCATTTTGATTCGTAATCGAGGATAGATGTAGATGTCTATGGGCCGCAGCAACCACTTACCATCATGTGGTCTGTGTGTTCGTTTGTCAACCTATCCTATAAAAAAGAGAGATCCGGCGCTGGCTGATACAACGCCAACTTCATGACTCTGGACAGCTAATGAGGATTACTTGACGGAAAAACTCAATAACTGATATTTTTGGCCCAGCCCAAGATTCGAACCCGGGATTTCATTAACAGCAGTCGCGTTTACTACCACTAGAAAAACGAGGCAGTACTAGTACTAGTTTCACAATATTAATTTTAAATTATTATTCTACACTTAATATAAAACCGACCGGTTTCGCCTCACGCCATCATCAGGGTACATATCTTCTATATTACACTATGTATAACATGACTGCCTCGTTGGTCTAGTGGTTGTAGCAGTGCTACTGCTGATCACGAGGTCCCGGGTTTGAAACCCGGATCGGGCCAAAGGATTAATTATTGTGTTTTTCCGTCAATAATTTCTCAGTAGCTGCCAGGAGTCAGAAAGTTGGCGGTGTCTCACCCCCGTGCCTCGGAAACCACGTAAAGCAGTTGGTCGTGCGCCTTATCTTTCCCCGGTCGTGTCTGTTCACAGTTCCATCGGATTATGAGAGTGAGGGAATAGAGAGTGCACCTGTGCTTGCGCATACACTTGGGCACTATAATCCTGTCCTGCACCGATGGAAAAAGTCTCCGTTGATGCCGGCTGCCTTGACCGAAATTCGGCCTGGAGGACATTGTCATCGACCCCAGAATGTGAAATTATTTTAATCTTCTTAGTTTTTTGTAATCACTTTTTAATGTTCAAAAGTTATTTTTTATCTATTTAGTCATTTTTACAACAACAAAACATGACTGAAGGACGCAAAGCGCGTATCGATTATATGCTCCTGACACGCGCGCCATGAATGACCGCGCTGCCCAGTGTGTTCCGCGGAACGCGTTCCAAATATTCGAAGTATATCAACTAAGCGCACTTGGCGCGCGGCAGCTCACCCAGTGTTGGATTGGATCGTTCAACATGTATGCCGGTCGTGTAGGAGCAGCTGCCGCTTTCATAGTTCTCTACATGCATCTTCTCTGTGCGCTTTGTTATGATAAAAACGACTTTTGCTATTCCACAGCAATTCTTTTGAACCTTCTAACTTCATCAATTTACAGCAACTTTGGTTATCCATAGCTCGGAACGCAACGAACACACGAAAGATGAAAAAAAAATTAACTACTTTAATACGCGGTAAAAAACAGACACCAGATGGAACTACCCGCTCCACGTTTGAGCGTTCCAACGAACAATTTGGCGCGCGTTCCAAGTCGGTATCCATTTCGCGCGGCAGGAACGTGCGCCAATGTTCGACCGCTTGGTGCGCATAATCGATACGCGGCTTTGTGAATCAATTAATGGAATGGGCGAGCGCAACTAATGGTTTAGGTCAAATACTGTACTACTTTATAACAATGATAGAAGGTTTTTTTTAACAGTTCATTGAACTGGACTGGAGAGGAAATAATAAAAAGTCATGCTGTGTTATGATTGTTTTTTATTGCTTTGGTTTCTTTTTGTCGAGCGGCCAGTATCATAAAAAAAATAATACTTTAACAAATTTTCCTTTTTCGTTTTAATCACATGAAAATTTCATCAGTAATAATTATAATTTAAAAATGGCAGCTACTTTTTATCACGTTTCCAGTTCTGAACATTGTAGTTTCAAGACTCAGCAAATGACGAGATACTTTAAATTAACTGAAATATTTGTACCGAATAAACAAATAAATAAACGGACAGACAAATAAGTGATTTTATATTGCATTAGCATTTAATTTTAGGCTAGTTTTAAAGATTCAACTCTAACTCAACGGGAAATATTTGTAACAAACAAACAAAAGTGCAAGGCAGTAATTTTATATTGCATTGTCATCTGATTTTAAGCTATTGTTAAAGTTTTAAGTCTCTAACTCATCAGGAAGTAATTGTTTTATAGCATTGGGTGATAAACAAGCACACAGTTCTCCTGATGGTAAGTAGATGCTGTGGCCCATAGACATCTACTTCTATCCTCAATTAAGGATCAAAATGCAAATGCGTTGTCATCCCTGAGGACTTAGATGAAATGTCTCGATTTCAGTAAAAAGAGTCTCCAGTTATCTGTACTTACCATACGAAACACTGCAGTCAACAGTCCTTTCCTGGTCGAGCGGACTCATTCGTTCTACAACTATAATATAGGTACAGCATGGCTCTACCGCGTAAAAAAAATTGATTGCAAAATTTGTACCGAATAATCAAGAAAGAGGTTTAATAAAAACATGGCAAGTTTTGGACTTACCTATAGAAACAGGTCGCTGCAAATTTTAACCTTAAAGAAATACATTAACATCGACTGCAGTACTTACTGAATGACCCGCACTGGATATTTAGATTTCTTTGACTGCCTTATTGGTCTTGGGGTTCTGGGTTCGAATTCAGAGCCAGACCACAAAAAAAAGTCAGTTATAGAGTTTTTCTGTCAAGAAATTCTCAGTAGCATCACGAAATCAAAAAGCAAGTAAAGCCGCGGATCTGATCTCTCTCTGGTCGTGTTGATTCACCGTCCCATCGGACTATGAGAGTGAGGGAATAGTGAGTGCACATGGACTTGGGCACTATAATCCTGTCCCGCACCGATGGCTAGTCACTGAGACTGGCCGCCGTGACCGAAATTCGATCTGGAGACCATTATTATTTAAAGTTACCACCTACTTGCTCCGACTTTTTATACGTGGTAGAGCCACGCTGCAGCTATATTATTATGGTTGTAGAACGTATGGGTCGGTTCGGCCGGGTAAGTACCACGCCCTCACTGAATACCAGCGTAAAATAGCAGTTTGATACTGCTATGTTTCCTAATGTCAGCTTTTTTCCAATAAAACCACGACTTAGTTAACTGCTTAATCACTATGTTCGTTGTTTAATTTCACTCTTAAATTGTATATAATACTTTATAACACACTATACTTCACTTTCACAAAGAAAACTATATATTAATTTAACTTTACTTACAACCTTTAGAATCACCTTATTTCACAATAGACTTGACTATTATAACCTTCTCAGCACCACTGTTCGTAATCAACTGCCGGGAGCGTCAAGCGTAGGCGCTTTTATATTGTGACTCAATTTTAGAATTAATGTAGGTAGTTTGAAATGGATACATATAATTTTTAATTGTGGAGATTGCTAAGTAATATTGCATAATGATCATTTATCTAACAGTGTGGTGAGTATAGAGATCTGGAGGCCCTTTTTTCTGGAAACGAGGCATTCCATCTTAGCCCTCGGGAGTGACAACGCATCTGCATTTTGATTCTTAAGCGAGGTTAAAAATGTAGATGTCTATGGGCCACAGCATCCACTTACCATCAGGTGGACTGTGTGCTCGTTTGTCACCCTTATTCTATAAAAAAAAAAAAAACAAATATATGCATGATGGATGGTAAAAAAATGTTATTATAATGTTAAGGAATTTCACATGTGGTCAAATTAAATATTTTATACAACCGACTTCAATATAAATAAAATGAGAACATCATCAATGTAGTCGAAGTCAATTAAATAAGCATTATTAAACATTACTCAAAAACTACTGCTTAGATCTGGATCAAATTTATATGGGATAACACGAGAAGTACCAGCTTTCTGATAAAATAAGAATCATCAAAATCGGTTCATGCAGAAAAAAGTTGTGAGGTAACACACACATAAAAAAACATACAGTCGAATTGAATACCACCTCCTTTTTTGAAAGCGGTAGAAAATTTAAATAATATGCAGCACAACAATTTTAAAATTTACCATATGTCACCCCGTGGGTGTCGTAAGAGCCAACACAAGGAAACAAATCAGGACGTAGGCAGCGTGGCAACTGTGGCGAATATCACCCTATAAGGCAATAAATGGGGGAGGCCTTTGTTCAGTTACGTAAAGTAAGTAAAGTTACAGCCTATATACGTCCTGCTGGGCACAGGCCTCCCTCTTTTCTGAGAGGGTTTTAGGGCAAGGAAGTGTCCGCCGCGCTGCCCCAATGCGTGTTGGCGAACTTCACATGTCTTCGAAATCTTTTTTTTCTTATTCCTCACACATGCAGGTTTCCTCACGATGTTTTCCTTCACCGCCGAGAACGTGGTAAATCAGCACTTAAAATTGATATTAACATTTTCATTGGTGCCGGTATGGATTGAACCCGGGTTACTTGCGTTCTGTTATATTTACAGCGAGCGTTAACCATCTGAGCTACCACAGCTTTGTTCAGTATTGGACTTTAAAATACTGTAAAGGTAATAATATGCATGTTGTCATGATAAACGTATTTGCGCTGTGTGTCACTAATTTTATATTAATCAATTATTTTTATTTCCTATTTAGGTTGTCTGGAAGAAATTGCTGCATAGCAATATGACCGCCATTTGTTTTTACTTTTGTTTGTTTCTAGTTATGTTATTTTTAGTGATTAATAAAGGATATTGTATCGTATTAATTTAATAGTATTATGTTAACTCAAGTGAGGGCAAAAACGCACATCGGGCAATACCAAAATAAATTGATAAATACAATTCATAGATAAATCTCACGGGGTCTGATGTACCTACTTGGTAACGAAAAGCTTTTATCTGCTTGCAGCACGGAAAATTGAGGTGCGTGTTTTTGTATCCTCTAACTTGTTGTATTCAAAAATAGGTATAAGCATCTTTACCAACGATATTACCTCATACTCATGGGCTTAGACTCTTGAACCCAAAATGGTCTAAGGTCATGGGCCATGGCGCTCAAACCTGTTTTTTTGTGTAAGTTTTCGCACTGTTAGTATGTATAAGATAAATTAATTTTGTGTTAGAATTTAGATTACCAATTAGTTAAGCCTTAGTGATTTTTTTCGTTTTTTTTTTTTTGAATAAACCAACAAAAATAAAAACTTTTTACAAAAAAGTTAAATCGCCGAAAAAACTGACTGAAAGCAAACAATAATAAACCTTTTCTTTTACCTTAATGACTAAGTTCTCAAAAGTAATGAGGTCGATTACAGCTTTAAACAAATAATTCAGTCGACTCCAAGTAAATTAAATAATTACGTAAAGCTTGATGCGCGGCGAGACTCAAAATTACTTAGGTGTACTTACTTACATTAGCTTAAGAACTTAGTTATTAAGGTAAATTATAAACTCAAAATAAATACAAAAATATACACTTAGGTACACTTTCATCACTTTAAGAACTTAGTCATTAAGGTTAAAGAAAATTGTTTATTATTTTTTGCTTTTTAGTTACTTCGGCGGTTTAATTTTTTTGTTAAAAGTTTTTATTTTATAATTTTTTGTCCCTATAATTTACTAATTACTACATACTTCATTTTTGATTACTTTTGAAATAGCTGCTTACCTAACTATTATTTGTCTAAAGCTGTACTCAACTGACTGACAACAAATGTAATAATTATGTAATGTAATTTTGATACCATCACCATTACAGCCCTTCACAAGTCCACTGCTGAACATAGGCCTCCCCCAAGGTATGCCACAAAGCACGGTCCTGAGCCACCTGTATCCATCGACCTCCTGTATGTCGTACCAGGTCATCACTCCATCTAGTGGGGTCGCCCTACACTTCGCCTACCGGTACGCCTGCCACTCGAGAACCTTTTTTCGGGTCGGCTTTAGTAATCTGCTGCACGATTTAAGTGATAATTTTAGCTTTAGTTGACAGGCAATGACGCTATTAATTATCATCTAGCTGTTTTTATGCCGGAAATCTTTAGTTTTAGAGATATCGACAATTATAGTTTTGAGGTTATATCCATTTAAAAATGATACGAAAACGAAATAACAATATAATTATTACAAAGAGATAGCAATAGAGCATGGTCTGTACTCTGTTTATAAAAAAATAACTAGCAACTACAATGTAATTATTAGAAAGAGATAACAATAGTATAGTTTTTACGATCTATTTATAGTGCTATCCTATTCTAACATACGATGTTAAACCACGTATTGTTTTTAGTCACTATCCATTCCACTTTCGCCTTCGGACTTGGAATGTTTTGCGCTCATTTTTTCCTCCTAATTCTTGACCCTTGCTCGATTATCGGACCTCCGTTTACCACCTGCTCTATTTTCGACCTCTGCTTGTTTCTTGGACCTGTGATTTGCTTTGACGAAGACCCGTGCTCGAATACCGGACCACCGATTTGCCTACGACGACCCCTGCACGTTTTTTTGGACTTTACCTACCTGTCTGTCTATCTGGGAGACCCAAGATGGCCGACGACTCTACGCCGTCAACTAGTTCGGCCGGTCCATCGAACGCAAGCGACGCCGCCGCAATGGATGTAATACCCTTCGCGGAGCTTTATAGTGATTATGTGCGCAGGCGTTTGTATGTGGAAGAAGAAGTAAATTTTTTTTAATTTACCCCAAATCATGCGAGAACTCGGTACCAGAGAGCTGTGTGTGGAGTTTGCCATTGAAAATGGCTTAATCCCTGCCACTAAGGAGTGCCGCACCCATAGAGTGCCAATGAAAGTGGTATATGGGCAAAATAAAAATGTGGGCTCCTTTGTGTGCAATAAAGGAAATTGCAGAGCCCGATCCAGGGTAGCTCGTGGCAAGGGCACCTGGTTTGAAAATATTAAAATGTCATTGCCACGGGTATTCTATCTGATGTACTGTTATGCGCATCGCTGGAGCTATGAAGATGCAATCCACGAAGACCCTGAAAAAGATATGGAGGGAGGCTGCTTATCTATGGCGATTGTCTGCGATTGGTACAATTACTGCTGGGAGACAGTCGTCATTTACCAATATATATAATAGATAAGACAGCCTGTTGTACATATTGTTACGAGCTTGAGGTTCGTGACAATAAAAATTGCCGATAAAATTACCTAAATTAACACTTTAATTTACTTTACACAATTAGAGTTAAAACACTAATAATTTAAACACACTAATTCACTTAATTCCACTCCGAAGCTTCGCTTGTTTCGCCCAAATCAACACTCCTCGATCGCATCTTGCAGCGCCTATATATTTGAATTAGCAAAGAAATATCCAGAATGTTCAAGTAAACACGCGGAAGGTACCGAGCGTTCGAGTTTCGACTAGGCGCTGTCAGTTGAGCGATTTGTGATGTCATTTTCTCAATGCTCCCCTCGCTCTCGTTCCTGACACTAGATGGCGCTAGTTGACTTATTCATGCAACACTGCCCCCTCCTAAGACATGCTCGTCCCGAGCATTATCGGTCCCATAATAACGCGCCAAGCGATCCACATGGACGATCTTAGGAGTCCCTCTTGCGCCTTTCTGTATCCGGTAGGTCACATCGTTGATCCTGGTTACAATCCGGTACGGGCCGTCCCATTTAGCTTGAAGCTTAGGAGATTTCCCTTTGCTGCGGACTGGATTGTGCAACCACACAAGTGAACCTTCGTCGAAACCTTTGTTGTTCATTTTGCGGTCATACCGGGTTTTCATCTTTTCAGACATTTGCTGGCCCGATTGTCTGACGTGCTCATAAACGTCATTCATTTTTTTCCGCAAGTCATTTGCATAATCGGTTATACTGCGTGGAGCATCGGGTGGTATCCCGGTGATCAGGTCTGCAGGCAGCCGTAATTCTCTTCCAAAGTTTGCGAAAGCTGGTGTCACTGCTGTACTTTCGTGAACAGAACTTCGATATGACAACAAAAACGGTTGTATGTGCTTGTCCCAATCTCGTTGCCGATTGTCTACAACTTTTGCTAGGTACCTCTCCAATGTCTGATTAAATCGTTCCACCATTCCATCAGATTGCGGGTGATAAGAAGTCGTTCTTGTTTTATGAGTACCCATAACTCGGCAAGTTTCCTGGAATATTTGAGACTCAAAATTCCTTCCTTGATCGCTGTGAATCTCTAAAGGTACTCCAAAACGACAGAAGACTTCATGAACTAGTTTATCTGCAACTGTTGAAGCTTCTTGATTTGGAATGGCGAAGACTTCTGGCCACTTAGTGAAGTAATCCATCACAACCATGAAATACTTGTTACCGCTTTCACTCTCCGGAAACGGCCCCGCCACGTCAATGGCTATTCTCTCCCATGGTGCACCAACATTGTACAACTTCAATGCACCTCTACTACGAGTCTGAGGTCCCTTTACAGCCGCACAACTTGTACATTTGCGACACCAGTCCTCGACATCGTTACGACAGTGGACCCAGTAAAACCGTTCTCGGATCTTCAGTAGAGTTCGTTTAACTCCCAGATGGCCTCCTGAACAATCATTATGGTACAGCTGTAGAACATCCGGTACTTTAACTTTAGGGACAACCATTTGCAAATGACAGCTGTCTCCCCGAACGTTTTCCCATTTACGACACAGAACTCCATCCTGAAGCAGCAAGCTGTCCCACTGGGCCCAATAGCTTTTAGTGGTCGAACTCATCGCTGAGACGTCACTCCACTTGGGCTTGGGAGCACTGGCCTTTATCCATTCCAGAATCGGCTTGATGTCCGAACCTTCCTGCTGTGCATGTAGTAAGCTGTCCTTCCACTCGTTGCTGAGGTGGTCTGCCCTGAGCATCCTCACGGATACCACTTCCTTACTCTCTTGCCTAGTACAATGTTTGCAATCTTCAGGACAAGGTCTTCTTGACAATGCATCTGCGTTGCCATGAGATTTCCCGCTGCGATGTTCGATCTCAAAGTCGTATTCCTGCAGTAGTGCAATCCACCTCGCAACTTGTCCTTCTGGGTTTTTAAACTGCAATAGCCATTTTAGTGCAGCATGGTCAGTTCGTAAGTGAAATTTTCGTCCCAGAAGATATTTGCTAAAATGTTGCAACGACTTTACCACAGCTAGCAATTCGCGTCTTGTGACACAGTAGTTCCTTTCCGGTTTTGACAACGACTTGCTGAAGTACGCTATCACGTCCTCTTGGTCACCATTCCGTTGAGACAACACACCGCCGAGTCCTATATCACTTGCGTCTGTGTCAACTATAAATTCTTTGCTTGCATCAGGGTATCCCAAAATAGGTGTTTTGCACAGACGGTCCTTGAGCTCCTGGAATGCGATATTGCAACTTTCATCCCAGCAGAACTGTCGCTTCTCCTCGGTTAGCTTGTGCAGAGGTTTGGCTATATCTGCAAAGTTCTTCACGAATCGCCGGTAATAGGAGCACAAACCCAAAAATGCTCTAACCTGCGTCTTGTCTTTTGGAACCGGCCAATCCTTGACAGCGGCGATTTTCTCTGGATCTGTGCGGATACCTTCTTCCGATACTACAAACCCCAAAAAGTTTACTTGCCGTTGAAATAGTGAACATTTCTTCGGGCTCAACTTGAGGTTGGCACTCTGAATCTTCATGAGCACGCGTTCCAGGTTTTGAAGGTGTTCCTCAAACGTACGGCCCACGATGATGATGTCATCCAAGTAGACCAGACAGGCATCGCCAATTAGCCCGGTAAGTACAAGTTCCATCAGCCTTTCAAACGTTGCTGGAGCATTGCACAACCCAAACGGCATTACTTTGAATTGCCACAGACCCTTTCCCGTCGAGAACGCAGTTTTCTCCTTGTCCTTAGGGTCAATTTCAACTTGCCAGTAGCCACTTTTTAGATCCAGCGTGCTAAACCATTTTACTCCTGTAAGCATGTCCAGCGTGTCATCAATTCTTGGCAAGGGATAGCTGTCCTTCTTTGTAACGTCGTTCAGACGGCGGTAATCAACACAGAACCGCATGCTGCCATCCTTCTTTTTCACCAGCACCACTGGTGAACACCATGGACTAGAGGAAGGTTCAATAACACCATCCTTCACCATTCCTTCAATCATGGTTTCCACTTCCTTTTCACGTGCTACCGGCAATCTTCTTGGCCGCTGACGGATAGGCAATTCCTCTCCTGTGTTTATTTTGTGTTGAACTAGGCCAGTCTTTCCTATGTCAGCATCATTTGATGAGAATACATCGGCGTACTTGAGTAACAACTTCTTCGCCTTGACCAATTCGTTCAGGGACAGAACACTGCGACAGTCTTCCAAAAGTGTGGTCACTCTCGTTTCTGAATCCTTGCTGGGGGTCCCACTCGATATATATTGGCACTGACGTAACCAATCCACTTCCTCACAAGTACCAACCAGTGTGCCTTTTTCTATAATCTGTTCTCGGTCGCAAAGGTTCAGCACACGTACTCCTGAGATGTCAGTGGTCCTGACCAAGGTTCGAGCTACTTTCCATGGAAGGTCATTGTTTACCCTTTCCACAAGTACACAACGGTGAGCTTGCCCAGCGTTTCGAGGTAGACTAACCGGAACAATCGTTTCCGATCTCGGCGGAAGAACAATCTTCTTGATGCTGTACACGTTCCCTGGTAACGCATCTTCCATAAAAAGTTCCTCCTGTCCACATTTCAAAACACCTTGCTTAACGTCGATCTCACAACAATTATTCCTCATAAAGTCTAGGCCTAAGATGCAGTCGTCCATTATATCAGCCACGATGACATTATGCAGGTAGATCACGTTGCCTAGCTTCAACTCCATCTCCTTCTCTCCACGGACGGGTATACGCTGACCGGTGGCTGTTACCAAATTAAGGCGTTCTCGGTTGTATGCGGAGTCCCCAAGGAACTGACTTATAAGTTGGGAACTAACAACCGTATGAGAGGCTCCAGTGTCTATGGTCAGCTTACACGGCATTCCGTTGATCTCGCCCTTTATGATTAGGCTGTTCCCATCATGGGTTTGTGAGATCGAGATCCTTGGGGCTCTTTTAACATCAGCCAGCACCCGCCCCGCAGTTCTGGCTTTTACTCGTTTCCCTGCCGCTGCTGGGCGGTGCTGTTGGCCGCACTACCCTCCTGAGATCGTTCAATTTCCCTTTCTAGGGTTCGCTTAGGGCAGCTGGATCGAAGATGGCCCTTTTCCCCACAGCCATAGCACCTTGGGCTGTATCCTTTATTGCGGTCGCGAACTGTAGCTGCTGCAACCTCCCTGACGCGATGGGAACGATGATCCTGCCGCACGGCTTCCACTTCCAGTGCATGGGCCAAGGCGTCCTTAAGCGTCTCGTGGTGCCCGAGCCTCACAGCAGCTCTGACTTCCAGGTCGCGGATGCCGTCGATGAATGTCTGCACCAGGTTCCCTTCAATGAGCGCAGGTACAGACCGGTATGCTTTTCGCACCAGCTTCTCCACTTCTAGAGCCCACTGCTGCAGGTTTTCGTTGATGCGCTGCACACGATCTTTAAGCTGCGCACGAAAGACGTGTTCCAGGTGAGCGTCGCCATATCTCGCCTCCAATGCCTCAAGGAGTTGCTCATAAGTCACTTCCTCACCGAGAGCTTCCAGAACTGTTAAGGCCTGGTCGCGCAGGCCTAGTGTGAGAGCAGTCATGGCCTGATTTTTATTCCAGCCGTTCGCCTTCATAACAGCCTCGAACTGGATTTTGTAGGCTGACCAGGAAGAAGTCCCGTCGAATGGTGGCACCTTGAACCCACGTAGCGAAGGTGTAGTAGCTACTACGGGAACTGAAGTTCCCTCGCCAAGTTTGAGTTCGTCAAGTGATTTCCTCATGTCAGCCATTACGTTGTCAACCCGATTGTTCACTAGGTCAATTCGGGTTTCAGCTTCCGACAGGCGGTTTTCATGTTGAGCAACCTTATCTTTCACCTCCCTTATCTCTTTCCCGAAGGTAGCGTGAAGGTCCTTCATGAGAAGCATCTGTTCCTCCTGTCGGCGGGCCTGTTCCTCTTGTCCGCTCTGCAGCTGCTCTTTCAACTGACGGACCTGTTCCGCCTGCTGACGAGCCTGTTCCTGCAGCATCACCATCAGAGCACCTAAATCGGGTGCTGCAGATGGAGGAGCTACTGACGGGCCTGCAGCCGGCGGCTGGCCCTCCGACGTCAGCGGCGTTGCACCACCAAATCTTCTTTGGTCCGTCTCCTGCTGGCGTTGATTTCGGGTACGGACACCCTCCGTTTCCTCCTTAGGTAAAATCGGCATGATTTTATCCCACTTCTGACACCAATTGTTACGAGCTTGAGGTTCGTGACAATAAAAATTGCCGATAAAATTACCTAAATTAACACTTTAATTTACTTTACACAATTAGAGTTAAAACACTAATAATTTAAACACACTAATTCACTTAATTCCACTCCGAAGCTTCGCTTGTTTCGCCCAAATCAACACTCCTCGATCGCATCTTGCAGCGCCTATATATCTGAATTAGCAAAGAAATATTATAGCGTTCGAGTTTCGACTAGGCGCTGTCAGTTGAGCGATTTGTGATGTCATTTTCTCAATGCTCCCCTCGCTCTCGTTCCTGACACTAGATGGCGCTAGTTGACTTATTCATGCAACAATATTCTTCTATAAAATGTTGTACTTTTGTATTTGTTTATTTTTTTGTAATTTTGTACTGTTGGGTTTTGGTGTACAATATAGAGTAAATAAATAAATAAATATCTTGAATATTTACTAACTCTAAATTGTTTATTGTTGTTTATAGGAAGGCAGATTGAGGACCACTGAATCCTCGTCCTCATTGAGGATGGAAGAGAGGATTTACGACTAGAGGTGTGTCCTGAAAACATCAGGTCAGTGGACGTACTAGTGCCTCTAATTAAAAAACATGTGGTTGAGGCCGCCACAGTCCATACCGACTTCTAGAGGGCTTATGATTGTTTGGGGGAACAGGGGTACATACATAAGAAGGTGAACCATTCCGATCCTGATAACCCATTTGTTGCCCCTGATGGTACTCATACTCAAAGAATCGAATCGCAATGGCGGGTGGTTAAAATATTTTTCAGTAAATGCAATTATAACCACCCGGAAAACTTTTCAGATATTATTATAGAATATTTGTGGAGAAGGTCAGAGCAAAGAAAGAAAAAGGATCCTTTTATGGAACTAATTAAAGTAATTAACCATGTATATAAATAAATGTTTTTATAATATTATATTTGGTAGTTTCTTTTGATCAAACCCAGACGTATAAACCAGAAGGTATAAATCACAAAACCGAATCTGTCAACCCCAACTTCCACGTGGTCTTTCCGCTCTTACTCCTAGAGTGTATATGAAAATCCGGAAGCGCGGAGGAAATGCAGCCCTCGCCCGCTGTAACTAAGCGCAGGCAGCGTACGACCGTAGCGGCTGAGGCTGGTCGCCTGCACAGGTGGGCTAGTTGCCTGTGTTTAGTTACGCAAGGGCGAAAGGGCTGCACTTCCCGCAGCGCTGGAGCGGAAGCAGAGTCAAAATAGTGTTAATTCCCACCGTTTTTTCCCACCCTGAATACTCCCACATTCCCACCGGGACCCGAATGTGAGTTTTTCGTCGCCGGACGCCCTTTTTTTTATTAAACGAAAGCGAATTTTCCTTAAATGTAACAAAACTTTAAAAAATCATAAAGAGGGGGGGGGTTACGGCCCTTTTTCCTTTCAGGGGGAGGTTCCCCCCCTCCCCCCCACCCACTCGACGATCATATATTCATGCAGCAGATTACTAAAGAAAACCCCTTTTTTCCCCAACGGTTGTCGGTTCTTCGAGCTGTAAGGCCGGCCCATTGCCACTTCAGCTTACTAATCCGTTGGGCTATGTCGGTCACTCTGGTTCTACTGCGGATATCCTCATTTCTAAGTTTATCACGCAGAGAAACTCCGAGCGTAGCCCTCTCCATAGCTCGCTGAGCGACTTTGAGCGTCCTCATACGGCCAGCAGTGAAGGACCACGTCTCGGTTCCGTAGGTCGTCACTGGCAACGCGCACTGGTTGTACAACTTAGTTTTCATGTTTTAAGGTATACCTGACGAGAAGATGCGTCGTAATTTCCCGAACGCTGCCCAGCCAAGTTGAATCCGTCGATTGACCTCTCGGTCGAAGTTGGACTTACCTAGTCGGACTATTTGTCCCAGGTAAACGTACTCGTCAACAACTACGAGCTTAGTGTTCAAATAATAAATCAAACAAATAAATTCTAAACGAAAGAAAGTCAATCAAATTATCTATCACTTACTAATCATTACAGTCTCATTGAATAATCTACAATGACAATAAGAAAAATACCGCAGTACAATACAAGCGGAGCGAACTATCTTCATACCTTTCCCATTTACTCAGAGTAGAAAAATACATTACTCGTTCGCTCATTGTAGTCTGCTGGGGTAATACCCGTCAGCCGCCAGCTAGAATTGCCATCATTATTTACAATATACCTTAAAATTATAATGTTGCCAATAAAAAGTTTTAAAAAGTACGAAAAAAAATAGTTAGGATTAATTATAATGTTGTAAAACTTAACGTTTTTTAAATATGTTTTAAAACGTGTTTTAAACAGGTATGTATTTTTTCCAGTGTTTTAAACAGTGTTTTAAACACTTGCTTTAAACAAACGTTTTAAACATTGCCAACCCTGCCTACGGTTCCGTTGCCCTACCCGAAATTTTCCTAACTTCAGCTAAGTTCCCTAACTACCTAGTTTTGTGTTGAAGTCTCCCATCAACACCGTGTAGTGGGTTTTGGAGGAATGCGTGGCTCTGGAAATATCCTCATACATTTGCTCCACCACCTCATTGGGATGTGCCGAGGTTGATGCGTAAGCCTGAATGACCTTCAGCGAATACCGTTTGGTGATTCTGAGTATCAGGTACGCGACCCTCGTCTACACACTCCCAGTCTTTACAACGTTGTTGACGAGAGACTTGTGGACGATAAATCCAACACCTCCTTGGAACAGGTGGTCGCCCTCCCGGTGATAGAACAAGTTGCTGGACTCGAGGATTACCGTGTCATACCCTCTTTTCGGACCTCGGATAATCCAATAATATGCCACCGCAACTTGTCTATCTCTTCTTCCAGCTCCAGCATCTTCTCGTCAGTCCTCAGAATGCGTGCGTTATATGTTGCCAGGTCGAGTCGTCGTAGGTGGCAACCGAACCTCCACCGGAGACTCTTAGCACCCCCTGCCCCGCCGTTACCATGGTCGCCACCGTAGCCAGGACTAGCGGGGCCGCCGGGGACTGGGACCGTTTGTTTGTGTCGTTACTCATGGAGGGATATTTGCCATAGTTGCACCGCTTGGCGAGCGGGTTGGCAACCGCATTTTTATTATATTATTGTTGTTATTAGGAAGATGCTGCTGCCCATCTCCTGCCTGTTTCCCTCTGTCGCCTCTTACGACACCCACGGGAAGCTATGGGATAGTGGATATTCTTAACCGCCACTACATGGCTAAAATCATTCGGAATCGAATCGAAATACACATACGCTTTAAAATCTGTGAGTAAACAATAAATCACCGATGTTTTCCAACTCTTAGGGTAAATTTTTTTTTCCAAATTTATATGGGACTGATTTCGAGGTATACCCTATCCAAAAAAAGAATTATCAAAAACGGGCAAGTCTGTAAAAAGTTATGCGTGGTCATAAATAAAAAAAATATACTCGTCTGCTTGAGAACCTCCTCCGTTTTTTTTTGCGTCGTTTGAAAAATAGTCTGTCTTTCTCTTAAGAGAACGGCAACCCCCCCTGTTCCCTCTAATTAATGATTTAATAACTTTAAATTTATCATGACATTGAAATTGTGAATATAACATGATATTATAAATCATATACTTAAACTAAATCGAATAAATTGATATTTTAGAATCTATTGTCACCTGTTTTTTTGTAATTTGAAAAAAAGTTTGCATGCTGTATCTCATGTCTAAATATATATATATATATATATATATATATATATATATATATATATATATATATATATATATATTTAGGCTGCGTATTTAGCAGGGATGGGAGATATGATAAAGATATAGAACGACGAGTGAATGCGGGAAATAGAGTAAATGGGGCCCTGCACTTTATTGTGAAGAGTCAAAATGTGTCAAAAAAGGCACGTATGGCAATTCACAATGCTGTGTTGGCCCCTACTTTAACGTATGGTAGTGAAAGTTGGGTGTGGCAGAAGAAGCACGAGAGTAGAATCCACGCAGTAGAAATGCGGTCGTTAAGGAGTATGTTAGGGCTGAATCTGAACGACAGTGTAAGAAACTGTGTAATAAGAGAAGAGTGTGGTTTGCAAGATGATTTTGTGACCAGGATTAAGAAAGGAATGCTTCGGTGGTTTGGTCATGTGGAAAGAATGAATGAGGAGTGACAAAGAAAATTTATGTTGCAGAAGTGAATGGCAGAGTCGGAAAGGGACGTCCTAGGTGAAAATTTATCGACCAAATAGGCGATTTATTGAAAACGGGCCAAATTAGGAGTACCCTAAACCGACGAGCATGTATGCGTAGGTGTATGGATGTGAAGGTGGTGAGAGAGGTGTGTCAGGATCGTGCCAAATGGAAGTCTGTAGTGTCTGCCTACCCCTCTGGGTGACAGGCGTGAGTGTTTATGATGATGATGATGATGATATATATAACTAACATATTTTTACTAAAACATTAATGAAAAAATAATAATAATTCTATTCATGGCAAATAAAGAAATTTAGATTTGAATTTGAATTCGAATCTGATCAATTTACCGTCAGACTCATAAAAGTCGACATCAATTTAAGAAATGCTTAAAGTTGCTCTCTCTTTTCTTTTTACTAAATAAGTATGAAAAAAGTACTTATAGAGAACTGATGACTTTATTAAGTTTAGTCATTGACATTAATCTAATATAGTTTTAAAGTTAATTGAAAATTTTTATATATTTCAAAACTAAACATTAGGTACACGTTGCAGATAGTTAGCTTAATAAGATTTTTAGTTAACAGCCTAGCCTTTTTACTAAACGGTGCACTGCATGTCGCTGCTAACTCGCAAAATTAGCCTTTCAGTTAACAGCCTAGCATTTTTACTAAACGGCACCGTTCTTTTTGCAGCTACCTAGCTTAATTAGCCTTTCACTTAGCAGTCGTTTTTCACTAAACGGCGCCATTCATGCGCAGCTAACTAGCTAAAATTGCCTCTCAGGTAACAGCCTCACCTATTTAATAAGCGTCGCCGTTCATGTTGCAGCCAACTAACTAAATTTGCCTCTCATACCTGAGAGGCAAATTTAGTTAGTTGTTAGCTGTTACCACAGCTTTGACTATTTAATAAGCGTCGCCATTCATGTTGCAGCCAACTAACTAAATTTGCCTCTCAGGTAACAGCCTCACCTATTTAATAAGCGTCGCCGTTCATGTTGCAACCAACTAACTAAATTTGCCTCTCAGGTAACAGCCTCGCCTATTTAATAAGCGTCGCCGTTCATGTTGCAGCCAACTAACTAAATT
The DNA here is from genome assembly GCA_907164705.1 of Parnassius apollo. Taxonomy (NCBI): domain Eukaryota; kingdom Metazoa; phylum Arthropoda; class Insecta; order Lepidoptera; family Papilionidae; genus Parnassius; species Parnassius apollo. The sequence continues at coordinate 1,292,597 of CAJQZP010000898.1, read as the reverse complement.
TGCCTCTCAGGTAACTGCTTTGACTATTTAATAAGCGTCGCCATTCATGTTGCAGCCAACTAACTAAATTTGCCTCTCAGGTAACAGCCTCACCTATTTAATAAGCGTCGCCGTTCATGTTGCAACCAACTAACTAAATTTGCCTCTCAGGTAACAGCCTCGCCTATTTAATAAGCGTCGCCGTTCATGTTGCAGCCAACTAACTAAATTTGCCTCTCAGGTAACAGCCTCGCCTATTTAATAAGCGTCGCCGTTCATGTTGCAGCCAAATAACTAAATTAGCCTTTCAGGTAACAGCCTCGCCAATTTAATAACCGTCGCCGTTCATGTTGCAACCAACTAACTTAAATTTGCCTCTCAGATAACAGCCTCGCCTATTTAATAAGCGTCGCCGTTCATGTTGCAGCCAACCAACTAAATTTGCCTCTCAGGTAACAGCTTCGCCTATTTAGTAAGCGTCGCCGTTCATGTTGCAGCCAACTAACTAAATTTGCCTTTCAGGTAACAGCCCCACCTATTTAATAAGCATCGCCGTTCATGTTGCAACCAACTAACTAAATTTGCCTCTCAGGTAACAGCCTCGCCTATTTAATAAGCGTCGCCGTTCATGTTGCAGCCAACCAACTAAATTTGCCTCTCAGGTAACAGCCTCGCCTATTTACTAAGCGTCGCCGTTCATGTTGCAGCCAACTAACTAAATTTGCCTTTCAGGTAACAGCCCCACCTATTTAATAAGCGTCGCCGTTCATGTTGCAACCAACTAACTAAATTTGCCTCTCAGGTAACTGACTCGCCTATTTAATAATCGTCGCCGTTCATGTTGCAGCCAACTAACTAAATTTGCCTCTCAGGTAACAGCCTCACCTATTTAATAGGTGTCGCCGTTCATGTTGCAGCCAACTAACTAAATTTGCCTCTCAGGTAACAGCTTCGCCTATTTAGTAAGCGTCGCCGTTCATGTTGCAGCCAACTAACTAAATTTGCCTTTCAGGTAACAGCCCCAATATTTAATAAGCGTCGCCGTTCATGTTGCAGCCAACTAACTAAATTTGCCTTTCAGGTAACAGCCCCACCTATTTAATAAGCATCGCCGTTCATGTTGCAACCAACTAACTAAATTTGCCTCTCAGGTAACTGACTCGCCTATTTAATAATCGTCGCCGTTCATGTTGCAGCCAACTAACTAAATTTGCCTCTCAGGTAACAGCCTCACCTATTTAATAGGTGTCGCCGTTCATGTTGCAGCCAACTAACTAAATTTGCTTCTCAGTTAACAGCCTCACCTCCCCCCCGAACGGGTTCCCGCCTTGTCGTGGCGGGGGGGGGGGGCTTAGTAGCCGTGGCTTGGTCTTCCACGGTGAACAAAGAGGAACCCACGTGGCTGGCCCGAGGTGAAGGGCCGGCCTGAGGTGGCCACTACGAGCGGGCTTGGGGAGCCCACTTCGGATGTGTGCTGGTGGACTGCAGCGAGTGGGGACTCCGCACCCTCTACCGCTGCAGCCGAGGTGGAGTCGCAGAGGAAGAGGAGTGTTGGTATGGCGATGCGCCACTTGCCCAATCCTCCGCGACTCAAACGGGGCCTCACCGTTGATGCGGTGGTGATGGGGCTGCGGGGGGAGAGGATTGTCGGTATTGCGAGGCGCCGCTCTCCCTATCCTCCGCAGCCTATCTTGGTTGGCGGCGGAGCCATAGACCAGATCCGCCGCTGGGGTCGGGAAGGCTAGTACTACTAAGTGCTCGTTTTTCCTGGCCCCATGGCCTTCGCACATCGGACGCGGGGGCGTCTGTTGCGCAGATGCAATTGGAGGCCGTGGAGGAAGGCGTGCCATGTGTTCTGGTGCGCCTTACTTGGGAAGGAGAATGGGGAGGAATATTCCTCTCCCGAGGAGGTGCTGCCATGGGGCGGCAGTCGCTGGTAGGGTCGCGGAAGTGTGCGAAAGCGTTCCCGTAGCCCTCCCAATATGCGACGAAGGTGGAACACCATGGGGTTTTAGTCGGTGCGAGTCCGACATAACCCGTCCTTGCCCCCCGCGAGACAATTGGCGGCATTATCGCTTAGAAGCGATCACTACCAGGCAACCATATTGCAGAGGATATAATAACCTGTGAGAAGGCTAGGGTGGGATGTAAGTACGGAAATTACAGGGCCGATGAAGAAGACGATAAGATTCCTATTCACTGACGCGACTGTCGCTTAAGAATGTCTATTATAATTCTTATAAAAATGTTTACAAACTGTGAAACATAATTCTGAAGCATTAAATTTCATGGTACATAAACACGATCGAACACTTAATTTAAGAAATAAGGTCGGGCCGCCCGTAACTTATTTAGATAATAAGAAAAGAGAATACACGCGTCAGCAATAAAATTTAACTTTTTTGTAAAAGAATTTTTGTACATTGGTACAAATATTTTAATTAAGTTTTCGAAAAAGTTAAGTACTGTAAAATGGGGTGAATAGAAATCTCGGGGTGAATAGAAACAAGTCTGGTTATTTGATAAAGTGTTCTCTAAATTTTTTTAAGATTGGCGAAATAAAGAAAAAATGTGAGCACAACGTAATAAGCAGTAGAAATAACCACACGTTCCCGATCTGTGGGAAAATCTAGAGCCAACTTAATTAAATAACCCCTTGTTTATTTCTTATCACCCCGTGGTTTCTATTAACCCCATTTTACCGATACACTATTCAACCGTGGTTTCTATTTACCCCCTTTTACCGATACAGTTAAAAACTTGGGATTTTTGAATGCTTTTATGGCTTACGTTGGCTAAATCTTAAGTGATACATCGTGTTCATGTACTACAGAATTGTAGCTTTGCAAAACACCTAGAGAAAAGTCTCCTTAGGTTTACTTACAATATCATATGTGGTAGAGCCATGCTGCAGTTATATCAGTAGTATAGTTGTAGCATGAACTGGCCGGCTCGACTGAGGAAGGACCATGCTCTCACAGAATACCAGCGTAGTTTAGCAGTAGTTTAATTGCTGATGTGTTTTGTATGGTGAGTGTAGAGAACCGGAGACCCTTTTTACTGGAAACGAGGCATTCTATCATATTCCTTACGGATGACAACGCATCTGCATTTTGATTTGTAATAATGGATTGATGTTGATGTGTATAGACTGCAGTATCCACTTACCATCAGGCGGACTGTGTGCTTGTTTATCACCCTATTCTATAAGAAAAATCCATTATTAGTTTTAAAATATTAATTAAAAAAACACAAGGTTCTTTGCAAAGCTATTTTCACCAATTTACTATCAATACTTATACAAATAAATATATTAGTTACCTTGAGCATTTAATATGAATTAAAATTGTCCCCTACATTATATAATTTCAATGAGTGCTATAAAAGATATTACAGCTTTACTCGTAACAAAAATGTCGCTCACAACGAAACGCCGCCATGGCCTACTTCGTAGTTTATGCTTGAAAACCGACATTTTGCTGAGTTATTGCTCAAAACAGAAAGTGGGCAGATAGAACAAATTAATGTAAGAATTAGTTATGACATTGAAATGTTTATACAGAAGTTAGTAATATAAGTTCCAAGACATATGCCAAGTATTGGTTCAAGGAGAGAGCTCTCACTTTATAACGATCATGTAGGTAAAGTAAATGACATAATTCTCTCAAAGATCAACGCACCGCAAACGCACTACTCTGCATACACTGTGCTCGATCTAGAAGAAGCTGTTATTTCCCAACAGTATTTCTCAATTTCTTGCAGTCGTCTGAATTGCTCCGACCAAATCGGTTTTAAAAGTAAAGTCTATTTTATTACGAAACTATATTCCAAACAAATTGAGTAACTGTATACTTTTGCAGGTGATATCTTTAAAAATATTCATAATAGAGTGCACTACACTGACTAGAAGTGGTCGAGAAGGTTAAGACTAATTTCATTGGTACTAACAATTGCCTATAATATTTAAATTTCAATGATGATAAAAAATCATAAGGTCAAATATTCATCATTGCGGCCTTAGACCTGAGCGTTGAGTAACAATAAACGATCGGGGAAATTGTTTCTTCGTATTTTATATACAAATTTAAGACATTTTTTTTAAGTTTAATTACATTTAACTATAACACATGTGGACAGCTTATAGGTGGTGACATAATCCTGTTGCTGTAGAAATCTTGGGATATTTTATCAAAAAAATTGCGACAAGTAGTTTTGACAGTCCTCTCTTGATGTTAACCTAACACCAACCAACCGAAACTGGTGAAAATCTGAAGGTTCTAAGTCAGAACTATATGACCGATGCATTAACACTTCCCAACCAAGCTCTCTCAGTTTTGCTGAGTGGCCAAATATGTGTGTGGTCTGGCGTTATCGTGTTAAAGACCACTCCTTTTCTGTTAATCGATTCCGCCCGATTTTTCTCAATTTATTGCTTGAGTCTCATTATTTGCTGGTGGTAGTGATCCAAATCGATGGTTTTGCAAGCTCATAATAAACGATACCCTTCCAATGCCACCCAATGTGATACACATAGCATCACCTTATTTCGTGTTCATCCGCGTTTCGCTACGCAGACTAGCTTTGACCATGATTTTTTTCGCACGTTCTTGTCATAGGTGATCCACCAGTCATCAATACATTTCAATAGAGAATCAAAAGTACACAATTCATTAGGTTTCTTTCAGTGAATTCGTGTTGTACCCAAATATAGTTTTTAACCTTTTATAACCAGACTTTTTCAAATGGATCAAAAAACTGTTTGTAGTCAATTCTCAATTCCTCGGCTATGTCGTAACTACTAATATGCAGTTCTTACCACACTTTTCAAAAAAATGGCATCCACTTTATCCGTATGACAGCTTGCTGCATCTTTTACATCAAAATTCCCGGACTGAAAACGCTCGAACTAACTTTGTGCTACTCTTATTGACACTGCATTGGACCTAATGTCCGTCACCATTTATTTTCGCGGCTTGAGTCACATTTTTCCCTTTTTTGTAATAAAACTTGAGAATGTATCGAATTTCTTCGTTAAATTCACTCATTTTGGCGGACAGAAAAACAATTGAAAACGGCTGGAAAGTGTTTTATGCTTTTTTTTTAATATCCTATATATATTGATATTAAAACCAGTCAGATACAAACAGTACAACCAGAGTATTTTTTTTTTTTCAATTTTATACAAACAAAATACGAGGAATCTTTTCCCCGACTTATTATAATATTATCTTGCTAAGCGTAACGATGAACTATCGACACCTAAACGAAAATTTCTAAACCGATCGAAAAGTACTTTTTTAAACATAAATGATACCAATAGGAAGTTGTACCCAAGCGAAGCGAAGGGTCGCTAGTAATTTCTAAAATTCTTACGCTTTGCGCGCTGTTTATATTTATTTATTTTTTCTGCTAGAGCTGGAGTTGGATTAGAATTCCCTTTGGCTTTTAATCCGCCATTTATACGCGTTTGTGTACCAAGAAATTCTAAATTAATACATGAGTATCGTATTATACTCGTACCTTACACACTGCCGCTGTTCCGATTTTATATCTTACTGATACCCGCTCGCTTCGCTGGGCGCACGATCATAGACGATATAACGTACCTAGCTATAAAATATCAATTTATGGAATTATTATAAAATCCGTTCTTAGTGAGCATCTACAATGCGAGTGAATGATTAACCACGAATTACGATATCTCCAAAACTATACACCAGATTCAAGTCAATCGGGTGTATAGTTTTAGAGATATTGTGATAAAGTCAGTCTGTCATTTATATGGCATATATATATATATATATATATATATATATATATATGTGTGTGTGTGTGTGTGTGTGTGCGCGTGTGTGTGTGTTATAGGTAAAACAATATTAAAAATTTAAAATTTACCAGTAGGTACCACCCGTCAAAATTGTATGTAAACAACAACGTAATATTCTCCCTTGGTTATAATAATAAAAAGAAACGTGGAAGGCGAAGGTATCTAAGCGCATACAGCCTTGAACGTGATGAACATGTTTTTATTTTATTGGTTATAAAGTTTTTTTGCATGAAAAAGTCATGTGTTGTTCACTTTGCTTATATGCCTTAAAAGTAAAAGTAAAGTTACAGCCTATATACGTCCCACTGCTGGGCTCAGGCCTCCTCTCATTTCTGAGAGGGTTTAGGGCAAGGAAGTGTCCGCCGCGCTGCCCAAATGCGTGTTGACGAACTTCACATGTCTTCGAAATATTTTTTTTCTTATTCCTCAGACACGCAGGTTTCCTCACGATGTTTTCCTTCACCGCCGAGTACGTGGTAAATCAGCACTTAAAATTGCAATTAACAATTTCATTGGTGTCGGCGGGGATCGAACCCGGGTTACTCGCGTTCTGTTATATTTACAGCGAGCGTTAACCACTGAGCTACCACGGCTTTTTGTATATGCCTTAACGGCAACATAAATACATTATTTTCTTTCTTATGCAAATTTATGGCATCTTACGAATGATACAGGTTTCATTACTCCGCTTTTATAGTAAATATTAAAACACTTACCTTTACATTAATTTTAGTAAGAGAAACGGAAACAGACTTTTTATTCAATATAGATTATAAATAGTACTTATTGAAAGTTATTTTTTTGTTTATTTTACCATGTTAATTTAGGAATTTACTACCAACCATTTAGATTTTGGAAGAAAAGATCTCGTACTGACGAGCGAAGTGTAGAGCACCCCCCACTAGAATGAGTTACGACCTATTAAAAGATGCTATCCACCATACCAGTGGACTTAATGAACTGTAATGATGATGAAGATGATGTATTAATATAATAATTATAAAAGTAATATTGCAAACCTGAGGAGGATGATCTTGAACACAGGTCCCACGAGGCCCTTGATGATAGCGGATGCGTTAAGGTGACACCTGCCGTGCAGCACTATGCCGTTCACCTGTTGAAAAAATAAAACTATATGAGCATTTGGTAAAAAAATAACTGGATGAAAAATAAGATTGATCTTTCTGACATCAGACGCAATTCAATGAAAACTCTAAGTACCGATTTGACTTTTGATACTGAAGGATAAAATTATGGAGTGTAGAAGTAGGGAGTACAGACTGTGTATTAAAAAGTGTCCATAGAAAACCGCTAAATAAGGGTGGCACCACTATAACTACGGGGTATACTTTAAAGAATGCACCGAAAAATATTAGTGGAATAGACGACTTTTTCGAGGTTATATTTATTAAATAAAATTATTTTAGATTTTAGAGCTACAGAGCAGTTTAGCAGCACACTTCAAACCGTCGACAACTGCTAAGTTCATTTCATCCCAGTAGCTACCCCAGCGCTGTTGTGGAGAGTTTTTTAACCGTTATTTACTGCTTACAGATGACCACTTATTCAACTAATCTACTATGGGAGTTGGTACTCCTTGCTTCCACACTCCATTGATAAAATTTATTAATTTTACAACAGACTATGTAAATCAAGAGCAGAAGTCCTGCAGAGCAAAGGTCCCTCATAGCATCAGAGAAGGGATATTTGCCACACTTGCTAAGTTTGGCAGATTTTATATAATTTTGAGTTGTTATTATAAAAATACAACAGTCCGTATCCTGTTTTCTCTCCGTCGTCTCTTTAAACTATATATTTTATAAGGTCAATAGGAACTGTTAGGAGAAAAATAGTCTATTTGTGAGTTTCTTGCCATTTCTTTCCATAAGGTATCCTCGCAGTAGCGATTGCGTGACATTTGACTTTCAAAAGTGCTTTGTACTTAAAAGTCAATGTTGAATAAAAACGTTTGACTTTGAACATTTGTCTAATTCCGAAAATGAATTTCGTTTAAGTGTCGTACTCATCGTTGTAGGGATTTAACAATTTCCTAAAATACAAACAAGTTACGAGGTGATTTTACTTTGACCGATATTCGACATCGACGACAACCACGAATAGGAAATACCGATTGAAAATTGAAATGCGGTAGTTGAATTTTTTAAGATGGTCGGTAAGTGTTCTTTTGCGTAAGTAAGTTAAATAAGTCGGTGAAAGTTCAATTTTTTGTTCAAATCATTGTAAATACAACTTGATTGGGCACTGTACTGTCTCTCAGCAAATTTAGATTTTACATAAATTTGTTTAATGACGTGATTATTCCCCCGTTTAGATTTTTTGTGAATCATATGGCGGGTTAATATGTATTTTTAAAATTGTCTGCAATTTATGTATGCAATTTTGTATATGTAATTTTATATATGTAATTTTATTAACATTCAGTCTTAGTAAATTATATCTAAGCCATCTAGAGATCTTCGCAAAACCTTTTTCAGCCTTTTCAAATACACCTTTCCAAGCACTATCAGTTTGTATTTTCTTTATTCCATACTTTATTTCATATTTCCTTCATTTATAGTACAATATGTAACGTAATTAACGCACACCCTCAGACACCCCAATTAGTATATTATGTTATAATCATAATACATACACTAAATTTTTAGTTAAACATTCCGGAAGAATGTTGTGGTCACGGTACAAATCCACGAACGCAAAGACTTTAACGTGCTTGAAATAAAGTTAATTTATCTTTATTTCTATTGAATGACAGGATTAGTAATAATACAAATAAAACTGCACTCTTAAAAGTCTTATTGCCTTAAGTTACGGTCCATTTCAGTTTGTTTTGACTGTACAGATTTAATGTGACTATAATTTACGTAGTTTTAATTATTTTTGGGATAAAAAATTACCTATATCGAAAATGATAGGAATCGATTCGATAGTGTGTTAATTATGTTACATGTTGTATATTCCAAGTACTATTATGGTGAGATATATCATAGTGCTGCAAGTGAACGTATACGTACTTACATAATAAAAGAATGCAGAAAAATCTATTGAATTATGTATCATGTTTCAATCAGAACAGACGTTAAACAAGAATAGTCTGGCTTAGTTTCGGAGTCGATTCCGTACGGCGGTTTTGTGTAGTGGATATGTTACCTACGGAGTAGCGGTAGCGTAAAAATTGTTTTTTTTTACAATTTATTTTCTTTTTTTTTATAGTATAAAGGCGACAAACGAGCACGCAGCCCACTTGTAAGTGGATGATGTGGCCGATAGAGATCTACATCTACCCTCTTTTAAGAATTAAAATGCAAATGCGTTGTCAAATTCTCCTGATTATTTTTGTAGTGATTTCTTATATTTACGCGAATACTACAAAATGGATAAAAGTAATTTTACGGACTTTATGGTGTTTAATTTTAATATTTTATTATGATGTCGTAGTTCAGATAAAGGGAGTTAAGGTGTATCCCTGAACAAAATTTTGCGAAAGTGCGTTTTTCAGACTCTATTATCTCATTAGTTATGAAAAAATAAACTACATCTATAAGCAAATAATTAATGTTCGATATCTTATCATCATATTCCACGTTCTAATTTGTTCTTGTTCTAATTTGTGCTATAAATACATTTAAATTCAACTTTTAAAAAACGACTAAAATTCTTGATTACATGCATCTATTGCTAAATGTAACGCTCTAATCATTTGAGGTTTACATTAATGGATAGATAATTTAAAAATCTATATTCTCCACGTTTCATTTAGTTTTTTAAGTTCGTTTTTCTTTTTTAATTGAAACAATTCCAAAAATTATGTGAATTCTATGATAAACGCAGAGAGAACGCAGATAACGCAGAGTGCGGGCGGCATTACGCGTTCGTACGAGGAGCGTATGGATGCGATGAGAATCACTAAGCTAACAGGAAGTCTGCAGTATGTCGACATATTCAAAATCGTCCTAACAATTATATTAGATTAGATTAGATTGAAAAGAACACCAACTCCTAGCAAGAATGATTGGCTATTGAAATTAAAAAGTATCCTTTTTTCAATAGAGAAGATTCTTCAACGCAAAACTAGGCACAAGAGAAAACGGTGAGCTGAAGTTAGGGAAATTTGCAGTAGGGCAACGGAACCTAAGGGGCCAGCAGCTGGCCGACTTTATGGAGAAAGAGGGACTCTTTATGATGAACTCTTTCTTCCAGAAGCGGCCCCACAGGAAGTGGACCTGGTCGAGCCCCGACGGTTCGACAAAAAATGAGATTGACTTCATTATGACGACCAGACGCCAACTGTTCAGTGATGTCTCAGTGATCGCAAGGGTGAAAACTGGCAGCGATCACCGAATGGTTAGAGGCACACTGAACCTAAACGTTAAGTTGGAGAGGTCTCGTCTAATGAAGTCAACGCTCCGTCCCCCCCTCGTGCTCTAATCCAAAATCCCGAAAACTTTCAGCTCGAGTTACACAACCGCTTTCAGTGCCTACAAGATTGCAATGCAGTGGACGATATGAATGACACGCTCGTGGAAACTGTCCATGCGGTCGGAGCTAAGTTCTGCAAGACCCGCCGCAGAAGAACACAAAAACTCTCCGATCACACTCTTAATCTCATGGCTGTTAGACGGGAGATGAGGCTGCAATCGTCAACAGATTTGACAGCATACAGGCAACTGAACAGACAGATCTCCAAATGCATGCGGCGAGACTTACGCAACTTTAATACTGCTCGTATTAAAGAAGCGATCGAGCGGAACCAGGGCTCCAAAGTCTTTGCCAGAGATCTGTCTGCCAGAAAGAGCCAACTGTCAAGGCTGAAGACTGAGTGTGGCAGCATCGTTTCCGGGACACCTGAGATTTTGAGTGAGATTGAGAGGTTCTATGGGCAGCTGTACACATCATTGTTGGAGCCACACGCAAGTGTGAGTAACGATCCAAGAGCAAGTCTTATCCGACACTATTCCGATGATATCCCGGACGTAAGTCTAAGCGAGATTAGAATGGCTCTCCAGCACCTTAAAAACGGCAGGGCCCCAGGCGAGGATGGCATTACAGCGGAGCTTCTGAAAGCGGATGGAACACCGGTACTTGAAGTCCTTCAGAAGCTCTTCAATTCCGTCCTCCATGGTGGCACTACTCCAGAGGCGTGGAGCAGAAGTGCGGTGGTCTTGTTCTTTAAGAAAGGCGACAACGCTCTCTTGAAGAACTACAGACCGATTTCCCTTCTGAGCCGCGTCTACGTGCTGTTTTCGAGAGTCATTACGAATCGTCTCGCACGCAGACTCGACGACTTCCAGCCTCCCGAACAAGCCGGTTTCCGAAAAGGCTTCAGTACCATAGACCACATACATACCCTGCGGCAGATTGTACAGAAGACTGAAGAGTACAATTTGCCACTTTGCCTGGCGTATGTGGACTATGAGAAAGCCTTTGATTCCGTCGAAATTTGGGCGGTGCTGCAGTCCCTTCAGCGGTGCCAAGTTGACTGTCGGTATATCGAAGTGCTGAAGTGTTTGTACAGTAGGGCTACGATGGCTATCCGAGTACAGAACCAGAGCTCGAAACCTATCCAACTGCAGAGAGGTGTAAGACAGGGTGACGTTATATCCCCGAAACTCTTCACCGCTGCTTTGGAAGACGTTTTCAAGCTACTGGACTGGAAAGGATACGGTATTAATATCAATGGCGAGTACATCACTCACCTTCGATTTGCCGACGATATAGTCCTTATGGCAGAATCGCTGGAGGACTTAAGCACTATGCTCAATGACCTCAATAGTGCCTCCCAACGGATAGGTCTTGAGATGAATATGGACAAAACAAAGATCATGTTTAATGTCCATGTCACACCTATTGCCGGTAGTTGTTGGGAGCACTATGCTCGAAGTTGTTGACGAGTACGTTTACCTGGGACAAATAGTCCGACTAGGTAAGTCCAACTTCGACCGAGAAGTCAATCGACGGATTCAACTCGGCTGGGCAGCGTTCGGGAAATTACGACACATCTTCTCGTCAGGTATACCTCAATCTCTGAAAACTAAAGTGTACAACCAGTGCGTGTTGCCAGTGATGACTTACGGATCAGAGACGTGGTCCTTCACTGCTGGCCGTATGAGGACGCTCAAGGTCGCTCAGCGAGCTATGGAGAGGGCTATGCTCGGAGTTTCTCTGCGTGATAGACTCAGAAATGAGGATATCCGCAGTAGAACCAGAGTGACTGACATAGCACAACGGATTAGTAAGATGAAGTGGCAATGGGCCGGCTATATAGCTCGAAGAACCGATAACCGATGGGGAAGAAAGGTTCTCGAGTGGCAGCCTCGTACCGGTAGGCGTAGTGTAGGGCGACCCCCCACTAGATGGAGTGACGACCTGGTAAGATATGCAGGAAGTCGATGGATGCAGGTGGCTCAGGACCGTGCTTTGTGGCATTACTTGGGGGAGGCCTATGTTCAGCAGTGGACTTGTGAAGGGCTGTGATGATGATTATGATGAATAGAGAAGATGGCTGGGGTACCACAGGCTCGTTATCCATCGAATAATTAATAAAATTAAATCCAAAACCAAGTCTGACAGTAGAAATTCTTACATCGCCACTACAATGGAAAAATGTTGATTTTAATCAATTTTAATATTATTTTTGCATGTAGGTATATAAAAATGTTAACACTTCAGGTGTTACCTATAACTGTCCCATAACTAGGCACGTTTCCTATAATTTCTGTGGAGACTGAGCCGTTCGTGAGTGATTTTCAAAAATAATTGTTTACAAATTAAAATATTTAGCGGGTTTGTACTCAAACACGTAATAATGTCAAGGATTGATGCTTAAAAAACAAAACAGCGACAGTAGGACTGATGCGAACTCGGAAGTCGTAACACCTGTCCAATGGTGAATTCGAACTCATGAGTTTCCGAGTTTGCTAACCACTCCTAAGACAATCAGTTTTACATTAGGTACTTTCTTACTTACTTATCTTCACGCACAATCCGTAACGGGGTAGCCAGAGAGAACAGATCGCCAAGTGTCACGATCCGTACGTACCTCTTTCACTTCTTTCAGGTTCATTATCTTCTTCATACATGCACGTCTAGGTATCCGAGTACTCTTGACATTCCCCTCTTTTAGATTAGGTAACGGGAATATAAATATAGCTTATAACTATTTAAAAAAACACACACACACACAGATACAAATACTTTGTCTTCAATAAAATAGTAAACGCTATCCCTGTGTGGCGTTTTCATATAGTAGCCGCTACCTTATACACCGATTGGCGGTATTCCAAAATGCGTCGGCATACGTGCAACTCTCAAGAGATCAGCTGTTAATGTATGCAAATGCGCAAATTATTGGCCTGCTGTATGTTACGATTAAGATGGCGCCAAAATGCAATAGAGTAACAATAATACGCGGGAAAACAAATCTTGTGAATAATACTATAATATATATTTGTACTATAAACATATTTATTAATAAATATGTTTGTGTGTGTATTTCATTTGTATTATATACGCAATCATCTGATCATACCTTTAGATTTTTATCTCCGAGGTACTATTAAGCACTCTGTATTCCAAAAATATAGTCTGAAATATCCGCTATGCAACGCGTGCATTCAGACATTATAAGCTGGTGTCGCAAATGCATAGAGGTACAAGATGGACATATTGAACAACATCTGATTGTCAAGATCGAGATTTAATAGTGAAGAATTAGTGTTTGTGTATAATTACCACAATCGGTCAAATTAAAATTTGAAAAAGTTGTGATAATTGATTCATAAAGTAATTACAGCTGAGTGAGTGAGCACATGAGTATTTATATATGTACCATATTATATTATTCATTTATATTACTATTTCGCCAAACCACACACATGTTTCTAATTGTTCCACTGCAATCCGGTCCATCCTGAAATTGTCAGGAAGAAATCGAAGACCATTTTTGTTCATATTTATGTATTTTTAGCTTGAACAAATCAAGATTTATAGCGAACAGTAAAGTGTTATCTATCTATCTATTTATCTAATTGGTTTCATTGTACCAGTCGGCTGCTTGATGTGGAACAAATTTACGTCATCTAAAAACATCTTACAGTTGGTATCATAAGAGTGACCGACTACTGAAAATGTCTTTTCTTGATTCCTAGAACTGACCTCTCTAATATTTATTGTTATGTTAAGTGAGAAAATAAAAGTTTCCTTACGATAAAGTGGATACTGTGGACCATAGACATAACTTATTTATAGAATAAGGAGTATCCTTAACCGACGAGCATGTATGCGTAGGTATATGGATGTGAAGGAGGCGAGAGAGATGTGTCAGGATCGTGATAAGTGGAAGTCTGTAGTCTCTGCCTACTCCTCTGGGTAACAGGCGTGAGTTTTTATGTAGAATAAGGGCAACAAATGATCACCCAGTGGACTGTGACAGGCGGCCCTAAGGGTAAGTGGATTCTGTGGTCCATAGCATGTATGACTCGAAATGTAGATGCGTTGTAACCCCTCATTAGCAGTAGAAAGGTCTCCGGTTCTATACACTCACCATGCGAAATACAGCAGCATTAAGCTGCTAATTTACGCTGGTGGTATGTGAGAGAATGACCGACCGACTTATGCTGAAACCATAATATATCTGCAGCGTGGTCTCCCCACGCAAAAACAAGTAACACCGATACACGATCAAAATTCATATGCGTTGCCTTGAGAACTAAGAGTCATGCTGTATTAGCAGATAAATGTCTTATTATAATAGCCAATGTTGAGAAAGGTCACGCAAAGGCAAAGTCTAAATAAGGCAATATGTCTTCAACTTTAGACGTAGCAATTTTTGAGCTTACGATATTAGTTTCGGCTTGAAACAGCTTGGGACTGTTAAAAGTTTGAAAATTACATTTGTAGCGTTTTTATGGTATGGCACATATTTTTTTAAAATAATTTTTTTCATAGACTACAGTATAAATTACCTACAGCTTTTAGGTTTGACGGCTAAGTAGCGCAGTGGTTTAGCAATGAGTTGCTCCGCTAAGGGACGCGGGTTGAAATTTCGCACGGAACAAGTATTAGTAGGCCTACAAGTAATTATACCGGGTCTGGATGTATATACTTGTGAAATTTATATATGTAAATTGCCTCGGTAGAGGCATACAGGAAAAAATTCAATAGTACAGAAAGTAATAGTGTTTGGACTCTGTTTTTTGTTTAGGTGTTCGTCTGGATTGCCAGTGAACATACTGCAGCGTTTGTGTTTAAAAGCTGGGCTTTAGGGTTCCGGTGTCAGTATAAATACAGACGTTATTTCAGGTCTTCTCTGTTTGAAGTTCATCACCATCAGGTAGACTGAAAGTTTATTAATCATTTCAGATTCACAAAAAAGATGAGCGCTTATAACCAGAGTTTTACGTGGTAAATCACTTCCGGAGCTACATTATGATTGGGTCGACTCTACAGGGAAAAGACCACGATTCCACGGAAGATTAATGTAAAATAGCAGCCATTTTAGTGGAAACGAGACATTCCATCTTAGACCTCATGGTAGTCTATAGGCTGCATTTTGACAACGCATATACATTCTTATTCGTAACTGAAGATACTCGTAGATGTAGACGTCTATGTCCTACGGCATGCACCTACCATTAAGTAGACTGTGTGCTCGCTCGTTTTTTATTCTTATTATACATATAAACAAAAACATAAAATATGGAGACCGGCGGCAGAGCACAACGCTTAAAGTAGGGTTGCCAGATGGTCGTGATGCGTCTGGATTCTCCCGACATTTTAATATATCTCCAGACTTCCGACAAAACCCAAAATCTCCAAACAGCTTTTCGGAAATTTAACGTATGGCCGCTGATTTAATAAAAACTGAGTTAGTAATTAGACTGAACTTTGAAGAAAATTATTTGTATTTTGAATCTAGTGAATACTTACAAAGGAACCAAATTGGTGGACTCACTAAACAACATGTGGCAACATAACTATTAAGTGTATAAATTAGTTACGTGTCAACAATTTTATCTCTTTTTGTAGCCTATTTAAAAAATAAACTTTTTATTTAACATTTTTGTTTTTCCCGACAACAGCTGCAAAAGCCTTTCGTAAGACCGAACTCGTAAGACCAAAAAAATATTTTGGTCTTACGATCTGGCATTCTCTTAAGGTGCGAAAAGCTAGGTAGTGCAACTGCAATCGCTGAACCACCTGCCAAATGGGCCGATTATGAAAAGTTCTCTTCAAACCAGATTAGACCTTACACCAACAGTGAACTTTTGCCTACTGATGATGAACAAGCTGCATTAGGTCGGATACGGAATAGGGCGCCAACATTCGATCAGACAAATAACAATGAGAGCTTCCGCCCACTAGATGGCGTTAGTTGGGACTGAGAGTAAATTTTATGTCACACCATGTCATTTAATTGAGAAGTTAGTTAAATGAAAGTTCATCATTTTCTAACAACGAAAAATCAAAAAAATCACAAAACAATGCCTTATTGGTTTGCCATTTAACTTTTTGTATATTTTAACATTTGAATTTTCTACTTTTAAGAATATCCGTAGTTTGGTTTATTTATTTCTAATCTAATTATTTTTTTATAGAATAAGTGTGATAAATGAGCACATAGTCTACCTGATGGTAAATAGATGCTGTGGCCCATAGACATCTACATTATTATCATCATTCAATTAAGAATCAAAATGCAAATACGTTGTCACCCCTGAGGACTGAGATGGAATGCCTCGTTTCCAGTAAAAAAGGGTCTACGGATCTCTACACTCACTATACGAAACACAGCAGTATTAAGCTCCTATTTTACGCTGGTATTCTGTGAGAGCGTGGTCCTTCCCCGATCGAGCCAACCCGTTTTTGTTGCAACCACAATATTCCAGAAGGAAATATTAAACTTTACATTCTTCTAACAAATTAACTTTCCCGCTATGAAATCTGTTAAATATTTCACCTATATCCAAAGTGGCGACGGCCTGATGGCAGAAAAAGTCGTGGATGCCCTCATTTTCTTAAGTTTATGCACAAATTTTGATTTGATTAATGATTTTCCAAAAATCTGTACAAAAGCCTCGGTCGTCATCTTTAATATACGTACCAAAAATAGAAACGGCACATCACTCAAGAATGAACAACGCAAATTTTGTATATACCATTCGATCATTAGCGTCATTCATTCGTGGCCATTCATTGAAATATCTCAGACATTCGTCTCGCCGTTCACTTCATACTTACTTATACTTCAGCTATCTTGGACACCTTCCAAATATTAGACACAAGCATAGATTAACGAGATAATTATCAAACATAATAGATCTTAGTTTTCGACATTCACTAGGTCTTGAAGTATCAAACCAAAAGGCTAAAAAGCCTGTATTAAATAGTCCCATGCGAATTTTTTTTATTTTTTTTTTATTTTATAGAATAAGGGTGACAAACGAGCACACAGTCCACCTGATGGTAAGTGGACGCTGTGGCCCATAGACATCTACATTTATCCTCGATTAATAATCAAAACGCGTTGTCACCCCTGAGGACTAAGATGGAATGCCTCGTTTCTAGTGAAAAAGTATCTCCTGATCTTTACACTCACCATACAAAATACAGCAGTATTAAGCTGCTATTTTACGCTGGTATTCTGTGAGAGCGTGGGCCTTCCCCAGTCGTGCCAACTGCAGTGTTGCTCTACCACGTATAAAGAATCAAACCAAAAGTTTAAAAAGCTTGTATTAAATAGTCCTACGCGAAGTTACGTTGTAATAATATATACATTTATAAAATATAAGTAATGATTTCTTAAATTTACGCGAATACTACACATTAAATAAAACTAAATTTACGGATTCTATCGCGTTTAATTAATTACTTTTACTTATTTTTAATTCCCGACGGGCTAACAATGACATTCGGACGTCAAACATCTCAGTCCCCCGTGACCATGGGTGCTGTAAAGCACCCGAAACGTCGGGAATTAAAAATAAGTAAAAGTAATTACTTAAAAGCGATAGAATCCGTAAATTTAGTTTCATTAAAAATAAGTATATATTTGTAATAGTAAAAAAACTGGCTATAAACTAAAAAAAAACTTAATCTTAAAATCATATAAAGTAATCTTAACTAAATATTAAGACATACTCGTAATTAACTCTTTAAAAAAATTTCGAACAGAGAAATTGTACGAACACATGAAAGAAATGAATGGATCTAGGTTCTGGGCTATATTTTATCCGAAAATCTTGAGTTTTTCAAACAAACGAAACATTTATAAAATAATTCAATAAAATATTTGTACGGATTTTATCGTTTACCTTATTTTTAATTTCGACGTTTCGGGTGCTTTACAGCAATCATAGTCATGGAGGGGACTGAGATGTTTGACATTCTAATACGACTACGACGTTAGCCTAGTTACCTTCAGTGAAGGTAGCCGGCCTATTAGTATTCATCATCATCATCATTGCAGCCCTTCACAAGTCCACTGCTGAACATAAGACTCCCTCAAGGAATGCCACTAACACGGTCCAGAGCCACCTGCATCCATCGGCTTCCTGCATGTCTTACCAAGTCGTCACTCCATCTAGTGGGGGAACGCCCTTTACTTCGCCTGCTGGTACGATTCTGCCACTCAAGTACCTTCTGTACAAATTTAGCCGGTTATTGCAAAATAAACCCGTATACAATACCATGTATTATAAACCAGTGCTTGACTACTATCCCAACTTTGACTGCTAATTGTGAGGTCCCGGGTTTGAGTCCCAGGTCGGGCCAAAAAATCATCAGTTATTGAGTTTTTCCGTCAAGAAATTCTCAATAGCTGCCCGGAGTCAAGAAGTTGTCAGTGTCCCACCTCCGCGCCTTGAAAAGCACGTAAAGCCGTTGGTACCGTGCTTTATCTCTCACCGATCTTGTCGGTTTACCGTCCCATCGGACTATGAGAGTGAGGTAATAGAGAGTGCACTTGTGCTTGCGCATATATTTGTTCACTATAATCCTGTCCTGTGCCGATGGCTAGTCTCCGTTCCAGCCGCCGTGTCCGAAATTCGGTCTGGAGGACAGTTTTTGTTATTATCTCACTTGTAGGTAAGTGGTAATGCAACTGAAAGTACCAAAGCGCACTGATTTAGCTTAACAAAAGAGTATTTACTGTTGCCTTGAATATACCCATATCGTAAACAGATGGAAATACAAATAAAGCTTTACTATTCTAATCATATGCGTAATGCGTAGTATGGCGACCAAAAAGGGGTGGAGACAATCCTAGTGTCTGGAGACCCGATGAAGGAATAGAGAGGGAGGAATTAAGTCATGCAGTTCCTATGCACATCTTCAAAATGTTTCATAGTAAGTGCGACAGACTTCATTAACAATCGTAATACGTACGACTAACAGAAGGGTAAACAAAAGATTAGAAACAGAAATTGTAAAAACTAAATTTCTAGTCTACTCATCAGTATCCTGTGCAATCAGCTTATTGTAATATATATATATATATATATATATGTGTGTGTGTGTATACCAGAAGGTGAATAGTCTGATAAAAATACATCTTTTATATACTTAGAAAATTTAAACGAAAAGAAATAAAAAACGAAAGAGGCTTTATTCGATGAAATTGTTTAAAAATGAACTTCCAAAACAACACACACACACACACACACACACACACACACACACACACACACGCACACGCACACGCACACGCACACGCACACGCACACACGCACACGCACACGCACACGAATTTTCTAATCTTCTTAATCTGGCTGTCTGGCTGAAACCGAAGCATTCCTTTCTTAATCCTGGTCACAACATCATCTTGCAAACCACACTCTTTTCTTATCAAACAACTTCTCATCCTGTCATTCAGATTAAGTTTCAGCCCTAACATACTCCTTCATGACCGCTTGAGATTACTAGATTTATTTTGGCACGTAATCAACTGAGCAAAGGCATGAACTACTATCAATAGGCATAAACCAGCTCTTCCAAGAAACATGTTGTTTATTTACTAAACACTACTAAGAGCGCAAGATATAGGTGCCTAAGTACTGGACGTCAATTGGTCAAACTGACTTTTGCATTGCGCACTATAGAATTGCGCGAAAAATCGAACTTAAATGCGTATTAAAAATTTCACTATAAATATTTTAATCAAGTTTTGATTATTTTTATGTTGTGCCTGAATTTTGTTGCATTTTTCTTTAAAACTTAAAATAGACCGTTGTGACATCATTCGGATAATTGATGTCTGAAGAGTAAAGTTGCAAGTTTACTAAAATTTACGAAAAAGTCGGGACTTTTGGGTTGTTGTAGGTAGAAATAAATATTAAAAATATTGAGTTTATTTTTTTTAAATTAAGAGGCTCTAACTTTAAACAAAACAAATATACTTAAAAGAAATTTAATGACACTTAATTTTTAGGTTGCCACAACATGTATGTATTTACAATTGGACTTTACTCCCGAATCCCCCAACTTGGACCACCAATTAAGTCTAAAAATCACTTCAAAGTTTAGTCTAATTACCAATTCTGCTTTTGTTAAATTTACGAGAAGCTGTTTGTTTGGAGATCATTTCAACGTGGTAAAGCTATGCTGCAGTTATATTAGTAGTATAAATGTAGCACGAATGAGTCGCCTCGACCGGGGAAAGACCACGCTCTCACAGAATACCAGTGTTTAATAGTAGCTTAATGCTGCTGCGTTTCGTATGGTGAGGTGTAGAGAACCGAAGAACCTTTAGTGGTCAGGGGTTACAACGCATCTGCGTTTTGATTCCTAATCGAGGATAAATGTAGATTTCAAGTAAGAAAGTTCGTTTGAAAATTGTAATCCTGTAAATGCAATACATGACTACCAATAGCGTAACGGACACGTGATCGCTTCGTGATTTCGTATTTGAAACGCGCGTCGTACAATGAAGCCCGAGTAACGATATGACTTTGAACGCACTTGACCTGGAAACCATCGAGTGGGGTCTCCAGTATAAAAGTAACTTAAAAAAGTTTAGAGCTGTGGTAGCTCAGGTGCTAAACGCTCACTGTAAACTTCACAGTACGCCAGCAACCCGGTTTCGATCCCCGCCGGCCCCAATGAAATTTTTAACTGTAATTTTAAGCGCTGATTTAACACGTGCTCGGCGGTGAAGGAAAACATCGTGAGGAAACCTACGTGTGAAAAATAAGAAAGAAAAAGTATTTCTAAGGCAGGAAAGGTCAGCCGTCGTAGAGTCTACATCACCTGAGGATGCCTCGTGTAGAGGCGAAACACGTGTCGTATAGTCATCGATGGTGTGTCTTTCCCGGAATAGTGGTGTTGGGAGTAGTGGTGCCGGGAGTAGTGGTGTTGGGAGTAGTGGTGTTTGGAATAGTGGTATTGGGAGTAGTGGTGCTGGCATTAGTGTTGACGGGATTAGTGCACGCAATTGAGTGAGTTTGGGAGGTGCTCTTCAATCCAGGTAAGACACACCATTGTATTTAATTAAGCGGATGGTTGCGAATTAAATATTAATACTATGTATAAATATAAAAAATAAATTATAAACAGCTTCGAAGCGAACATCTCATTTCCAGGGGTTATTATCAACCCTGAGTTCCTTTATAACCCTTTTTAAACAAACGAGTGACGACCAGGTAAGCACCATGGAAAGTCGATGGATGGACAAGGAAGTCGATGGATGCAGTTGGCTTAGGACCGTGTTTTTTTGGTATTCTTTAGGGGATGCCTATGTTCCGCAGTGGGCTTGTGAAAGGCTGTAATAATAATGATGATGATGAAACAAACTTTGTAAACAAAAAAAAAACAGCTAGCTAAAATCAACACTCACCTCCAAGATTTCATCACCGACTTTGACAGCTGGGGTGGCCTTCGCAGCCGCTCCGGCTGGATGCATACCGCACACGAACACCGCCATCTTGCTTCGGTCTCGATGCCCGGCCAGACTGAGACCGAGCCCGGCTTTCGGGGTCCGCTCCAACTTGACCACAACCACGTTGTCTCCGAGCGATGCATACTTCTTTCGGATTTTATCTGTAGGACAATATATTTTGTTAACTATCAACTGTAGCAATCTAATGGTTTATCAAATAGTATGATTACTTGTTATTGTAGGTTTTTTAACTGACTTCAAAAAGGTACTCAATTCGGCTGTATGTTTTATTTATGTGTTACCTCAGAACTTTTTTCTGGGTGAACCGATTTTCTTGATTCTTTTATTTGAAAGCTGATGCTTCTAGTGTGGTTCCATATAAATATGATCAAGATCTGACTAGTAGTTTTTGAGTTATCTATAATAATGAGAATTTACTTAATTACTTCGAATACATTATTGTGTGTAGGTGACAAACGAGTACACAATCCACCTGATGGTAAGTGGATGCTGTGGTCCATAGACATCTACATCTATCCTCGACTAACAATCAAAACGCAGATGTGTTATCTACTCTGAGGACTAAGATGGACTGCCTCGTTTCCAGTAAAAAAGGATCTCCGGATCTCTACGCTCACCATACGAAACACAGCAGTATTAAGCTGCTATTTTACAGTGGTATTCTGTGGGAGCGTGGTCCTCCTCCGGTTTCCATTCGTGCTACGATCATAATTTAGCTGCACGTGGCTCTACTACGTATAAAAAATTACCACTTATTTCAAAATAATGTGATTAACGCTAGTTACCTTATTATTATTTTGTTAACCACTCTAAGTAAGCTTAAATTGATTGTGTTAAGAACAGTTAACCACAGTAGTCGAATGGTAGAATCGGATCCACGTCTCTCCGAGATTGCAGTCCGCACCCTATTGTCAGCTCAAACAACAACTATCTTCTTTTTATTCCTCATCACTCACCCTCTTCTAGACATGGGCTTCTATAGTTGTAGGAAGGTGCTAAAGTACACGCGCGTTCTCCTATAGTAGAACGCATTTACTTATTTGCTTGCCATTCATTTGGCGCACGCGGTAGTTATTATTAATTTTATATTATCACTGTAAAGGGTCCTGAGTGGTTTCGGAGAAGTGAAATTAATCCGGCTGTGAAATGCTATCGGATGGGTTAGACGGATTATATTACGACAGTGGCACAACAGGATCGGCTTGAATGGAAATGACTACGCTCTCACATACCATTCATAGTTAGCGTACATGGCAGGGCAGCCAGCCATAATAAGGTACCATCGTAAAATGTCAACATATCAGCATATCATCATTATAATAGCAGTATTACCTTGACTCTGAATCGTGGATAGATACAGGATTTTATAGACCAAGATAACTGTATGCTTGTAAGCTATAAGAATAAGTATATAAAAACTTGAAAATTTTTCGGCTGTACGATTAATATTGTATGGATTAGTATGGATTAAGCGACCTTAGGGATATTTAAGAGTCTACTCTTTTTTAAGAGGCCGCCGGTAACGCATTTGGAAATTCCCGGGTTTTGCAGTTGCTCACGGCGGTAGTCAATTACAATCCGGTGAGCCGATTACTCATCTATATATTAAAAAAAAACCGGCCAAGAGCGTGTCGGGCCACGCTCAGTGTAGGGTTCCGTAGTTTCCCGTCCGTCACAATAAGTGTTCCCACTTATGAGTTTAAAGGTGGCTATCCATTATGTTCGCGCTCCAGCAGCGCTCCGCGCTCCTGCAACTGCTCCCGGTAGTGGGTACGTGCTCGAACATGGAGCGTGCAATATTGCACGCTCCGCGGCTAGCGCTCCGACTTTCCATTCAAGTTCAAAATAATTTTCCTAGAAAGTCCTTATAAAGTTCTACTTTACAGATTTTTGTCATATTTTCTAAACTTATGGTTCAAAAGTTAGAGGGCGGGGGGGGGACACATTGTTTTTTACTTTTGGAGCGATTATTTCCGAAATTATTGACATTATCAAAAAATGATCTTAGTAAACCCCTATTCATTTTTAAATACCTTTCCAACAATATATCACACGTTAGGGTTTAAATTAAAAAAAAAATAAAAAAAATTAATTAATCCAATTTTTATTTTACCACTTTGTCGGCGTTATTGATACACATATTGGTACCAAATTTCAGTGCCATTTCTAGTGCTAACGGTCACGGAGATAAAGCGAGGATGGACAGACGGACAGACAGACATGGCGAAACTATAAGGGTTCCTAGTTGACTACGGAACCCTAAAAAAAGGTTATCTTCATTGCCTGAACTGTACGTTTACAGATTCTACATAATGAATAGAATATAATTTTTTTATCCAATAACTATGACAGTAACTCTTGTTGAAAGTATATTTTCATAGGGCAGAGGTTTTTTCAAACCAATGGTGTTTGGAAAAAAACCTATGCCCTGCTAAGAATCAGTAAGAAGCCCAACCGGAACTTTCTTCCACAGTAAAATAATACAACTTAGATAGGTTTTTTTTATAGAATAAGACAAAACGAGTACACAGTCCACCTGATGGTAAGTGGATGCCGTGGCCCATAGACATTGGAATTTATCTTCGATTAAGAATCAAAACGCAGATGCGTTATCACCCGTGAGGACTAAGATAGAATGTCTCGTTTCCTTTAAAAAAGGGTCTTCGGATTTCCACACTCACCATACGAAACGCAGCAGTATTAAGCTGCTATTTTAAGCTGACGGTATTCTATACGTTCGAGCCGACTCATTCGTGCTACAACCGTAATATAGCTGCAGCGTGGCACTACCACGTACGATAATTTAGGTTGTTATTTAAAAAAAAACTCATCTATGAAACAGCAGAATGTATTCTTAGTTCTTACATATTGGATATTCTACGTTATTCACAACCTGTTTATCTATATAAGAGTATTTCTATTGATATAAGAGTATTTCTATTGATATCATGAATTAAGGACGATAATAAGGTCAATAATGATGAAATATTATAAAAGAAATATTAAAGAAGAAAATAAAAGGGAACTCGTCGTTTCTCTATCTATCAATAGATTTTTTTTTTTTTTTTTTTATAGGATAGGGTGACAATCGAGCACACAGTCCACCTGATGGTAAGTGGTTGCTGTGGCCCATAGACATCTACATCTATCCTCGATTACGAATCAAAATGCAGATGTGTTGTCACCCGTGAGGACTAAGATGGAATGCCTCGTTTCCAGTAAAATGGGTCGCCGGTTCTCTACACTCACCATACGAAATACAGCAGCATTAAGCTACTATTTCACGCTGGTATTCTGTGAGAGCGTGGTCCTTCCCCGGTCGAGCCGACCCATTCGTGCTACAACTATACATCTAATATAACTGCAGCATAGCTCTACCACATTATTAATTTTTAGCCGTTTCACAACGATCGTTATTATTCCCGACCGAGTCCATCTTAAGCCTCAATTAATATAAACACTGGAGGCCAATAAGTTCTTTTATACGCCGATAAAAATCGTGACTAGAGTGAATCTTCATAAAAGTGAGCTTTGATGGTAATCCGCTTGAAATGTATCTGAAATATCAGCGTAATGATTGTTTTAGACTTGTGAAGAGATGTTTGAGGTGGTGGAATGGCGACTTAATATGGGATAGAGTCACGCTACGGTTATATTATGGTTCTAGCACGAATGGGTCAGCTCGAACGGAGACGGACCACGCTCTCACATAATACTAACGTGAAATAGCAGCTAAATGCTGCTGTGTTTTGTATGGTAAGTGTACCTAGAGAATCGGAGACCTTTTTATACTGGAATAGAGGCATTCCATCTTAATACAAAACTAGTGACAGTTCATTTTGAATAAAACTAAATTGACGGATTTTATCGCGTTTATTTCACTACTTTTACTTATTTTTAATTCCCGACGTTTCGGGTGCTTTACAGCACCCATGGTCACGGGGGGGGGACTGAGATGTTTGACGTCCCAATGTCATAGTTAGTCCGGCTACCTTCACTTTTTGAATATTAATTTTTGGTCCGATTTACGCAAAATGAGCTTATAGTATCATGAAGTCTTGCAGTGGTATGCTTAGGTTTGGGTTTAATTTTGTTAATTATAGGATCCCAAGCAGGTGGCAGCACCCATCCATCTTCTCTATTGAAATTTGGATGTTTTTTAATTTCAATAGCCTCGCGTATCATCCTTGGTAGGAATCGGTGTTCTTTTGCGAGAATTTGTGGTTTATCAAAACGAATGTAATGGTGGGGACGATCTTGAACATGTTCGCAGACTGCAGACTTCCCTCTCAGGGAAAATCTAAGAAATCATTAAATAATTAAAAAGCGTTAGCGTAAATTTAAGAAATCATTAGTGACAGTTCATTTGTATTTTTATTCTTAGTTAAGAATAGATAATCTTATGTCTGTGGGCCACAGGCCACACTCAGGGTCTGCGCTCGAGGCTGACAACACATCGAAATGTAACCTATAGAATATCGATATACTGACTACTGTGAGTGTGTGCTCGAGGCTGGCAAAATTGATTTCAACCACATCAAGGTTATCAATAAGCCTCTTAGAACGTCCCTTGACCGAGTCCAAAGCTGATGGGTACCATTTTGCAGCACAATATGTGACCGCAGTACTCCATGAACGACTGGACTTGTGTTTTATATAAAGTAAGAAACTGCGCGGCGTAAAATACCGCTGTAACCTTGGTAGGACACCTAGAAGGGTTGCGGCTGCTTTGGCCCTGAATTCAATGAACCGCCCACAGTTATAGTTCGGAAAAATCTCAATCCCTAACAACTAGTTTATTTACTGGGATACTATTTATATTATGAATAGGCCAAATAACCATACCAAAAATAGTTGGTGCATTATTTCGACCGAAATTTCTTTTCAAAATTCGCACTGTTTCTGCGACACAGCACTCACTTTGGAAATAAGTTTTCAATATTTCACAACGTTTTTCAGGCGAAAATTGATTCATTTTGTAGCGCGGTGATATTGCTCTGTCAATATGTTGAATATGAATGAGCTGCAGTATAAAAATAACAAGTAATTTAAAAAGAAACCAGCAGCCTACGTAAGAAATCATTATGTCGACAGATTTTAATCATATTCCTAGTTGCTATTTAGTGTAGAGACAGACTATGAAATTATTTACTGAAAACAGTTATTTCTTAAAAAGCATAATACAGTTGCAACGTTACCGGCCGGCAAATGACTTGTTATAAAACTGTTTTCAGTGCCTAGAAGATTGCAATGCAGTAGACGATATGAATGACAAGCTCGTTGAAACTGTCGATGCGGTCGGAGCTAAGTTCTGCAAGACCCGCCGCAGAAGAACACAAAAACTCTCCAATCACACTCTTAATCTCATGGCTGTTAGACGGGAAATGAAGCTGCAAGAGTTATATTCTTCAGCCAGAGTTATACAATCGAACTGCTGGTTTTCGAATCCGGCACCCGCGACTAAACTTCGGACGACATTGATTGAACTATAAACTTTAATTTAAACTTGTATTGATGGCGTTTTTATATACATAACAGCACTTTCCTAAATATTTTGAGAAGCTAAACTAAATAAATTTACGTAGTTTAAACTCGTCTTCAATCTCGGAAAACGCATCGTTAAATAATACGCAAATTACAAAGAAAAGGTCATTATTTAAAAAAAAATTACAGTCTACTTGATGGTAAGTGATTTCAGCAGTCCAAGGGCAACTGCAGTAACTTTGAAACAAAGACGGTTACAGATGCACAGGTTATAAGGCACAGAGTACCAGCGTAACATAGTAGTTTAACGCTGCTGCGCTTCGTATGTTGAGTGTAGAGAATCGGAGACATTTTTACTGGAAACGAGGCATTCCATCTTAGTTCTCACGGATGACTACGCATCTTAATTTTGTGACTACGCATCTGCGAGGTTATATGTAGATGTCTATGGGCCACAGCAACCTTTATCCCATAAAAAAAGATGCATTGTCACCTCTAAGGACTGACATGGAAACGTAAAGGAATTTAAAAAAATAGAAAAACAATGAACATTTATATGCTATAAGAGAAGAATTTTCCCTCAAATATTACATTATCTTCAGTAACAAATTACATTTGGTGTTTCGATCTCTCGACCGACAAATTGGCATTACAGTCACTTTTATACTGTAAGTGAATTTTAACCGTCAACAACCATTGAGAGTCAAACGGCTTTTTTTAAAAAAAAACATGGCTTATTGATAGTCTCAAGTTTAAAGAGTCTTCGTCACGAAAGAAGGTTCATCCACAGTTTTTTCTGCCACAAGGCGCCACTTGGTAAATGAGGTGAAATATTTGACAGATTTCATATCTGGGGGAAGTTAATTTGTTACAAAAGTGTAGACATTAACATTTCTTTCTAAAATATTAGTCATATTTAGTATAAACATTACTTAGGGGAGGCCTATGTTCAGTAGTGGACTTGTGAAGGGCTGTAATGATGATGATGATGATGAATATAAGCTGACCTGGTAGACGTTGTTCTACCTTTTCTGGTTAGAGAGGGTTTAATTTCCACACACACACGTGTGTGTTCTACACACACACATACACACACACTTTTCTATAGATTTATTATACGTATAGCTAAATCCTCTTTAGGACAAATAGAACCATCAGCAGACATAATGACAAATTAAAAAAAAAAGTAAAACATAACCCTTTTTTTAATCATCCGTAAACGGATACAATATGCCTACATGTTACATACGGTCAATTACTGCCTTCATACAAAATTTTATGAAAATCAGTAAAGTAGTTTTTCCGTGAATCGCGAACACACACATTTTCCTACAGATTTATTATAGGTATAGAATATAGATTATTTCGATTAAAAATGGATAAACCAAACTACGAATATTTAAAAAAGTAGAAGAATTAAAAAGAATGTGTAAAAAATTAATGAATACAGCACGGATTCATTGTTTTGTGTTTATGTATGCAATAGAAACAGAAAACCTTATAATTATATCAAATTGTTCAAACCAATCACACTACATAAATACTCACCACGTCATTCCCTACACCCGACACTCATATTCGTTCTCACATTCCCATTCCTAACAAAAAAGACATAAGCACAATATCAAGAAATAATATAATTAATAAAGTTTTAAATTCAGTGGAATAAATCTTTGAGAAGATCTACGATATCTTTCTTTTGTTCATCGCGAACAAAAAAATTTTTTTGGTCATGTGGAAAAAATGAATGAGGAAAGAGTGACAAACAAAATTTATGTTGCAGAAGTGAATGGCAGAGTCGGAAAGGGACGTCCTAGGCGAAAATTTATCAATTAAATTGGCGATTCATTGAAACGTGTATGGTGTATCAATGGATGTGAAAGAGGCGAGAGAGGTGTGTCAGGATCGTGCCAAATGGAAGTCTGTAGTCTCTGCCTACCCCTCTGGGTGACAGGCGTGAGTGTTTATGTTATGTGAAAATCTACAGTAGTGAGCGAAGGCATTCCCGTAGCTCCTAATTATGACGGTAGACGAATACAGTGGATCAGCCTATTAGAAACCATTTTTGTCCTCCGCGTCAGGGGGATTACTTCGCATAAAAGAAGGTCAACCTATAAATAAATGTGGAAGCTATCTCAAACTTCAACAACAGCAAAACAAACTATACTGGGTCACTCTATTATAGTCTTCTGTACCGATAAAAAGTTGAGATCGTGAGATCGGTCAGGGATATAAAAACAATCACCTTAGAACTAAGGGTTATAATCGGAGCTAAATAGAAAAATAAGGATTTTAGGTTAAAAAATAATGTTAAAATTGACTAAATAGTATGTTTTAATTAACGTTAAACCTACGAGGCAATTTATGAACAGGCAGGTGACAGGCGTGAGTGTTTATGTTTATGTTGTTCAATGATGACGACACTGTGTGCCATCTGCGTAACAAGTTCACGTTAGCTCAAACTAAAATATTTTCCAGTTTATGAAAAGTACTCTGTGGTAATGTTATTAGCCCTAAGTCCCTTAGTCACGTCGCCATAGTCGTTGCGAAATTTGACGTTTGTACATTTAAGTTTAGATATTGGGTGCGTTTGGCAGAAAAAAGCGCTAGCAAGCGCTTACTAGCGCTAAAATAGTTTTCGGCCAGGACACGATTGCTACTTCAAGAGCGCTGACACTATCCGCCATTTTGCTTATTTAATTTGTTTGTTTTGAAGTAGAGTTTATAAGTTGTTTTTTGCAATATTAGTTTTAAGTAATATAATGACATGAATAGACATATACATGTTATTAAAAATTCATGATTGGTAAGTTTTTAATATGAATACTTCACAAACATATATTTAATTTAGGTTAGGTTCCCCGGTTAAAACTAACATCGTGTCCTAGAGGAAAATAGCTACTTACGATTTGACAGCGCTTACCGCTTACGATCGCCATTTTGCTTACAAGCGCTTGCTAGCGCTTTTTTCTGCCAAACGCACCCATTTTGTTTGTATTCCATGTTTTGTAACATTGAAGTATAATGTACTTTGTACGTGGTAGTCACGCAGCAGCTACTTGTATATTTTGGTTAGCACGAGTGGATTGATTCGACCGGAGAAGGTCCGCGTTCTCGCAGAATACCACTGTAAAAGAGCAGCTTAATACTGCTGTGTCTTGTATGGTGAGCGTAGAGAACTGAAGACCCTTTTTAACAGAAACGAGGCATTCCATTTTAGTTCTTAGGGGTGGCAACGCATTTGCATTTTATTTCTTAATCAATGATAAATGTAGTTGTCTTTTGTTCTCAGTACCCACTTACCATCAGGTGCACTGTATGCTCATTTATTACCCTTAATAAATAAAAATAATAATGTAAGATTTTTATATATATTTTACTCTTCAAATCATCTTTTTACGTGGTAGAGCCATGCTGCAGCTTTATTAATTGTATAGTTGTGGCACGAATCAGTCGTCTCGACCGGGCAGGACCACGCTCTCACAGAATACCAGCGTCAAATAGCAGCTTAATGCTGCTGTGTTTCGTATGGTGAGTGTTGAGAACCGGAAACCCTTTTTTACTGGAAAAGAGGCTTTCTATCTTAGTCCTCAAGGCTGACAACGCACCTTCATTTTGATTCGCAAACGAGGATGGATGGAGATGTCTATGGACCACAGCAACCACTTACCATCAGGTGGACTGTGTGCTCGCTTGTCACCCTTTTCCTATATAAAAAAAAACCTTCAATCGATTCCTTTGGTTTCATCATCATTATCATCGTTCATAACACAAACTTAATATAAACACTCACGCCTGTCACCCAGAGGGGTAGGCAGAGACTACGGACTTCCATTTGGCACGATCCTGACACACCACTCTCGCCTCCTTTACTTTCATATACTCATACACTCTCGTCGGTTAAGGATACCCTTAATGTGGCCCACCCATTCTAAAATTATCGCCAATTTGGTCGTTAAACCTTCGTCTAGGGCGTCTCTTCATGACTCTCCCGTTCACAGCTGCAATATAAATTTTCTTTGTCACTCTTTCCTCATTCATTCTTTCTACATGATCAAACCACCGAAGCATTCCTTTCCTAAACCTGGTCACAACATCATCTTGCAAACCACACTTTTCTTTTATCACACAATTTCTCACCCTGTTATTCAGATTCAGCCCCAGCATACTCCTTAAAGACCGTATTTCTACAGCATTTATTCTACTTTAGTGCTTCTTCTGCCACACCCAACTTTCACTACCATACATTAAAGTAGGGATTAACACAGCATTACGAATTGTCATACGTGCCTTGTCTGAAACATTATGATTTTTCATAATAGAGTGTAGAGCTCCATTCATTTTATTTCCAGTCTATCAAACCACTCCTGAACATATACTTCCACTTAGATAAGGTTGATATTTACCATAGGTGCCTTGCATGGCAGGCGAGTGAACATTCACAGTTTTTTGTTTTCTAGGAGTTCTAGTTTTTAGTTCTAAGGAAGACGCTGTTACCCATCTCCTGATTTGTAGCTCTCTGTTGCCTCTTCGACACCCAGGATTGATATGAGGCAGTGGATATTCTTACACTGCCACTACACGGTCACGTTCTTTGGATTAAGTAGCTGTTATTCAAAACAATATAAACTGTAGTCTTTTTTAAATTTAAAATTGCTATTCATTTAGCGATGTAGTGTTGGGTGCCACTTGAATGTTTCCAGGTCAAGTGCGTCCGAAGCCATGTGCGGCGTTAAACGGGCTTCAATGTACGAGCCCTAGAGATTGAATAGATAGGCCACGATAGGTGGGATGCACAACTGCATTATTCATCATCATTACAGCTGCATAAAAGTTGTGTATCCCCCATAGATTGTCTCAAAGAGGGATATTTGCCAATGTTCTCACGATTAGCATGCGTTGTTATCTGGAAGATGTTGCTCTCCATCTCCTATTTCAGTTCCCTCTGTCGTCTCTTACGATATCCACGACCATGATATGGTGTAGTGGGTTCTTTCGCCACCATTTCATGGCAAGAATCTCGATTTCCCTATATAAAGGGTAATGTGTATATGTGTATATACAAGGGTTATTTTGCAATAACCGGCCAAATTTGCAGAGAAGGTTCAGAATAAGTAATATAGGCAAAAAAAAAACGGCGAAGAAATATTGATAAAAAAATCTCAAATATCCTTTTCATTTCATCTTTTAAATTCCAAATGCTTGGTAATGCATTATTTTAACTGATTTTACTGAGCACGCACACATTTATAAGGGTAAATCGGTAGGCAAAAACCTTGTTGCCCATAAATCACATTCAATTTGGAATAATTTCAAATAAAAGTAGAAGCTTTATTTACTCGTATTTTCAAAAACTGCAATAACGGTATAGTATTATTTATATATTTGAACTTAAGTTTAAAATTCGGCTACTCTTTGAAAAATAACTTTGTATATTATATGATATTTAATAATAATAAACATTAAAACATAGAGCGCAATATTTACAGTGCCCCATATCGAGTGAAAAATTTAGTGATACGTTTTGTATTTTTTATGTCTTGTTTCGAGTGTGGGTGTAATTCATGTGCATTTTTTAAATTAAAAAAGATAAAATCATAATTTGTATTTGCATTCGAATTCAAAACCATACGATAAAAAGCAGGGTACACTGATCGCTGAGTAGTGTGGTGGAGGATAAGCAAAAACAAAAGTATTTTTCCTCGTACGTTTGCAAACCAGCTAACGCACCGATCCACTAATAAGTTGGTTAGATATACAAGTATATATATATAAGTTTATTACATTCCATGGACAATCTAGAGCCGGCCGACCATTAATCAGGCCTCTAGCATTCGTTTATTGGGTACTTAAAATCCCATATCGTGGTGACATAATCCGAGTGCCCTCGGAATTATGCCCTCGCTCTTGATAGACCACTTTATTAATCTTTAAACGAAACTAGTTTGGTAGTCACCTTTTATCTACATACATAGAAATAAAATTGAAATTTCGGTCGGTAATATCGAAATAACTGCCTTTTATGTAACTGAGGGGGGGGGTCATTTGAGAGCTATTAAGACATGAATATAATTTTACAATTTTTGTCTGTCCGTGTGTCCGGTCTATTCTTGGGATTGGCATAACGATTTTGACGTGGTAGAGCCATGCTGCAGCTATATTGTGGTTGCAGCACGAATGGATCGGCTCCACCGTGGTAGGACCACGCTCGCACAGCATACCAGCGTAAAATAGCAGCTTAATGTTGCTGTGTTTCGTATAGTGAGTATAGAGAACCGGAGACCCTTTTTACTATAAACGAGGCATTCCATCTCAGTCTTTAGGGCTGGCAACGCATCTTCATTTTGATTTTTAACTGAAGATAAATGTAGATGTCTATGGGCTAAAGCATCCACTTACCATCAGGTGGACTGTGTGCTCGTTTGTCGACCCTATTCTATAAAAAATGAAACTTGACGAACAGATAGAAAACAATTCATAATTCATAATTCATAATTATTTATTTGCATAGAATGTAGGTAGATATTACAATAGTATTATTAAATCATGAAAGTTCCTATACATTCTGCCTTGACGAGGCGTGCAAATTTTGACTAATTATATATAACAATTTTTTTTCAATGAATTTAACTTATTTACAAATATCAAAATGTTCGTATGTAAAAACAGTAAAATTAACTAACTAATAATTATTCTATAACTATCAAAGTCCAAAGCAAAAAAAAAATCAAGCATTTTTGGATACAGTTTTTAAATATGTAATTTGTTTTGATTTTTGTGATCAAGATACTCACTAATTAATAGTATAGAAACAATTAAGTAAAAGCCATTCATGAAGTTGGTTTTTTAACTTTGTCACTGGGAAATTTTTTAAACTCGTCGGGTAAGGAGTTAAAGATTTTAATCGCCATTATATATGAATTTTTTTGGAAGAGCATCAATTTACATTTTGGAAAGTATATTCTGTTATTAGATTTTTCTCTTAAACTTCTATCTCTTAAAAGGTTATTACTTGGGAAGTATTCAGGGAATTGTTTGACAAAAATCGCCGCTTGTTTTATATACATACATGCGAGTGGCAGCACTTTTATTTCTTTAAATAATGGTTTGCACGATGTCATGGAATGTGCTCCACAGATTGCTCGAATGCATTTTTTTTGGATTTTAAATACGCGTTCTATTTCAGAACAGTTGCCCCATATTAGAAGTCCGTACTGCAATATCGATGAAACATAGCCATGATAGGCGTTTAAGGCTGCTTTGGCAGATGCTATTTCTCGAAGTCGGCGAAGTGCAAATACAAATCTGTTTAATTTGTCACATATCGATTGAACATGCCTTTTCCAATTACAATTATTGTCAATAGTGATACCAAGAAATTTATAATAATCAACTTCTTGTAGCACTTTTTCATTGTACATTATATTTAAATTAATTTGCTTACTTCTAGTTGTATGAAATTGCATTATTTTAGTTTTATTTATATTTACAGTCATATTGTTACAATTTAACCAATCAATTATATGTTTTAGTGTACTATTGATATCAAGTTCAAAAATCTTTTTATTCGTGCATTTAAGAATGATTGTTGCATCATCAGCGAAAAGAATCGTTTTATGAGGAGTTATTGTTGGTAGCTCATTAATATATATTAGGAAGAGTATAGGACCCAGAATACTTCCTTGTGGTACACCATATTTGTTCAACCGATATTCCGACCGAATGTGCACCTTTTTAAGGTTTTTGAGCATTGTTATTTCAGTGCATTGCTGTCTTTGACCGAGGTAACTTTTAAACCATTCATTTGCTTTCCCACGTATTCCGTATCTTTCGAGTTTTTTGAGAAGTATGCCATGATGAACAAAGTCAAATGCTTTACTCATATCCAAAAAAAGAGCTACCACCGGTACACCGTCATTGACGCATTCTGTAATAAGCTTAACGAGTTGAAAGGTCGCTAGTGTTGTGGACTTATTTTTTACAAAACCATTTTGTGCGTTATTAATAATGTTAAATTTTTCCATAAAATCATTAAGTCTCTTAAGTATTGCTTTTTCAAAAACCTTTGACAAAATGGGCACCATTGCAACAGGTCTGTAATTATTAATATCTTTAGTATTGCCCTTTTTGAAGATGGGTTTTAAAACTGAATACTTGAGATCTGCAGGAAAAATTCCTTGGGTAAAAGATAAGTTTATGATATGACTAAGTATTGGTGCTATATTTAAAGAACTTAGTTTTAATATTTTTGTCGGTAACTCATCATACCCAACCGACTTAGTGTTTCGAAGAGATAATATAATTTGATTAACTTCATCAGGAGTCGTAGGTCGTAAGAATATAGTTGAGTGACGGAATTGTTTACACATACAATTATTTGACATATTTGGTTTGTCTTTATTTGTCGAATCTATAAAAAAATTATTAAACCCATTTGCAATGTCATATCCTTCTACCAGGGTTCTTCCATTGTAATTTATGGTATCTATTTCTTTATTAGTTAGTCTATTAGTTATATTTGTTCTTATGACATTCCATATAGCTTTACCTTTATTATTTGATGCTAATATATATTTTTCATTTTGAATTTTTTGTGCCTTTAAAATACATTTCCTAAGAATTTTAGCATAACTTATATATCTAGATTTATTTAGACTTTTATTTGCCGCTGTAAGCAGATATTTACAGTATAGCTTTCTTTTTTACTACGCAAGATTTTTTTATGCCTCTTGTAAGCCAATAACTTTTATTATTTCTTAACGAAATCTTAATTAATTTGGTTGGGAAACACAAGTCGAAGAACAGTTTGTAAATATTATAAAAGCTTGAAAATGCTTTGTTGGTGTCTTGTTCAGTATAGATTTCAGAAAAAGATATTGATTGTATACATTCCAAGAACTTTTCTATATTATCTTTCGCAAAGTCCCTTTTTACCTCAAACCAGTATTTTACTGTTTTACTGATTTTCATAGGAAGCTCCAGTACTTGTCCCGTGTGGTCAGAGAGGCCCAAATAATGTATAGAACCTTTTGCTTCAGTAACATTGCTTATTAAGTGATCAATACATGAATTAATTCTGGTTGGGGAGGTTATGTGCTGAGTTAAGTTAAAATTTAGTAATAAATCTTTAAGCTTCTTAGATATTCTACTTTATAGTGTCTATATTTAAATTCCTGCTATGATTATTCGTTTTTTATTTCCTCTTGATAATTTTAATAATAATTTATTTAATTTTTCGAAAAATATGTATATGTCTGAATTAGGTGTACGATATATGCATAATATTATAAGATTAAAATTACCAATTTCAATTCCGCAACATTCAAAATGTTTTGTCATTTCATATTCTTTCGTTACCATTAAATCATTATAATTTATGTCTTTCCTTACAACTATGCATACTCCGCCACGTCTTTCTTTTGGTCTGGAGTAGAATGATGCCAGCCGAAAACCTGGCAGCTTAAGATTAGGTTCTTCGCCACCTTTAATAAAGGTCTCAGTGAAGCAAATGATTTGAATATATTTGTTACTATAAGCTAGTTCATTTAAACTTACTGCAATCAAATCTTGTTTATTTAAAACTCCAGCAATATTTTGATGTAAAAGAAGTAGTTTCTGATTAGGCTGGTTTTTATCGAAAAAGCATTTTTTTATTACTTGATGAGGAACCTATGCAGCGGTTCGCTACAGGATTATTTATATTAACGTTACAAGTTTGCAAAGGCCCGTCCGTTGACTTCAAATTCTTCATTTTCATTTTTTCGAAGAAATATTCGATGGTACCCTTCTTATAATTAATAACTTCATGAACTTTTTGATTTTTTATAAGTTGTTTTTTGAAATAATAAGGTATCGTTCCCTTCTTTGGTTCGTTTAATAACGAAGTTCTATCTACAATTTTTTTAGCCAAGTTATTTAGCCTACTTTTCTGCACTATAAATTGTTTATCATACTCGTGACTATCTATAGACATGTTAATAGAATAACACAGGTAATTTATGTAATCGGTTTTTGAATTTATATTGCAGTATTTGTAATCAATGTCAATAAGCCTACAATTTTTGTGATTTTGAGTCAATATTTTATACATATTATTTATCATTTTTTCATTTAAATACAAATTACTTAGTACAGGTAATAAATAAACATTAGTTTTGCGGAGTTTATACAAAGCAACGCTAAGATTAGAATATAATTTATACGGATTTTTGTCATGGCTCCCAACACACAGTATAACATAGTCACTTAATGTTACTGTATCTTCAAGTTGGTTGCAATGCATTAAAATATCACATGAAGAAGCGTTTGGTTTTATTATAGCTAATGGCATATACTTATTATTCCATTTTCCTTCTCTTGATTTGTATAAAGCTGAAGATAAACCCGACGTATTTTCATCCCCAAGAATTGTGATCGTATTCTTTTTATTATTAGGTTTTGCCTCCGTATATGTTGCTAAAGGTGAAGGGGACATAAGTGTTTTATTGGATGTATTGCATACATCTTTCTTTTTTTCTATGCAAGTTTCTTGCAGTTTTAGGTCTTTTCCTGTGATCGAATGAGTATTTAGACTTTGTTCAACTTTGGTTTTACTATTCGTATCCTGTGATTTGGATATAATTTTATCTAATTTTATCGGTGTAATTTTATCTAACTTCAACGGTGTTGACCTTCGTGAAGATACTTCTCCATTTGACAAAAGTTTTTTGTATATATCGAGCTTCTTTTGCTGTTCAGTAATTTTCTTTTGATGTTTTGTGATTTCCAAATTTAATAAATCTATTTCGTTGTGTGCGCTAGATAGTTGTGTAGAAAGCGCATGTATTTCATTCCTTAGATCATTAATCAGGGAGCTTTCCGTGGTTGTCAAATTAGGTAAACTTTGTGAACTATCATCTAAGAATGTGGAGTTTTCTAAGATCTCATTACTTGATAAATCTTCAATTGAAATGTGTTTACCCACTCTTGGCTTTCTCTGTGTTATGTTTTCATCAGTACGCAAAGTTTTTTTTAATGAACATGATTTTGTCACATTGCTTAGTTTTTGTGGGGTTTTAGCTTCTGTAACATCTGTATTCTGTCCTAAGCAAGTTTGGCACTTCCATTTAAGTTTACGTTCTTTAGACATTAGATAGAAGCGTTTGGATGTTATACTTAAGCATTCAATTTCATAAATGTATTTGCATACATAACATTTAAGAAATTCCTTATGATGTATTTCCTTATCACATTTGTTGCATAATATTTTTATACCCCTTGATGCCATTTTATAAGAAATGAAAAAAGACTATAAATTTTTTTAAAGTGTTAGATTTGAACCTCCGACTTCCCGGTATTACCGCTCTGAACTTACTATTGGGCTACGTATCCTTATAAACAGTTGATGAAATTGTTGTTATCATTCAGAACTTGATAATACTACTTTATCGACTTAACCAGTTTCTATTACTATAATAGTTAATAGATGACACTAGTATACACTATCAATCCAGTAATAATTGTGGGTAGTTAAGTTTAACACACAACAATCTTCATCCAATTGATTTAAATTATAGTATTAGGCTCGTAAATCACATATATATAAGCGAGATTATAATATTTATTCTAATTTTAGTTCACTTGGGTTAAATTACACTGTTTATATAATTATGCACTAATGATTTATCACTTCATTAGACCATTTAAACTGAACGGCACACTTAGTTTTTTTTTGTTTCAATGCCAAGAGTGATCAAAGTTTTTTTATATAGAACGGTGACCAACGAGCATACAGTCCACCTGATGGTAAGGCGATGTGGCCTATAGACGTTTACATCTAACAAAATCAAAATGTAGATGCGCTGTCACCCCTGTGGACTACGATAGAATACCTTTTTTCTTGTAGAAAAGGTCTCCGGATCTCAACATTCACCATACCAAACACAGCAATGTTAAACTACTATTTTACGCTGGTATTCTGTAAGATCATTGCAAAGCCGGTGCAGGTAGTAATATATAAAATACCCGATCGGTTGTTTATTGTAATATTTAAATAAATAAATATTTAGTTATTGCTGATTGTACGTGCTCGGCGGTGAAGTGAAACATTGCACATATTAAGGCTACGTGGCTGATTAATTTCTCCACATCCTTTTCAGATATAATAGAAGATCAGCGCCAGAAACGTTTAAAGACTGTATCTATACTTTATTTTTTAAAACGTTGATCGTTATAGACTAGTTTTTCAATATTGTGAAGAAATAGTCTAGGTCATTGGCAGCCGCGTGTTGAACGGAGAGCAACGTATAATTTTTTTTTTATAAAACGTTGATGAACATTTTTGTAAGTTTGACTTTGATAATACGATAATACTTCCTAATATTGCAAATTAAAGTTGTTATCACTGGAATAATACACGTATATAACTTATCTGATATAAAATGCGATAGAAGCTTAGACTAAGGTGCAGCGTTAAATAAAGTGACAAATAAAACCAGAACCTGAAAAACAATAATTAGCCTGGAAGCCTATGTCGCACTAAAATTACCAGTAGTTTTACCCACTTAAACTGTTCTATTGAACTATTAAGTGAGTGAAAGTTGTAAGTTTTAATATTGATTGTTTATATTTTTTGAGAAATTTTGACTACAGTGTCGGTGAATTTATAGTTGACATTCAGGGACGGAGATAATTGAGCGTAACACATATAAAAATAATTCCATTCTTAGACGTAATAATTAATCAGGACAGGAAAAATCACTCGGGTTTTTCTTTGAACACTCCCCGGGAAATATCAGGACTATAATACCCTTACAAACGGGAGATTTGTGTTTTGTTGTAACTAATGTTTTGTTGTAACTATTTTGTTGTGAGTAGTCATATAGCTGAAGATGGAGGGCAATTGGTCTTTATTAAGCGAATACACCTTTATTCCATTAATAAAGACCAATTGCCCTCACCTGAGGGAAACAAACCAGGAGATGGGCAGCAGCGTGTTCCTGATAATGACTCAAAATTATTAAAAACTGTGGTTTTCAAACCCACTTGCCAAGCGTTGCAACTATGGCAAACCCCCCCCCCCATGAGGCAATCTATGGGGGGAGGCCTACGTTCAGCAGTGGACTTTTATGGACTGTAATGGATGGTTGTATAGAAGATAATCTACCAGGAGCACATGATCCACTGAGAGGTGAAATTATTAAATCAACAGCAACATTACAACTATGGCAAGTATATCCCCTATGAGGCAATCTATGGGGGGAGGCCTACTTTCAGCAGTGGACTTTTATAGGCTGCAATGTATAGATGGATGGATAACCCTCACCTGCCTGTATGGTGATGAAAATGATGATGACAATAACTTTGGTCTGTAGCCAGTAGTGGGTTGTCTGACAACAAATAAGGAATATAAATGTAATATACATTACTCAATTGAAAAAATATTTACGAGTGATCCAAAAGAGCATAATTTTTATGCGTGACAAGTACGTTATACCGCTAAAATAAAAAATATATCGTTTCGTTTATTTTGTAACAGAAAATATATCACTAGCGGATATTCCTGCTTATTTATTCCCTTTATCCCTTCATATTCGAGCTTCCATTATCGCTAAGCCTTCTTCATTTAATTCGAACGTTCAAAACGAAAATAAAAAACAGCCTAAGCGGGTAAAAATTATTTACAGTAAAATAACATAAAAGTTCTTTCATTGTAAATATAAATAAAGTTAAAACGAGCAGCTGCAGGTATTTTAGTTGTAGCACGAATGGGTCGGCTCGACCGGGGGAGGACCACGCTTTCACAGAATACCACCGTGTAAAATAGCAGCTTAACACTGCCGTGTTTCGTATGGTGAGTGTAGAGTACCGGAAACCGTTTTTACTGGCGACGAGGCATTCTACCTTAGTCCTCAGGGGTGTCAACGCATCTGAATTTTGTATTTAACCTCTCAACCCCCTAGCGGTCCTATGAGACCGCGGCCATATTTCGTCAAATCCCTAGCGGTCTTATGAGGTCGCACCCACCCACAGCACTTTAACCCATAAAATTTATGTATAGAGACTACTTTTCTATGAAGAAGTTTGGCATTATATAATCAATATGAAATACTCTATAGCGTAAATGTTATTGTGTTGATTTTTGGATTTTTCTAGTGTTTGATTATAAAATTGTTATGAAAATTTTTGTGTTAATATAATTTATCTTTTTACATAAGTAAATAATTTCGAGTAATATATTATACTGAAATAATTGTGATTTTCACGCTGCCGACACTCGCTTGGTATGTTTTTTTTTTGTTATCAAAATACAATAAAATATTTTTGTAATGAAGTAAAATCCGACTTTTGTTTAGACCACAAGATAAACTAAACTTCTTCATAGAAAAGTAGTCTCTAAATATAAGTGTTAATGGTTTTAAGTGCTGTGGGTGGGTGCGTTCGCATGCGACCGCTCGGGATTTGCCGTGCGCATGCGCTTGCAAGGGATTTTTATGGCGCTTGAAGGGTTAATCGAAGATAAATGTCGATGTCTATTGAGTCACAGAATCTACTTACCAATAAGGTAACTGGGTGCTCGTTAAGCAACGTTATTTTGTAAGAAAAAATCTTCATCTGAGGAAAAAATACAAAAGTAACATTTAAGTGGCTATGATAGAGTTCGCCTCAATGGAATATTTTGGCGGACTGTACCCTCTGTTTTACAATTAATCTGCAATCAAAAGTAGAACGCCAATAATTTTTTTTTGTAAAAGCGAAAAATTTATAAAATAATTGATCTTTGATTGTCTTTAATCTAAATATGACTATAATAATAAATCACATTCAGACAAAGCTGCGACGGTGCCCTAGTTATGAAATAATATAGATACTTGAGTCTTTTTTTAATTAGGTAATAATTTGTTTATTTCTTTCTATGCGGGTGTGCGCGAACCCCAGAAATGTAGGTTAAGTGCTGTAAAGGTAAATAAAGAACGAGGTCGAGTATCAGCTGATCCAAATTGAATGAATGGCAGAATATTTGAACAATGCGTTCGGTAAAGAAGTGGTTAAGCGCTTGGTTGCGACACTGCAGGCCCTCAGATTCGAATACCGCACTTAACCAGTCCTCGTCCTATATCCAAATCCAGTAAGTGACATAAAGCTTTTATTTAAAATCATACGTATTTAAATTCTATACAGAAAGATAAAAACACATGTGGATCTAACCAAAACTTTTAATATATTAAATTCTTTGTTATATTATAACAAAGAATTTAATATATTAAAATAGAGTAAATGGGGCCTTGCACTCTATTGTGAAGAGTCAAAATGTGTCGAAAAAGGCACGTATGGCAATTCACAATGCTGTGTTGGTCCCTACTTTAACGTATGGTAGTGAAAGTTGGGTGTGGCAGAAGAAGCACGAGAGTAGAATAAACGCAGTAGAAATGCAGTCGTTAAGGAGTATGTTAGGGCTGAATCTGAATGACAGGGTAAGAAATTGTGTAATAAGAGAAGAGTGTGGTTTGCAAGATGATGTTGTGACCAGGATTAAGAAAGGAATGCTTCGGTGGTTTGGTCATGTGGAAAGAATGAATGAGGAAAGAGTGACAAAGAAAATTTATGGTGCAGAATTAAATGGCAGAGTCGGAAAGGGACGTCCTAGGCGAAAATTTATCGACCAAATTGGCGATTTATTGAAAACGGGCCAAATTAGGAGTACCCTTAACCGACGAGCATGTATGCGTAGGTGTATGGATGTGAAGGAGGCAAGAGAGGTGTGTCGGGATCGTGCCAAATGGAAGTCTGTAGTCTCTGCCTACCCCTCTGGGTGACAGGCGTGAGTGTTTATGTTATTATGGAGGATGAAGCTGCTCGTATCCGTAAGTTACTTGAACCCTGACTCCCTACATCTAACCACTGGGTAGTGCTATACGAGCAGCACCATATACTGGTGGTAGGTTGGTTCTCTTCTAATGAGAGGCCCGGCCGGGTACGATGTTAGGTGAAACCCATTTCTTTGAGAGAATGGGTCTGGACAGATGCATTGCGCATGAGAGCCGGTTGCGGCGCGACTGTTTCTTAGTGTCAATATCATATACAAGTCAGCAGATTGGGATGAGATACGGCATTTCTTTGCATCCAAATAACTGATCCCGGTCTGGATGTACCCCTGTGTAATTTGTATATGTAAAAACTTTGGAGTAAATTCTTGTATAGGAAATGTAATTGTACGAGATTATACCATAATGACGTCCATAGTTTTTGATAATGATTTCTTATATTTTCGCGAACACTACACATTGATTAAAACTAGTCTTACAGAATTTATCGCGTTTAATTTTAATTTAAAGGTAAAGATAAAATCCATAAAAGTAGTTTCAATTAATACATAGTTTTTGAACTAAAAATTATTTAAAATGTAAAAAAGATTTAAACTAACCTACTTTTAAGACACCACAAAATATATTTTTTTAGTTATTGTCGATGGAATGTACCTACTCAACTGTTTTTTTTTGTGAAAGTGATTACAGAGTTCACTGTTCATCAGTTTGTCTATGGCTACTGCAGTCTATGGTCGCCCTCAACTATCAAGAAAGGCTATCCATGCATAGTTAGCTAGCTATGATGTCGTTGAGAAGTAATTATGATTATTAATTAATAAAATTTACAGTAAAAGTCTTACGCATACAGGATCCAAGTAGCAAAAGCAAATATTATTTGC
Source organism: Parnassius apollo (assembly GCA_907164705.1). Classification (NCBI taxonomy): domain Eukaryota; kingdom Metazoa; phylum Arthropoda; class Insecta; order Lepidoptera; family Papilionidae; genus Parnassius; species Parnassius apollo. The sequence continues at coordinate 1,248,713 of CAJQZP010000898.1, read as the reverse complement.
GCTCACTGAATCCAACCCACAAAAAGTTAATATTGGGATGTTGAGGTTTGAAGTTTTGATCGGAATACAGTGACTGTGGCTTGTTTCGATTTGAATTCGAATGTTTCGACCCATAAGAGCATGTTATATATAACTGTCCGGTGACCACCTTTATAATTATAGGGCTTTGACTGACTCATTGGTCTAGTGGACGTAAACGTGGTTGTTAAACATGAGGTCGCGACTTCAAATCACGGATCGGGTAGGAAAAATCAGTTATTTGTAGCCTGGAGCAAAGAAAATATACACAATGACTGGAGCCAGTAACTTGGCGGTTGACATTTCATTATTACATTATTAATTATTATTAAGCTGTTTTTTTTCTGCAGCGTTTTTGTAGCGAAAATAAATTAGAGGTCGATCACTAATAAAATTTATACAACAATGATAACAAAATGTTACATTAAAATATTTTTTTAAAATTATATTATTAATTATTTATGTAACACTATTATATATTTGTGTGTATTCAAATGTATTTGTATTTTTTAAAGTTTCATTTTAATATGTTTTTTATCTACTTATGTTTTTTTTTAGTTATTTGGGTCACCTGCCACTAATTTTCTACTATACCATGGGTTGACTGACAGAGAATTCTAACTGGCATTAAGTCCGTCATTTGCAATTTTAAAACAAGAAAAACTTCTAAATAAATAAATAATAACACCCGTGTAGTCAATATTGGGCTTTATTTGAAAATCAGTGCTTCTGTTATTTAGTACATCAGCAGTTAGCAGAAATAGGGACCTAGTTTGAATTCAGACCAATTCTCTCTTTAAAACTTAAGGTTGAAGTTACAGCGTAGGTACGTCCCACTGCTAGGCACCGGCCTTCTCTCATTTCTGAGAGGGTTTTAGGGCAAGGAAGTGTTTGCAGAAAGGAAGAACGACTCCGAACCCAGGTTGCTCGCGTACTGTGAAATTTACAGCGAGTGCTAAGCCCCTGAGCTACCACGGTTATAAAAGCGCATATAAAATGAAAATTATATCAAAGTGGGTTTTGAAACCCATTTAGAAAATTGAGTTGGGTGAATAGTTTTATTAAAATTAATAAGCGCTCCACCCTGTAGATAACGAAGACCCTTTACCAATTTAGTATGAGAAGCTAATAAGGTAAATTGAACGTGACAGGCAAAACAAAATGTTATTATATAATATTTTACATGCTATAGTTAAAATTAAATTTGCAAAATCCAAAATTGCACGCCTCATGAGCGTTTCATTTAATGTTGACGAAAAAAATAAATTAGCAAAATAATATCGATTACACACAGTATAAAATCGATAAAGGCTGTATGGTACATTTCCTTTGCCTCTCAAGGGCTAAAAAACAAATGGAAATTATAAGGTAGCAGGTATATTTATAAAAAAATAAAACTAAAACATTTTATTAACAAACTGCGTATACTAGCTACTAAATACGTCAAATTTTTTCCAGAGTTATTGTGACCACATACAAAATTTTTAGAAAATATAAGAGGGATTAATTAGAGTGTTTTCTCGACATACGGCTACTAATAATATTATCGTATAAGTTCAGTATGGATATGAGAGAAGCATATTAAGACCACAAAATTGCATGACCTTGACGTGTTGGGAGTAAAGCACAACCTCAAATGCTTCGCTTTATGAGACGCGCAAAATAAGTTATTGAGTTTTTGTGTCAAGAAATTCTCAGGAACTGCCCGGAGACGGGAAAATGGCCGGTGTTTCGTCCCCGTGCCTCGAAAAGCACGTAAAGCCGTAACCTGCGCCTGACCTCTCTCTGTGCGTATCGAATCGCCAACCCATCGAATAATGAGAGTAGTTATGGAATGGAATAGAAAGTGCACCTGTGCTTGCGCATACACTTGGCATTATAACTCTGTCCTGCGCCAAAGGCCAAGTCTCCGTTGAGGCTGGCCGCCGTGACCGAAATACGGTCTGAACGACATTATTATTAATGTGATTATGGTGATTTATATTTCATATAAAATCCATATTTCACTGTCGTGAAGATGAGGAGGCGACAATAGAAAATCTCAGAAAACTCAGCTTCCAACAGATACACTATGGTTGTAGCACGAATGGATCTGCTTGACCGAGATAGGAGCACGCTCTCACAGAATACCAGCGTAAAATAGCAACTTAATGCAGCTGTACTTCATATGGTGAGAGTAGAGCCGGAGACCCTTTTTACTGGAAACGAGGCATTCCATCTTAGTTCTTAGTTTTGTTTTTTTAAATGTGGATGTCTAAGGACCACAGCTTGCACTTACCATCAGTGGACTGGTCGGGTATTTAAAAAGTTAAATATACGCGATAAATTCCGTAAAAACTAGTATTATTTCAATGTGTAGTGTTCGCGTAAATATAAGAAATCATCGGTGGACTGTTTGCGGCGTGACCGGCTGCGACCGGCGGCTTCCCATTAGATGGACTGACGATCTGGTACGATATGCTGGAATTCGATGGATGCAGTTGGGTCAGGATCGTTCTTTGGGGCATTGCTTGAGACTTATGTTCAGCAGTGTAATTAATATATTGTACATGGTACGTATATATATATATATATATATAGTAGCATAGTACATACAGATTGGAAAACAATAAAACATCAGTAAAGAATGTTAAGAATTTGGGGTTTATTAGTAAAAAGCGAAGCCCATCAGATTAGTCCTCGCAAACAGAACCTGTTCATAAGTATATCGCATACGACAGCCATCGCTCTCTTCGATCATACTTACTAAAGGGAAGAGCACGACCCGCCACACAACACCCTTACAAGCAAACTTCTTATACGAGCATAACATATCCGCCAAATTCGCCTCACAGTGTATCTCCGAACAAGTGGTAAAATTAAAAATTTTGTGCAACTGACTTCAAAATTTATAAACAAAATGAGAACATCATGAATGTAGTCGAAGTTAGTTAAATACGCATTATCAAGAATAAGCCAAAAACTACCGGTCAGATCTTGATCAAATTTATATAGGACAGGACGAGAAACATCCGCTTGCAAAAAAAAAGAAAGAAGAATCGTCAAAATCAGTTCACCTAGAAAAAAGTTCTGAGGTAACACACATAAGCATAGAAAACTAAACGTGGAGAAGAGGTGAATGTCCAAGATCTTTGAATTTAAAATAAACGCGATGATGAACAACTATTATTGGATTTGCCTGGTGATTCACGATTTCACCTTGTTTATATTTAACTATTGTATGTTTTGTTTGATCGCCGAACAATAACGTATGTGAATAAACAAATTATATTTATATAAAGCTTTGTATAAACAAATTTCGCGTAAAAATAGTGCCTTGGTAACTCAGGGGCTAAACGTTCGCTGTTAAATTCACAATTCGCGAGCAAACCGGGCTCGATCCCTGCCGGTACCGCCAAAATATCGATTTATAAATACTATTTTAATTAAGCTTTTGTATTCAACTTTAAAATGAAAAATAGATAAATAATAAAGTGCTAATTTACCACGTGCTCTGTGGAGAAGGAAAACATTGTAAGGGAACCTGCATGTCCTAGAATTAAAAAAAAAAACATCGAAGATGTGAAATACGCTGATAGCATTGTGGCAGGGCAGTGGAAACTTCCATGTCCTAATATACATTTATAAATGAGAAAAAACCTTTGCCCAGCAGTAAGTCGAATATAGGCTACAACTTTGTAACTTTACTTTTAACTTCTTTATGAACATAGTGGTATTATAGGAGTACAACAGCTGATAGACGCGCTGAGTACCCACATTTATAAATCAACATTTTTTTAAACACTATGTGTGACAAACTAGCACACAGTCCAACTTACAGACACCTACATTTATCCTCGATTAAGAATCAGAATGTAGATGCGTTGTCACTTCTGAGGATGATGGAATGCCTCTTTTCCAGTTATCTACACTCACCACACAAAACACAGCAGCATTAAGCTGCTATATTACGTTGGTATTCTGTGAGAGCGTAACCCTAATCCGGTCAAGCTGACCCATTCGTGCTACAATCATACTATATTATTGCAGCGTGGTTTTACCACGTATAAAACATAAAGAAGTCCTATAATTTTTTTTGGTGCGGTCCAAGAAGCTCGTTGCTCGTTAGTTTCAGCCTACCCCCTCGAGGGATACAGGCGTAACGTTATGTATTATATATTCTATATAAATAAAATTCAATTGCTGTCCGTTAGTCGAAAACGGCATAAACCATAGAATACTATAATACATACATTATAGAACGGGGGAGTGGGCGGAGCCCATGTAGCCACTAACATGTCAATTCACACGTATAAATGTCAACACGACATGTGTTTTGACGTAACAATCGTTTATGAATTTCGCACGCAAATTATTTAGAAAATACCAAATTGCACACTATTTACATACACATATGTATTAAAATTTAAACGATTTTTTAATGATGATTTTGAACATTCATCAAAAGTCTAAAATGTGTAATTTTACTCAGTCTGTCAAAACAGCGAATCGGGTTTTTAGTAGTGATAATACGACCTTGCTTGTATGTGTGCTCCCGGCGACGCCGAATCTCGTACAAAATAAGTTTGACAGCCATTCTATTGTGTATTATAGTATTCTATGGCACCATCGATTATGATGAATGTTCTTATGTGTATTTGAGTGGGCCCCTGGATGGATTAAAAACTCAAGTCGATCCGGTAGGTGGTGCTGTTGTCGAAATCCAGAAATCACTCGTGCGAAGCCGGGTTGGCTCTCTAGTATGTAATTATATTTGAAACGTATTACACTCATAAAACTATTTATATTGCTTTAACCTTATATAATACGTTTGAGGGTACGATTAAGCAAGTCATGTTTGAATTATTAATCTTCGTTGAGTATACATACTAGTGAAAATTTTACCTTCACGTGAAGTCAACGCGACGTGTTATTAAACAATTATGAATAATTAACTATTCAAACTAACACCTATGTTGTTTTTGATAACCAATTTATAAACAGAAGTCTTTCTTCACCATCGCAGGGCATGTCATATGCCAAAATACTACGCTTAAGTCTCGTGCAGTCTTTATCACTTTGTCAATGTTACTATGAGACAAAATTGAGTAGTGTTTGAATATTTGGCCAATGGTGTTGTAATTTATCATTCAAGCATAGAGACATCAATTTGCCTTTACTGGGATCAAATATAATTCAAATATATGTGATATAATTCTAAATTCAAATATAATTAAACGTGGTAGAGCCAAGCTACACATACAGGTATGTTATGGTTGTAGCATGAATGGGTCGGCTCGACCGGGGAAGGATTTCATACAGAATACCAGCATAAAATAGCAGCTTAATACTGCTGTGTTTCGTATGGTCAGTGTAGAGATCCGGAGATCCTTTTTTACTGCCAACGAGGCATTCCATCTTGGTCCTTAGGGGTGACAACGCATGTGCGTTTTGCTACTTAATCTAGTATAAATGTAGATGTTTATGGGCCACAGCATCCACTTACCATCAGGTAGACTTTGTGCTCGTTTGTCACCCTTATTCTACATAAAAAAATCCAGGATACGGTAGATTTTACTGCTGACCATTCCGTTTTAAAAATAAATTTTTTAATGTAAATGAGAATTTTAATATAAATGTACGAGGGAAGGTTACGGTATTTTACAGTACACAACCGCAAAATGAAAATCTGAAAATTGATTTGTCCATTCACTTAATAAAGTATATGTCCCAAAGCTGGGTACAGGTCTCTTTCATTTAGAAAAGGTTTTTTTTAAGGAACGGGGGACAAACGATTTCATGAATGTAAGCGGATTACGTTCCTTTTTCCTTAGATATCTATGTTATTTCAGGATGTTTTCCTTCATAGCCGAGCACGTGCTAAATCACTTAAAACTGCAATTGAAACAATTTCGTGGTGCTTTCGGGGATCAAATTCGAGTATTTTTCGCACTTTAAAAGGTGCTTTTCATTTGAGATACCATTATGTTGTTAATTACAGTTAATTGAAGTTTAAAATCTAGACAACACAATGCCTTAATATTTAGTTGTCAAAACCGGTTCTGCAGAAGAATAATAAAAGTAACATTAATGCTATATAAATGCGATCATTAAGAAAGTATGTATAGGTGTATATAAAGGCTGACTCTAAATGAGAGGGTAAGAAATTGGCGTAATAAGGGAAAATTGTCAAAGATTAGTAAAGGAACGCTTCGTTGGCTTGGACACGTAGAAAGAATGAATAAGGAAGGAATAAGCGACAAAGCAAATTTATGCTGCAGATGTGAGTGGCGGAGTCGACAAGGGACGCCCTAGATGGAAGTTCGTCGACCTAATTGGTGATATATTGAAGGTGGGCAAATTTTAAAGGTCTCCGTTTGAATGCTAATAAAACTAAGGTTCTGGTATTTGAAAAGGACGAAGAGAGAACGAAATGTGAAATATGGGTAAATCAGGAATGTCTAGAACAGGTAAATGAAATTGTATACTTGGGGAGTGCTTTCAGCCGGGATGGAAGATGTGATTTAGATGTGGATAGGCGCGTCGCTGCCGGAAACAAAGTGAATGGTGCCCTGAATGTATTTAGTAAAAAGGCAAGGCGTGGTGAAGAGTGCACGCCTTGCAATACATAATGCAGTGTTGGTACCGACTTTGTTATATGGCAGCGAAACCTGGGTATGCCAGAAGAAGCATAAAAGCAAGTTGAATGCAGTGGAGATGCGATCTCTTCGTAAAATGTGTGGCGTTACCTTAGCCGACCGAAAGCGAAACGAAGAGATTCGCAATATGGCAGGATTGAAAGATGACCTTATCACAAAAATTGATAGGAGCGTACTCCAATGGTTTGGGCACGTTGAACGAATGAGTGAAGACCGAATGGTGAAGAAAATATATAGAGCGAAAGTAAATATTAAAAGGTGTCGAGGTAGACCGAGACTAACTTTCGAAGACCATGTGAGCAAATTGCTCAAAGAGGGGAGGGTCAAGAGTACTCGGATACCTAGACGTGCATGTATGAAGAAGTTAATGAACCTGAAAGAAGCGAAAGAGGTATGTAAGGATCGTGACACTTGGCGATCTGTTCTCTCTGGCTACCCCGTTAGGGATTGTGCGTGAAGATAAGTAAAAGTAAAAGTGGGCAAAATTTCGAGTACTCTCAAGCATATAATACTATAATACACAATAGAATGGCTGTCAAACTTATTAAACACTACGATAGGCGTCGCCGGGAGCACACATACACCCAATAACGTCGTATTATCACTACTACAAACCCGATTCGTTGTATTGACAGACAGATTTTAATACATATTTATTTGTTAATAGCGTGCAATTTGGCATTTTTTAAATAATTTGCATGCGAAATTTGGAAACGATTGTAATGTCAAACACATTTCGTGTTGACATTTTATACGTGTGAATTGATGTGTTAGTGACATATTAGTGGTTACACGGACTCCACCCACTCCCACGTTCTATTATGTATTATAGTATTCTATGCTCTCAACCGACGAGCAAGTATGCGTAGATGTATGGATGTGAAAGAAGTGAGAGAGGTGTGTCGAGTACGTATAAGTTCTTGCAATTCAAGAGTGCGGTCGACCTTGGATGTGGTTCGACATGTACATGCACAGTATGACAGTGTGCGTCATTGATTTATATAACCCTAGATCAGTAATAACCGCGCCAAAGCGTTACCACTGCACATATGGCGACAGCCATATGCCTAGGTAACGTGAGTTCATTGTTCAATGTGACGCCGACAGAGTTGAGCCGCGACAAAAATGGGTAAACGTGTAGTAAAAGAATACTATTCAAGGTCAAAAAAACGTAATCAATCAAGCGGCATCACTTTCAACACATAATTTTTAGTTCTTGTTTTCATATAAACATACAAAACGTCAAATAATTAAATACAAATATCGAATATTGCCATTTAGGTTCAATGTTGCCACTTTTTCGCATTTGTGATTATCCTACATTAATGGGAGACTATATAATTAATGGAGTAACTTAATTTGTTACCTCTGATTTTAAATATTTTGGAAATTAGGTTTTAATTTTAATTAAAAACTACGTTTTGCTTTCACACAAAATAATTAATTACTCTTATTTTAGTTTATTCATGAATTATCTATTAAATATATTTTATTAACTATTTTATATTAATACTATTATATTATTTATAATTTCATATAAATTTTATATTAATTATATTTTATTAGATACCTATTTTATATTGTTTGATTTATTAGAACCATAAAAATACGTTTTATTTCATCATTATTTTTACTTGTATTCATCTGATAAGCTTTGTATCCCTTTTTTCTAAGGGGACGTAATAAAGATATTAAAATGAAATATACTTTTTTTAATATAAAAACAATTAACTGCAGCTTAAAAAAAACTCATTTTTATTGCGTATTTTAGGTAAAATTTCATATAGTAAGCCACACCAACCCGCCACTGCATGTATGTGTGTCTATCTTTATCTAATCTTACGACGACGATATTGCTTTCGCAACTTGTGTAAGTGAGATAGATATATGTTTACTTAAAATTGTTATTAGTTTCAAAGCTACGTCGTCGCGTTTGGATAGTGGTTACACTTTTTTCGACGCGCGGTAATGAGGTTTGCTCCTCTAGTAATGTATAACTCATTGGTGTGCGTGCCTGAAGGAACGGTCAGTCACGAGCGGGCGCCCGCTTTGTCCAGGCACGCACACTTTCATACTGTGCACGTACATGTCGAACCACATCCAAAGGTCGACCGCTAAACTATATCAAATAAATGTCCGTAGTCTGGGTGACAGATGTGAGTGTTCGTGTATGTATGTATGTATGTAAATATACTAGGTTAAACTATAAGGATGGTAAGGTCAAGTAAATTTTAGGACGTTTACCCTCGAGGATATAAACGCGTAAGATATCGACCACATTTTTATTCCGGAGACGAATAAAGAAAGCAGTTATAGGAAGATTTAGCGCTCTCAAGTGTTCACGTGAGCCCGACATTTTAAAATTAAATGGTTTTCAATGAAACTCTTTTGGCAGCTTTTATGTGGTATATTTTACCTTATTTTTAAATTCAGTCTTAAGAGTATTTTTCAGCATCAGGTTACGGGGAACTAATTATATACTTATACTTAATTAACGTATTGATTAATATAATAACAGTTCTTGAATGCTATATTCTTAAGGGTAAAGGGAGCCAGTATATTTACAGGCTGTGGGGCATTCCACATTAATCCTCAGAAGACGCATCTGAGGATTAATATGGAATGCGCACATTAAAACCTCAGATCCTTGACCTTGACCAAACAGCCAACGTTTGAATTTGGCTGGTGAAACAGCCAACTTCAAACGTTGGCTGTTTAACCTACAGCCAACTTTTGATGTTGGCTGTAGGTGTCATCAATTGTAATGGTAACTTATCATCAGGGTATAGTTACACAGTACATTTATTTTTAAATGAGGTGGCTAACGAACAGTTTATTTACAGACTTTGAGGCATTTCACCTTGGCCCTCAGAGGCTACATCGCATTTGTAGCCTTTACTACTTAAGTAACGCTGCATGTATTCATGGGATGCTACTTTTTATAGCATTGAGTGACAAACGAGCACACAGTCCACCTAATGACGAGTGGATGCTGTGGCTCATAGACATTCATATTTATCCTTAATTAAGAATCAAAATGCAAATGCGTTGTCACCCCTGAGGACTAAAATGGAATGCCTCGATTCCAGTAAAAAGTGTCTTCGGTTCTCTGAACTTACCATACGAAACACAACAGCATTAATCTACTATTTTACGCTGGTATTCTGTGAGAACGTGGTCCTTCCCCGGTCGAGCCGACACATTTGTGCTACTACTATAATATAGTCTGGATTTTCCACTTACAATTTTATAGAAAATTACGTACTAAAAATTTCGTTCTAAAAATCGAGTTCTAATTCCCTGGGTATGCTCTTACGAGTATGTAACGATTAAAATATCCCAAAAAAAAAAAAGCCATAAACACACAGCTCGGATAAGTCATCGACTGTGGCTTTGACTTTATCTCGATTCTATTAAGTGATCTATAACGTGAGAGTCGCGCGGAAAAGCGCTTTGTTACGAAAATATTTATTGACTTGAGAGACCCGTCCCGGCTTCAGCTAGGTGGGGGATCTATTTATGTGACGTTATTAAGATTTAAAATAATATTCAAAGAATTTTGATTAAAAAATTCCTTATTTTCCGGAAATAGTGTAACCTCAGATCACTTCTAGCTTTCTCTATATATTCATGAAGTTTTATTACAATCGGTTCAGCAATTAAATAATTAATAGAATCAGGCGTTACTTAGCGGAAATTCGTTATAAGTTTTGCCTGGTCGGCCGTGCTAGCCTTTTTAAGATAATCAGGCGTTACTTTGCCGAAATTCATTATATTAAAGTAATTTACTTTAACTTTGGTTCAGCAATTGCAAAGATTAGCACAGATCATATCTCATTGTCATATCCTCCACAGCTCAAAAAAAGGCACTTATTTCTATATTATAGACAGACACGTCTATTTTATTTATATCTCCTCTGTGTCGCGTCGGCTCTAGTGAATTAATTTTTGTAGATTAAAATATAAAAAAAATATTTTAAACTTAAATATATCTTAAACTTTGAAACTGGAACTTCGAGCTATGGAGAGGGCTATGCTCGGGGTTTCTCTGAGTGATAAACTTAGAAATGAGGATTACTTTACTCTTAACTAAAATATATCCCGAGAAAAGATGTACAGAACCACAAAGCTTAAGCTTTTTAGTTTTGGCACCAGTGCCCCACAATATTTTTGATGTGGCACCAGTGCCCCACAATATTTTTGACGCTGTCACCAGTGCCCCACAATATTTTTGATGCTGGCACCAGTGCCCCACAATATTTTTGATGCTGGCACCAGTGCCCCACAATATTTTTGATGCTGGCACCAGTGCCCCACAATATTTTTGATGCTGGCACCAGTGCCCCACAATATTTTTAAAGCTGCGTCAATATAAATTATTTGGGGCACTGGTGGCAAAACTAAGCCGCAAGATATGCTAAGAAAGCTACGTTATCACCTTTAATGATTATTTAATTTGCTGTATTGTAGTAAGAAATAAATAAAAATTTATACACAAGGCCTAGAAATGGAATAGTGGGATGATGACGATAATTTATGAATACAGCAGTGATAAAATTCTAAAAGAAGAAATAAGATGTTTTCCCTTTTTGACTGAAAGATCTACAGAGGCACTGGAAAATCTCATTGAAAGAAAACAAATTGAAGGTTTAGGAGCGGTTATAAACCTTTGCGCTGTTAAATATAACTTAATACTTCGGATGTTTCGTTCATTATAAAGTTTTAATGGTTGACTAAACAAACGGAGCTTTGAAGTAAATATAAAACACGATAATGGTTTCAAAGCGAACTCCCGTCTAATAATTTCAGAGGCTTATTCCGGTTTCACATATTTAAATAAAATGTTTAAAGGGATTTGCTGCAGACTCGCGAGAATACAGAGGCGAAATATGCCCTGAATATTAGACTTTTAACCAATAGTTTATTCGGCTACACGCAAAATATCGAATATTCTGTGGACTTCCTGGCCGAGTAGCCGAATATTGCGCAAAAGTCTTTGACCGAGAAGGAAGTAATGTTTATTCTTCAGAGCATCTATTCTCCGAAAGTAGGATTGTCTACGAGAAGAAAAAGAATAAACGACTGCCTGAAAATGAAGAAGAAATAGTCTTTGTGTACCATTATCTTCCATGAGACCTGCCTTATATCTTGTTCAGTTAGTATGCAAGGTTCCATAATCTAATTTGAAGTATTTTGTGAATACCAGCGGTTTTTTGTTCGGTTTGGAGGTAACTTTGGATTTTTTTCTATTGAGAAAATATTTGGGAATCGTGATTTCGTCTAACATACTACTTAACTTTAATCCTCACCTACTTTTTATTTCAACATTAATGCTACAGTATTTTCGGCATAACGGAGGATCATGCTAAGCCATTTGAGGTAGTATAGGCTAGATATTTTGAGGGCATAGACATTTATCTGATATTTTTTTTAATTTTTTTAATAATATTGAAGTTGATTACGTACATAGTTCTACTTAAATGATTGCAAGAAACGTTTAATTATAATGAAATAAACATTTTAATTTTACCAATTATCCGACTATAATAAGTATACAACTCGTATACTTGAGTACTATAGTACTTAAGTATGTGAATATGTATAACTATGCATCTAAACCATATGACAACCTGGTACCTAAATAATAATAATAAAAAAATAAGTCTTTGTATCGTTCATAAATAAGCCTTTGTAATTTTTAACGCAATAGTCCGTTCATTCAATAAATAAATAAATATTAACTTTACTTTGATATAAAATATTACAATAAATGTTTAATTGGATCCATAGGCTCCCAAACTAGTGGAAAACTGTGTTTCAGGAGCCAATATATCAATCGTTCAGGAGTCAATGCATCAACACTCATCTTTTATGGTATATGTAGTATATTATGTATACGACAGCACAACTCATATTTTTATATACAATATGTAACAAAAACCCTGTGGTTCCCGTTACGTGTGTTATCAGAATGAGTATCCAAGCGTATAGAAATAATTATTTTTCAAAAAACACACTTCAAAAAAATTTATTTTATTCAAAAAAAAAATTAATAATTTGCAAATTGTATGTGGTTTTATTTCCTCTAACTCACACGAGTATCGGTAATAGCGGGTCTTTGACAATCTTCTTACTCCTCGGCCAATGCGGAGATGATAAAACCACATACAATTTGCAAATTAATTTTTTTTTTCATTAAATTTAATTTCTTTAATGTTTCTTTTTTGAAAAAAATTGTTTCTATATGCTTGGATACTGATTCTGATAACGCAGTTAACGGGAACCACAGAGTTTTTGTTACATGTTGTATAATGGGGATTGAGACAGTTACTTTTTAATACATCCTATACCTTTAAACCAGCAATTCTTATATATATATATATACACTCACCGGCACGGAAACTTGGCCACTCGTGAATTTGCTGATTATTTGCACTGAAACGTTTTTTTTAACAGTAAATTAAGGGTAGATGCATTCAATAAGTGTCTCTAATGGTTTTAGAACATAGAAATTTAATGTTTACTTCACCGAAATTTTTCTTTTCAAGATAACATGTTTTCACTAAAATTAACATCTTTCCATTGTCACTTTAAAAACACTACAAAGTTAAAAATTAAGTCTGTTTCTTTATTGTCTATCAGTTTTAATATCGGGTGTTTCCTCCTCTAGCCCTGATAACCGCTTGAATTCGATCTGGCATGCTTTGAATGATGTTTCTGACATCAACTTGCGGTATGCTGTCCCAAGCGGCCAGCGCTGCATTTCGGATCTCATTTAGAGGTTGTGGCGGTTTGGAGCTCGACTTTATCTTTCTTTTGAGCATACCCCATACATGCTCAATTGGATTTAAGTCCGGGCTACGAGCTGGCCACTGTAATTTTTGTATTCCAACCTCTTCCAGATATTCCTCTACACAATGTGCGACGTGCGGGCGTGCATTATCGTGCATGAGGAGGAATTGGTCGTGTCCAATGAATCCCGAATAAGGCATTACGTTCTCCTGAAGAACTTCCTCGATGTATCGAGTAGCTGTAAGCCGATTATCGACGATGACCAACTCTGTACGTGCGTCGGAACTTACACCTCCCCATACCATTATTGAGCCTCCATGGAAACTCACAGTTTGGGTGGTGGTAATGGGTAGAAACCTCTCTCCTCTTTTTCTCCACACTCGTTCTCGACCGTCTGGAGCACGTAAAGCTATTCGACACTCATCTGTGAACAACACTCTAGCCCATTGCTCGTGGGTCCAATTGACATGTTCTCTTGCGAACCGAAGTCGGGCTACTCGGTGCTGTCTGAGAAGTTCTGGACCTCGTGCTGGTCTACGACCTTTTAAATTCACTTCCTCCATTCGTCTTCTCACCGTACGCTCACTAACATTAACGCCTCTTGCGATTTGGAGCCGCTGGCGTATCTCAACAGCGGTCAGGTAGCGGTTTCTCAAAATCTCCATAACAATTAGACATGCGCAAAATGTATCAGTGAAAAGAAATGAATGAAGTATATCTTTTCGCTCTATGAAGTAGTCCACTCATTTAGTTCAGTACTTCATTTAGTTCAGCAAACCAAAACGAGTCCAGTAACCCTAGGATATCGAGCTCGCAAGTGTGATTGATGAGTGAGTTACGACGAATGATGCACTTCACTTAAGTAGATATGTAATTTATACGTTAACACAAAAATATAGGTACTAGAACAGTGAGAGTACGTATTCGTCTTTTTGGGTCCTTTTTCCGTAAAATAGTTCCACCACAAAGCACTTTCCTTTCTATATATATTGTCACTTTTAGTTCAATTAATCATTATATTTATAAAACTGATAGAGGATAAATACGATAACACAATTCTAGCTATAGCTACCTACAAGAAACGTAACGCACCGCACAAGTCAACAAGTGCAGTATTAGACTATTAGTGCATTCCGTTTCCGTTTGTCCTCGACCTCAAGACGAACTCAACTTGTGAACTATGCGAGTAAGAAATTCAAATTCTAAATTATTGAGCTTTATCTCCACCGCAAAAAGCTCAGTTTTGATTGCAATAGCAATGCTACATAAAGAGAGATGTCGATATTGCCGATCCTTCGACGATCTTAAAAAAATACGAAAATAATAATTCATTACCTAAAGCATTTGTTTAGTTTACGTACATTTTTGTACGCTAAATTAAACTTTATTGGTATAAACAGAAAGCTCATATTAGTATGTTTAGACTAACTACTCTGTTGCATAATGTTATTTGGTCTACTTTATTATTATTTGGTACTACACGTCGGCCGGCCAACTCCAGCCGAAGCCGACCGGCCGGCGCCGAAGTGACACGAACGAATCACGAGCATGTGCGAGTGAGTGGTGGAGCGAAAAGAAAGGCTGAACTAAATGAAGTAGAGACACATTTTTAATGATACTGAATGAATGATAAGTTTACTTTGCGAAATGAAGTAGTTCATTTCCTTCAATCGTTCGTGAACTACCCATGTTTAATAACAATAAAACGATCGTCCCGGGCCGATGTGCACCTTACGCCCCCTCTGTCTCCTGGTATCGTTTCAGTGAATACTGCATTGAGGACCGTGGTACGTTAAGCACAATAGCAACTTCACGCTGTGTCAGCCCTTGGTCAATTAATGCTACTGCTTGTGCAACTTGTGCTGGTGTTAATGGCATTTTTATTGGCTTTAAAGCACCTTTAGTTATTTAATTAAGACACAAGATCACAATAATTGAATAACCTTACAGTAAACTTTTCACAACACACAAATTTAAAATGTGAACTTAGTCGCTCAAATGACCCGATTCAACTAAAAATTAAAGAATTCGTCATGGTGCACTTAAACATAATGAATTACCCTCTTGAACTTGAGGGTAAACATTTTTTGACATACTTGCATAACAAACATTCATCAGAAACACTTAAAGCTTTTGCTATCGCGAAATAACCGCTTGGCCAAGTTTCCGTGCCTGTATATATAAAGGGGAATGAAAGTGAACGCAAGTAAGACGAAAGTGATGGTTTTTGAAAGAGAGGAAAGCAAAACGGTATGTGAAATAAGAATAGAAGGAGAGTTAATTGAGCAAGTGGATGAGTTTGTGTATTTGGTATGTGTATTTAGCAGGGATGGTAGATATGATAGGGATATAGAACGACGAGTAAATGCAGGGAATAGAGTGAATGGGGCACTACACTCTATTGTGAAGAACCAAAATCTATCAAAAAAGGCACGTATGGTAATTCATAATGCTGTGTTAGTCCCTACTTTAATGTATGGTAGTGAAAGCTGGGTGTGGTAGAAGAAGCACGAAAGTAGAATAAATGCTGTAGAAATGCGGTCTTTAAGGAGTATGCTAGGGTTGAATCTGAATGACAGGATGAGAAATTGCATGATAAGAGATAAATGTGGTATGCAAGATGATGTTGTGACCAGGATTAAGAAAGGAATGCTTCGGTGGTTTGGTCATGTAGAAAGAATGAATGAGGAAAGAGTGACAAAACAAATTTATATGGCAGATGTGAACGGCAGGGTCGGGAAGGGACGCCCTAGAAAAAAGTTTATCGACCAAATTGCCGATATTTTGAAAATGGGCCACGTTAAAAGTACCCTTAACCGACGAGCATGTATGCGTAAGTATATGGATGTAAAGGAGGCGAAAGAGGTATGTCAGAATCGTGTCAAATGGAAGTCCGTGGTCTCTGCCTACCCATCTGGATGGCAGGCGTGAGTGTTTATGCTATGCTTATGCTATATATATATATATATATATATATATATATATATATATATATATATATATATATATATATTACAAGATGATATATAATCGGAATCTCGGAAACAGCTCCAACGATTTTCATAAAATTTAGTGTCCAGAGGGTTTCGGGGGCAATAAATCGATCTAGCTAGGATTCATTTTTGGAAAATGTCATTTTATCCGTGTTTTCAGGCAATGAAAAACTGCTACAATATCGTTAAGATAAGAAGGTACATTTTGACAACGTGTTATTGATTATAATAGCTCAAATGGGTTATCAGGCGATCACGAAATCGTAGTACCGTTCAGTCCGACTTTTTTTAATTTTTTTAAGTTCCCTTCATTTTTGAGAAAATCTATTATTTTGAGCCCATTTAAGTATTTTTTTAAAAAACACGAAAGTTTAAATTAAACTAATTGCACTCATGATTTTTTATTCAAATAACCAGTAATTTTTTTTCTATTATGTCGGTAAGATCAAAAAATAGTATTCATATTTCATCAGTATGTAATTTGTATCTAAATATTATTTCCAAAACACACGATTTAAAAAAAATACCGTGTTAAGCTCGGTCAACCAGGTACTATCCTTTAACCAAGCTAGGTGAGCAGAGCTACATCCACTAGATTGAATATCATATGATATAGACAGTACAAACGATGTAATGTCTCACACATGTCTACAATCACTTTTATATCAATAAAGTTTATTATTATTTTGGGATATTATTAAAGGTATTCTCATCTGGTCGGGCTGAATAAATATATGGAAGGAAATGATAAATATACATAAATAAATCAAAGACCAACCAGATGGAAGCCCTCGGCAGGGTAGACCAAACGACCGAGGGTTAGGGAGAAAAGAAAAGAAAAGGAAAGAAACCGACGGAAGACGCGGGCGGTATCGAGGAGCACTGCCTTTTGCATTTGAGCTCGGAGCGGTCCGTCACGGATTAGACTGTACACCATCTGAGGCGACTAGACTAGTCGCCTCAGATGACCCTAGAGGCCGACTGGGATCATCCCGTTCTGATGATGATGACTACAAGAATAATTTCGGTTGGCAGACTATCCCACATGTCAGTCACCTCGTGCCCCAGGTCCAGATACTTTGTTTGCTTATCTGTTTCGGCTTTCACGAGGCATTATATATATAAATATTTTATTTAAAATTGTGAAAAAAGTTTAAAAAATATCTCATGATCAATACTTTAGATTAAAAATCTTTAGTAGACAATCTGCGCAAGGAACCTAACAAAACTTTACGTGTGTTGCAAATTTGCAATGCTGCACACGCACTGACTTTTGTTTTTAAGGCATATTATAATTGCCATTGCCACAGTTAAGGTACATTATTATTATTTTCGTTGGTCATGAAACTCTGTGACTCAACACATTAAAATATAATATGCATTATTCTATAGATATTAAAGATATTTTTGTGACGACTTTGGTTCGAACGCTTTTTTGAATTTTTTAGACAGTCGCTTTTTTAGTTAATAAAACGGCGCCTGTATTCATATGTAGTTGTTGCGTGATAGGCGACCTAAAGAATTCAAAGCTTTTCTATAAAGGTACAAAGTGTGAACATCGACTTCGCGTTCAAAATAATTAATGTGCTCCGAGTCCAGGGTTGAATCCCAATTGGGGGATATATTTTCTATTACCATAATCATCATCATTAAATCTCTATACAATTACACTGTTGAGCGTAGTACTGATGTGTAGATGTCTATGGGCCGCAGCAAGCACTTACCATCAGGTGGGCTGTGTGCTAGTTTTTCAGTCAATCCTATAAAAAAAATAACCATGACAACTTACTTAGTTAACTCTTTAATCACTGTGTTCGTTGCTTAATTACACTCGAACTAAATGATGTGATGATTTTTAACACACTATACTTTACTTTTACAAAAAATAATATATTTTAATTTAACTTTACTCACAACCTTTAGAATCATCTTATTTTATAATAGACTCAACAATTATAACCTTCTTAGTACCATTGTACGTATTTCGTACGTATATTGTACGCTTTTCTATTATGGCGAAAAAAATTCTATAATGATCTACTTTAGAATTAATGCAGGTGATTTGAAATGGATTCATATTGGTACTAATTATGAAGATTATTATTGGACATTGTTTAATGATCGGTTATCTCGCTATTGGGGCTATGATGGATTTTTTTATTGAAAATACTCTTGATTCGTAAATGGGTCATGCCGTTTTGGACTTTTTTGTGTCCCTACTCTATTTCGATACTTTTATAATCATAACATCAGGTGCGAGTATGGTAGAAGGTTTAACTGTGTGAACGTTCATTTATGGTACGCATATCTTGCAGACGATATTATGTAGGTATTCTCTTGTCGTTTTTTAAAAGCCTATTATACAACATTCCTAATCATGTTTAAAAAGAAATAGACTCATAGGTAATCAAAGCATGTTTTATAATAAAATTACATAACAAAACAAAAAAAAAACATATGAATAATTAACGATAGGAAATATGTTGTAAACTTAAGCAGAGCAGCACCTGTTCCCAAGGATGTTGCATGGGGCAGCCATCGCAATCTTCGACTATTTTAAAGGGAAATGGATGATATGTTATGTGCCAGTCATACTGAAACGTAGGTGTAGTACAAGTGAATCAACTCGAACTGAGAAGGCAAACTTTGAATAAGTAGTGTAAAATAGCAGCAAAATGCTGCTACGATTCGCTTAATGCGTGAAGAAGAAGAACCGGATTTTTTTTCTGATAAAACTGGAGATTATGCATTGGCAGATCCTTAATGAAGGATAAATGTGGATTTTTATCATCCACAACATCCATTTAGCGTCAGTGGACTGTGAAATGAAATTTCGACCGTAGAATGAAATGGGGAGATCTTTAAATAACAAAGAGGAATCATCATTAAACAGAACTTTCTCAAACATTCGGGTACCATACATTTTCTTTAAGTAGAACAGGAACAAAGCTTCCGCCGGGCAAGGTGCTGTGCCCGGGGAGAAGAAAACGTTGCGTGTGGTAGTTCGGAACTGTTTGATATATTGCGCACAATACTTTGAAACTTTTATAGTGTGATTTACACTTCGGTGTGTTTTACTTGTGAAGCGACGACAGCGCCACCACATTCCTCCCCTGCTCAGACCAGAGGTGGATGATGCAGTCTAGCCGTGGACGAACTTGCCCATTAAAGAAAGTACCAAAGATTTTCTTGTAGTCTACGGTGAGTCGAGAAGAAGGCGAGTAATCTGTGAGAGTGCCGTGAAGCAGAGGCGGGCAGTAATGCTCAGAGAGAGTTGCTTGAAAGAACAGGAAACGTAATCATAGTACTTTGATAAATCTTGTAAAGCTAGATGGCTTGCAAAATTTGAAGTGGTTGCGCGGAAAACCATTCGTATTTATTTTATTTGACGGTAGGCTGCCAAACCGGTTATCCCTTTCCAAAACGATATCATTCATACCCTCCTATCGACACATCGGGGTGGTGGGGTGGGAGGGGAAAGAAGATGATTCTAGAACATCACGTAATCATCGGAACCGAGGATATATAAGACACGCGCGACCGACGCGTGCTCTCTTCCCGCCGCGCTCGCCGTTGAAACCACACCGATTCTCTCCCGACGTATCTCTGGGGCCCCAGAGTGTCTGTCCAGAAGAGGTTGCAGAAGTCGCAGTTATAGTGCTCGACCGCATAGAAGAAACATCCCGGTGAGTCAATATCCAGTATTATAACCTGCTTGATATAATTGTTTTAACCCGCTCCAATTTTGTGTTTTCCTAATCAAGCAGGATTCCTTTCATCGATTTGGCAAATAATAGTTCATTTTAGGGAAGAGCGAGTGCAGTGTACCGCATATATAAGTGTAGAATCATTTTGTAGATACAGTCCACTTAGATTAATATCTCGCGTAATATGTTTAAGGTTCGACCGGGGAACTAGACTTCGGCAGCCTTAAACACGTGGCTCCACCATTTTATGGTCACTTCGGCAGGATTTGCACTGGTGTTTAGTGGACCTCCAACCATTTTCTGGTCGAATTATTAGATTAATTATTTAGATAATGCACTCTAATCTATGGAATAGACTTAAATAGTGTTCGTTTAAATTTAAATTTTGATTAGGCACTCGCAAACAGAATTGTTTATTTCATAGCGCTCGTATTTGGTTAAATTTAAAGCTTTAAAATTGAAACAGTGTGATAGCAACCGTTTGGTACGCTTACCCGACAATCTTTATAAAAATATTGAGTTTTAGCGAGCAACGCGTCGCCTCGACTGTAGCAGGTGTTCGATTTAATTACGTAATACGGTATACCGAGTGTCCATCGTCCATCGTTGTGCGTTGTGAGATTAATTGTGATTAATAACTTTGTTATAATAATTTAAAATGGCAGTTAGTGGAAATGAATTTAAAATTAAAACGCTTTATGCCAAGAGGGACGTACTTTTTTCACGTATACAAAGCATTAGCGATCACGTCAAGAACATTAATGTAGAAGCGGTGCGGGAAACTTTTCTGAATGAAATTGAAACGGTGGATTCTTTGCGGACGGATTACGAAAGAATATTAGATCAAATTAATCATTTGGAATTACAAATCGACCCGAAATACATAGTGAACTACCAACCGCTGCTGGCATTCGAAGATATGTTGTGTCGCGTGAAAAGAACTGCAAAACTCCTACAATCTCAAAGCGAAGCAAAGCCGGAATTGCAGGTACGTCCTCGTGACTCAATTAGGTTGCCGCCAATAGATATTCCGGTATTCAATGGTGATATTAAGACGTGGCCCTTCTTCTTCAGTAGTTTTCAAAACAATATACACAATAACCCATCGTTATCGGACGCTGAAAAATTATATTACTTAATTAGTAAACTTAGTGGAAGGGCACAGTCGATCTGCTCTGGTTTTACACCTACAGCAAACAATTAATTATTAATATTCGAAACGCTTAAAACTAAATATGAAGATAGGAGAATGTTAGCTTCCGAATATTTGAACCAGATTTTCGATCTTAAACCTATATCATCCGCGAACATCAACGGCTTAGAGCAGTTTCTAGATAAATTTGTGGCATCGGTGGCTGCACTTAAGAATTTAAAATTTAATGACCTTATAGACGTGGTGTTTCTCCATATTGCACTAAAGAAATTAGACCCCGACACCGTGCGTGCGTTTGAAATGGAGCATCGTAGCTCGGAGATGCCTTCCTTTCATTCATTAGCATCGTTCGTGCGAGATCAAATAAAGGTGATGCAGCGCTCTCCGAACGTTAAACAGGAGATTAAAAGGTGCGTCGACCGTAGACAGACTCAACCATCTAAAATAGCAGGGTCGTTAACGTACACAACCGCTACGTCAACATCACTTCAGCATACTTGTATCGTATGTAAAGATAAACACGGTAATTTATATAATTGTGCGACTTTTCGTAAATATTCACCAAGCGAACGTTATAAATTAGTAAAGACAAACAACGTATGTTTGAACTGCTTAAGCGATAAGCATTTAGTTGCAAAATGCAATTCGAGTTCCGTATGTAGCAAGTGCGCCAGGAAACATCACACGCTATTAAATTTTTAAAATAGCAACATAGCGGCGTCAAGTAAAGCGGACAAGGAATTCACCCCTACTAAGGTCAACGATTCTAGCGGTCGACCTGGTGATGTCGCTCTGTACTCATTGGCGAATATGGGAGCACAACCTCCTTCAACCTTGTTACTGGGTACGGCGCGTATTTTGGTTAGGGATTCGCGTGGAAACGAACAAAGCGTCCGTGCACTGCTGGACAGCGGAGCCCAAAATAGCTTTATAACACGACAATGTTGTCAGCGCTTAGGCTTAGTAATAAATAGGTCACTTTCATGTCCTGTAGTTAAAGGCATCGGAGGTACTAATAAAGCTACCCAGGGATATATTAATTTAAAATTTTATTCTCGGATAGATCGTAATGTTAACTTTGATATAAATGCACTAGTAGTAGATAGGTTCACTGAACGGTTGCCAACCGTTTCGGTTGACACCTCGGCAATGATTGAGTTTAAAAATTTGACTCTAGCAGACGACACTTACGCCACCCCCGGAAACATAGACATGCTCATTGGAGCATCGCTTTTCCCTCATCTTTTGTTAAACAATAAGGTCAGGGGCAACTCCTCGCATACCGCGCCTTACGCACTAGAAACCGTATTGGGCTATGTTATCATTGGCTCCGCCCCCATCATAGATAGTATTTCGGCAACCTCTTATTGTGGTATGGCTGTCGAACCGCTCGAGTCGTTAGTCCGCAAATTTTGGGAGATGGAGGAGGTGAACGTCCCACCCATAGCTAGCTCAGATGACAGGTTATGCGAGGAAATTTACGTCCGTACGACCGTTCGTGATCGCGACGGTAGATATAGTGTAGCGCTGCCCTTTACGGGAGATGTTTTATCTCTCGGCGATTCCCGTCAAATGACAGAAAAACGTTTCTACAGCTTGGAGCGTAGGATGCTCGCTTCACCCCAGTTAAAGGAAGCTTATGACGGCGTCATTAACGAATATATAAGAGACGGTTACATATCACTCGTGGCTTCGAAATTAGATAACTACGAAGACACACCGTCGTATTTCATACCACACCACGGGGTCATTAGGGAGGACAAACTTACATCTAAGTTACGTGTAGTGCTCGACGCTAGTGCTAAAACTAGCACTCACCTGTCGCTTAACGACATCCTCTATAGTGGGCAAAATTTACAGGGCAGTTTATTTAATATAATAGCCAATTTTTATTTGTTTAGTATAGCACTATCCGCCGATATTCGCCAAATGTTTCTTTGCATAGGGGTCCGTGAATGCGACCGTAGATTCCAACGCATTTTATATCGTTTCGACCCAAAGGAACCTCTAATGGTATTTGAATTTAACCGCGTTTGTTTTGGTTTAAAGTCGAGCCCATTTCATGCGTTACACACGGTGAAACAGCTCGCCCACGATGAAGGTCCCTCTTACCCTAAAGCTAAGAGGGCAATTGAGAGCGGTTTATATATGGATGATTTTGTGTACTCGGTCGATAGCGTGGAGGAGGCCACCCTAACCACCGCCGAGGTTATAAAACTCATAAAATCGGGTCAATTCGATCTTGTGAAGTGGACTAGTAATTCGCGTCCGGTTTTAGATACAATCCCAGTATCACACCGTCTTTCGGCGATAAAGGAATTCGACGATTCTGATACACACAAGGTGCTCGGTCTGTGTTGGTCACCAGAGTCCGACGTGTTTAGCCTTAAGGTAAATCCGCCCGTAGAGAAATGCACAAAGCGCACAATACTGTCATGCGTTGCTAGATTATGGGATGTCATGGGTTTCGTAGCTCCGGTGGTATTATACGCTAAGCTTTTGATTAAACAACTTTGGTTATTTGAATGCGTTTGGGATGACTCGCTGCCTGACAGCATTGTTCGATTGTGGTAGCGTTTTAGAGAGGAACTTCCTTTACTAAGAGAAATTAAAATACCGCGTCATATAAACGTAGATAGAAATAGCGTCATAACGGTCGTTGAGTTTGCAGATGCCAGCGAGAAGGCTTACGAGGGCGTTGTATATTTCCACGTTCAGAATAATGGTAGAAATTCGATTAGCCTCATTAGTTCTAAGTCGAGAGTCTCCCCCCGTAAGGTTGTCTCTCTGGCGCGCTTAGAGCTTTGCGCAATATTAGTACTCACCAAGCTTATTACCGCAGTTATCAGCGCATGTAGGGATAGAGTTCACATAGAAAGGATATTTGCCTTTTCCGACTCAACCGTCGCCTTATGCTGGGTGCATTCTTCACCCCACCGTTGGGATACGTTTGTCGCGAACCGAGTGGCCAAGATCCAAGACGAGTTAGAAACGCGCAACTTTAATCACGTGTCCGGTACGGAAAACCCTGCCGATTGTCTATCCCGGGGACTCACCCCGATGCAAATAATGTACCACCCGCTTTGGTTCCATGGACCTTCTTGGGTTCACTTGGATCCCTCACAATGGCCGATAACCGATTTCGAACCTTCGTCAGTGTCACAACCGCCGGAAGAGAAGAGACACGCTCTAGTAGCGAACGTTTCGAGCGAGGTTTCTCCAATTATTGCTTTGGCGAACCGCTTGTCCTCTTGGTCAAAATTATTGCGTAGCGTAATTTACGTTTGTCGATTCGCGAAGCTTTTACCGCGACGTTCGTATGTCTTAGCGTCCGATTACAACTATGCCGAGTCGCTAGTATTACGTGAACTTCAACGTGCGCACTTCTCTGAAGAAATTACAAGATTACAATCGAATAGAGCTTGTAGTCGCGCCTTTCAACGCCTTAAGCCATTTTTACAGGATGGGATTGTAAGGGTGGGTGGACGCTTGTCCAACTCGCAGTTGAGTTTCGACCAACGGCACCCTATAGTTTTACCGCGTAAAGACCATATCATGAACTTATTAGTCGATTACCATCATAAATTGAACTCGCACGCTGGCCCCGACTTGTTGATGTCGATTTTGCGTCAGAATTATTGGATTCTTTCTGCACGTAGTTTAATACGCAATCGGGTGCACAGATGTATAGCTTGCTTTCGGGCACGCCCCAAGCCGTCATTTCCGGAAATGGCGGAACTTAGATCTTGTAGAGTAATACAATCGGTAAATCCCTTTACGCACACCGGGTCTGATTTCGCTGGTCCGTTTAAGGTCACGCTCACTCGCGGGCGTGGTATAAGATCCACAAAGGCTTACGTCTGCATTTTCGTATGTCTAACTACTCGAGCGGTGCATATAGAACTCGTTGGTGATCTAAGCACAGTAGGCTTTATGGGTGCATTTAAAAGATTTCTATCCCGCAGAGGCCCTGTAAGTAAATTATATTCGGATAACGGTACGAACTACGTCGGTGCAAAACGTATTCTATCGGAACTAATGAGCTCTTAGCTAGCAAGTATTATAATTCGGAGTTCGCTCACATTCTAGCCGAGAACCGCATTGAGTGGTCTCTGAACGTCCCAGCCGCGAGTCATTTTGGAGGCAATTGGGAGACTAATATTAAGAGTCTAAAGAGTCACTTATACCGAGTAATAGGAGATCAAATTTTGTCCTTCGAAGAGCTAAGTACGGTGCTCGCTCAAATTGAATGCGTAATGAATAGCCGCCCACTTTGTCGGACGTTGTCTAGTGACCCCTCGGAACCGCTGGCTCTAACTCCAGCACATTTTTTAAATTTAACGCCTTTAAAGTATTTGCCCGCCGCAGATATGGATGAGAACAGACTTAGCATTTCCGCACGCCACAAATTATTAGACCGGTTAGTGCAATCGTTTTGGAAACGATGGAGGATGGAATACTTGCATACTTTGCAGTCTCGGCAAAAATGGAACACAGCGACTGAGCCACAGGAACTGTAGTTGTGCTCACTAAGGAGAATACGCCACCTCTCCACTGGCCGTTAGGAATTGTCGAAGAGGTCTTTCCCGGTTCCGACGGAGTAATTAGGATAGCTCGCGTTAAGACCACGGTTGGGTCTTACCTACGTCCTGTTGTCCGTTTGTGCCCCTTGCCTCTTCCATAATTTAAATTAGCTTTCTAGATTAAAATTGTATTTGAATTTAGGTAATCTTAGCGTTAGTTAGTTATTTGTTAGTTGATCTTAGCTCTAGTTGTTTTAGTTATTTTTGAAGGAGATCCATGAAGGGCGGGGGAGATGGTTGCGCGGAAAACCATTCGTATTTATTTTATTTGAGGGTAGGCAGCCAAATCGGTTATCCCTTTCCAAAACGATATCATTCATACCCTCCTATCGACACATCGGGGTGGTGGGGTGGTAGGGGAAAGAAGATGATTCTAGAACATCACGTAATCATCGGACCCGAGGATATATAAGACACGCGCGACCGACGCGTGTTCTCTTCCCGCCGCGCTCGCCGTTGAAACCACACCGATTCTCTCCCGACGTATCTCTGGGGCCCCAGAGTGTTTGTCCAGAGGAGGTTCCAGAAGTCGCAGTTATAGTGCTCGACCGCATAGAAGAAACATCCCGGTGAGTCAATATCCAGTATTATAACCTGCTTGATATAATTGTTTTAACCCGCTCCAATTTTGTGTTTTCCTAATCAAGCAGGATTCCTTTCATCGATTTGGCAAATAATAGTTCATTTTAGGGAAGAGCGAGTGCATTGTACCGCATATATAAGTGTAGAATCATTTTGTAGATACAGTCCACTTAGATTAATATCTCGCGTAATAGGTTTAAGGTTCGAACGGGGAACTAGACTTCGGCAGCCTTAAACACGTGGCTCCACCATGAGGACTGCAAACAATATTTGCTCGGGAGTGAATGAATGGGGTACTTGAAGACGATAAAAAAAGCTTGAATTTGAGGTTTTACGAAAGTTGCTTGATGGCGTTTTCATCACGTCAGTTTGTCACTACTTTTGCCGTAGAATGAAAGCAGGGATTTCCCGCCAGACAAGGTATCCTGTCTGGGGAGCAAGACAAGACAATATTCCGTGTGTGGTTCTAAGTTGTTTGTATATAGCGCACAGTATTTCGAAACTTTCATAGCGTGATTTAAGCTTCGGTGTGTGCGAAGTGGTGTAACGACAGCGCCGTCACAAAATGAAAAAAAAAGCTATTATAAATAAAAAAGAGTTATTCACTATTGTCTTATTTTTAAAATTTGTTATATTCTGCACTGATTGATATTTGATTTATAAATTAATTATATCGCTATAGTTAATTCCTGAACTGGTAGCATCGGTTTATCAAACAAATGTTTTTTTTTTTAATTTAGTGACAAACAAGCTAGCAGAAGTTCGTTAAAATATTACAATGGACGATAAATCATGAAAATGGTGTCACGGGTCACGTATTATCATATCGCTGTCAGTAATTTAAAGTTTTCAATAGTAAAAGATATTTTATAACAAAGTGATTGGTGTTAACGTAACCATAAGTCGGTCTACAAAGTTGTTAAGTTTACTTCTGCTGCAGTGTATCGTTATAGCGTGGTCTTTAAAATGGATATGGAAAGAGTTCAAAAACGCTTTATGTGGCAAAAAATATCATCCTATGCAGATAGACTTCAATATCCTTATCGATACGTCAAAAATTTATAGATATTATGTTTTTATACAACGTGCTTAGAAATGAGGTAGATTGTCCACAGCTTCTCGGCCAATTTGAATTTCGCACTTCAATAAGAACTCCTTGAAAATCAATTCAATTACACTATTCAATCTTACAAAAATACAAACAAAATACAAATATTAAATGATAATCCCAATAAACAAATAAAAAATACAATTTGCATATAATGTTTGTCATTTTTTCGACAAAAAAATTGTAAATTACTCTTTATTGAGATTTGTCCTTGTAGGCTCCAATATCTGGAAACCCTAGCACGGGCATAACAATTTGCAAATGGCGGCTTCTACTATACAAACTTGTAAATCACCCAATTATAAATACTCAAATATCTCTTTATTACTACAGCCAGATCGACTCCATTAAAGTATATTTGTAAACAAACAGTTTTATGATTTACCGTCAATTATTTATGCTGCGAAGATAAACCACATCAATCAATCGTACTTGTGGGTGTGTTTGTTTTCAATTACGTTTAAAAGTTTTTATTATTACCTGACTCTTTAATTTACCTTTATGTAACCTTTGTCATTGCTATATTATGTAATCTTTGTTATCCTTTACGTGGCAGAGCCACGCTGCAGTTTAAACTACGTATATTTATTTAGTTTAGCTTCTCAATATATTTAGGAAAATGCTGTTATGTATATAAACACGCCATCAATAAAAGGAACAAACACAAACTTGTAATGCGGATAACTCAAAACTACAGTTTATAGTTCAATCAATGTCGTCCGAAGTTTAGTCGTGGGTGCCGGATTCGAAAACTTGTACGATTATGTAACTCCGGCGGAATTCATATGCCGGTCGGTAACGTTGCAACTGTGTTATGCTTTTTTAAGAAATAACTTTTTTATACGTGGTAGAGCCATGGTGCAGTTATATTAGTAGTATAATTGTAGCATGAATGGGTCGGCTCGACCGGGGCAGGACCACGCTCTCACAGAATACCAGCGTCAAATAGCAGTGTAATGCTGCTGTGTTTTGTATGGTGAGTGTAGAGAAGCGTAGAGCCTTTTTACTGGAATCGAGGCACTCCATCCTAGTCCTCAGGGGTGACAACACATCTTTATTTTGATTCGTAATTGAGGATAGATGTAGATGTCAATGGGCCACAGCAACCACGTACCATCAGGTGGACTGTGTGCTCGTTTGTCATCCAATGCTATAAAAAATGTGCGATATTAGGAAATATTTTAAATTTAAAAAAAATTGTACAATGTATGATCGTTATAGCTTATATAAGTACATTCAACACCTTGAAAAAACCATTTATACTAGTGTTGCCCAAAATCGGTCTTGGTCTTGCAGTCTTGGTCTTGTTCTTGCATTTTTGCAAGACCAAGACCAAGAACAAGACTGCCTAATTTTAGCAAGACCAAGACCAAGACTGACCGTGCAAGATTTGAGCAAGAACAAGACTAAGCCTGCGAGACTCTTGCGTCTTGAAGTTAGGAATGAGTGTCGTTTCAGGGAGTATAGGAGTACGGGTATACGCTTAGGGACTCTATGAGACGCAAAAAATATATATAAAAAAATTTGGAAAATTGGACTTATGCGCATTACGAACAATACAATAAACATACATAGCGGATGAAAATATCCATTAAAAGAAAAAAACGTGATCCTATAATCTCATCAAAGGTCGAATACTGACCTGTCAAAGAAATTTTGCAGCTATTCGGAAGCACAAGGTCAAGATACACGCGCCGGCGGCTTCTATTTATATCGCATTCAATCGTCGCCGCCGCGCCGCACGCACTACATTTGACACTGTTTGAATGCCGCCACAGAGTACATGTTCCAAAGAATAAAATAAGTTTCCGGGTGCTCAGAATGGACACGAATACATTATGCTGATCTCGCAAGGAATATTGTAATTAGATAATGGTAAGGGTAGGTAGATACCATAATAATTTATTCTAGTAAGTAATTATTATAATATTAACTATATGGGTTTATAATAATTACTTACTATTATTATTATTACCTAATAGATAAACATGTTCAATAAGTTCACTGCAAATCTCGATTTTTGGAAGTGTGTGTTTTTGAACACAAAGTGTTCGAATATGTCGTCACTCATTTGATAAATATTGTAGACACTTTTAACACACTTGAAACGTGTAAACATTTTGTACAATGCTAATCGAATAATATAAAAAGTGTGCATATTAAATAAAAAGCGTAAAATAAGATCTATGTACTTTATAGGAGCCCGAGTATCTCTTAGAGAACCGTTTAAAGAAATTGATTGCATCGAATTGATGTATATAATAGTGATTTGCACAATTTTAATAGTAGAAATAAAAATAAAATCACAATACCTGCTTTCCGGTTACACAAGGTATATAATGCGTTCTTGGGTAGCGATATATGCTATAAGATTAAAAAATAAGATTCCAAAAGAAATGTTAGTTTAGAGTTAGATCTTTCACCTTTTCAATTTAAGTCAGACAAAAATGCTTGGAAGTGACCTCTCGTACACACAGAGCTAACTAGAAATTTCTAAATCGATTTGGTATCTACTTATACATTTAACAATTTATGTTTGACTTATCGCAATTAAAGAAAAAATTGGGGAAAACAGTGATTATATGACTATTCAAAAGTGTATTTTTAATGCCTACTTGAATAAAACATATTTGAATTTTGAATTTCAAACGAGTGAAGGCAAATTTAATTTAATTAACGTAGATTAATTCAATCACAAGAAGAACAAAATATACACAATTTTATTTACATATTTACATTTCATTTTTACGTAGGCACACTATACCTATCTGGCAACGCATCTACTTTATTAATCTTCTGAAGCATCATTAATTTTATCATAGGATGCCGAACTTTCCTTTGTCGGTCTTTTGGCGTGTACTTACAAATAGTAGTATTTATTTTAATTCCAGTCATTCCCAATTGAGCTTTGCCTCGAGTCTAATGTATTCATTGTTTTTACTCTAATCCTTGTTGTTCTCGGAGTGATAAGTTTAAAATTTGACAAGAGTGACGAAGAGTCGAATAGTTCTAGTCGGAGTAGTGAGAGTTGGAGTTATAGATCTAAAAGACCTAAAAGTAAATTTGATGAGTTTTTTGACATACGTATTAATGCATCCCAAATTGCTTTGTGTAAATTATGCCATAAAGGTACATAAAAAGGTTGAAATAAAAATGAAAAACAGAAACACTTCAGGCTTAAGGAAGCATCTAATATCTTTCCACAAAAAGGAATCACAAATATTTCTTCCTGAAAAACCGAAATTAAGTGGAGATATTACAAGCGTTTTAATAACCACCGGAAAAAGTGGACAGGTAAGAAAAAATATACTTATCACACAATTACATAACAAATATATTATGTAACTAACGGCCGCCTGCGACTTCGTCCGCGTACTATATCTGATTTCCTTATGAGATTTTGAAATTTTGTCGCTGCAAAAGTTTTACCTACGTATAAAGAGGCTATATAGGTAAAGCTTAACTATGCAAGTATTTATTATTTAAAACGAATAAAGTAAATGTTGATCTTCATATCTATACTTTAAAAATATAGGACTAGCATGTAACCATTTTACCCCAATTTCACCCCCCTTGGGGTTATGATTTCGTAAAACAGCTTATTCAGGATTTTATTATTGAAAACTTATAACTTTAATTAGCATTTTCGTGTGTCTAACCTCAAAAACGTAGGACTTTCATACAAACTTCCAACTCCCATTTTACTCCCATAGGGATAGATTTTCTCAACACCGTTTCTTAACTGATCTCTATGCCATAAAAAGAACCTATCTTACAAACTTCAAGTTTGTATGTTTTATAGTTCCTGAGATATCGTTATAGTCAGTCAGTTGAGTGGTAGTTATATATATATATATATATATATATATATATATATATATAATAGTGTTAAATATGTATTTATAATTCACTCATATTTCCCTATTATTACAATATTTTCCCTTCTCATTTTTTGATGACGAAGCTACACAAGTATATTTTCGATCAATTTGCCCAAATATGGTGTTTCCTAAAAGGTCCACACTTAGAAGGAAGGTCAAAGAACGGTATTGTACCTCTTTAATTTTAGACCCAAGGCATAAGACTCAGACTTTTGACATGACATTATGGGGGAAGCAAATTAAAACAGAAAGCCTGCGCAAATTTAATGAACTTTATAAAGGTCTACACTCAGTGAATACATCTCTAGAATCACCAAGAAATGAGAAGAAAGTATGTGAATATGATGAAGATGAAGACGTAATAGACTTTGAGAAATTGTATGCATGTCTCTCGACGTTATCTAGATCTGGATCTTTTCATCAAGTCTTAGTTATAGACGAGTTGGAGAAGTACCTAAGTAAACCCAGAGCCACCAGTTCGGAAGATATTTTAGAGTGGTGGATGACAAATGAGACAGAATATCCGACTTTATCGAAGATGGCCCGTGATTTTCTTTCAGTACCTGCAACTTCAGTACCTGCTGAGAGATTATTTTCTAAAGCATCATTAGTAATTAGAAAACATAGAAATAGGTTAAGTGATGAGTCAGCCAGATGGTTACTTTGTATTAATTCTTGGTCAAAAGAATTAATATAAAGTAACAGTAATGTCAAAGCTGTTGTGTACTGTTATGTAATTTAATTTGTATTGTATTTTATTTTTTTATTTAAATAAATGGTAAATTGTATAACTCTTCTATTCCATTTCATATAAGGGTCTTTCAATCTCTTTCTAGACAGATAATGTTCTTTATAATACAGTCAAGTTAATGTCATTAATTTGTTTTTGTACACATGTAAGCTTATTAAATGTAAAGGTTTATTAAGAAACAGACTAACTCCCGTGGCCGTGAGACTTGGTAGACAGCTCAGTTGGTTAGAGCATCGGCACGGATCGCTTAGGTCGTGGGTTCAAACCCCACCCGGTATTAGTTGATTTTTCGAATTTCTCATTAAATGTTTAGACATTTATTAATTTGGTTGGTCTTTTTATGGCTATGTTAATTCAAGCTCAAAATGTGCCTACTCTGTTAAGTTGTTCTAAGATCTAAAGTAACGTTTAATAAATAACAATAGATTAATAGGTAATTGTGAGACTTACGAGACTCTTGCTGCAAGACCAAGACCAAGAACAAGACTGAGAGCGCAATACCAAGACCAAGAACAAAACCAGGTGTATTGGCGCAAGACCAAGACCAAGACTGGCTAAGTCTCGTCTTGATCTTGCATTTGGGCAACACTAATTTATACGGATTTTATCGCGCTTAATTAACTTATTTTTAATTCCTGGCATATCGGGTGCTTTACTGCACCCATGGTCACGGGGGTGACTGAGATGTTTGACGTTCCATTGTCATAGTTAGCCCGGCTTATTTAAGAAATCATTACATTCAACACCGTTCAGAAATACCATGTAGTGGCGGTGGAAGAATATCCACTACCTCATAACATTCCGTTGGTGTCGGGGCGACAGAGGAAAACTGAACCAGTGGAGCCAGTGGTAGACTCTTAGATAGAAGAGCAGTTATTTCACCTAGTAAACCTCTCATAACCTGTAATTGTCATACTGGTTTTATGGTAGGTAAGTAAGATAGATATTTAAGCTCTACCACTTAGTAAAGCTTGCCGACACGAGACTGCCACTCGATAATCTTTTTGATGTTTGAAATTTTCTTCCCGATCGGTTATCAGATCACCGAGCTGTATAGCCTAAGTCACAACTTGCGTTTAATGACGCACTTAGCTTCCGCAGCCCCTTACCATCATCTAAACTGTTTGATGTTATAGTATAAAACAAAATACATACTTTCATCATTAACAAAGTGACGACTGTTGTAATTTCTACACAGTTTTTATATTTAAGACGTTGGGTGTTATCTATTCTATGAGCTAGTTTAAACGTACGAAAATCTATCACTCATTACATTCTCTGGTGCCGTTAAAGTAGAATTAGAAGAAGTCGGGAATCTCAGTAGTTGACTCAATAAAGTTTTCAAAATTTTCAGACATATTAAGCAGATCAGGGCGCGATATCTAATGTCCAAAAGGTATAATAATGTTTCCCCAACCCGCTTTCTATGCTTGGCACACTTAATGAAAATTCTTTTAACATGTTAGATGTCTAAATCCAGTACACTGCTTAAATCAGACATGATTTTTATTTTAGTTCTATCCGATATATAAGTCAAGTTTTTAAAATAAGCATATTTACCAAGTTCCAATTCAGCTTCGGCATCCTCGGAGATCGTCTCCATGACCCTTTCAGGACATGGTTCGAGGTCGCGCGCGAATGTCGGCCGCGCGCGACCCGCTCGTCGCAGACACTCTGCGCACAGGCCGTGCGACAACTTGGCGTTTTCTTGCGACCGTCGTACGTACGCGTGAGACAACGTCGGCAGTACGCCGTTGTTGCAGAAAAGCAATGCCGGCGTATATTTTGTTTTCGCACGTGCACTTTATGTCTTCGTACGGTCGCATGTAACAGTCCGGCGCTGCGCCGTTCGCAATCACGGATGCAAAATGGGCGTATTGTTTTTATATACTTGACAGTCGTTGATATCAAATCTTTGTGGTTTTAATAAAAAGTGTTTTATCATATATTGTATAATGTGTATATCAAAAATCCACAAGTTGAATTAAAATTACGCTCACTTTTTAAGTTATTAATTATTGTTTAGTCTCTTTTCTCACTTAAAACACTTGATTTCACTTTGTGATATTATTAAATATCAAAGCAAGCTATACGTTATTAAACCAACCTGGAATTCGGCTTCACTTATTGTATGAAATCGCATGGGTAGACTTCTTCCGTCCAAGCAATATTGGTTTTCTATTGTACCTAATTATTTTGTCAAATGTTCAAAACGATGTTTAAGTTCAGAAGTGTGAGACAGCAAGAGTTTTAAATGATTTTTCCGAAAACTTTTATGTGAATGCAAATAATCGCAATTCTGATAATTTTCCGTAAAACAACTGAGGATACACTGAGGGTGGTCTTATAAGTCAGAAATCGATTTTTACGTCGTTTTTATTTGGTTAATTAAATTGTCTGAAATCAACAAATATTTAAAAAAAAGAAGTAATTCTATTTCAAATTCTGAATTTGAATTTGAATTCTATACCATGTGACAAATATCAAATACATTTTATTCTTTCAAGGTCTTTTCTACAAATTGGAAGTTTAGTATATCGAAAACTCATATTTTCTACATTTTACCTATGTAATATTGAACATGGACTTCAATCATCTAAATTAAACAATCTCTGAAACCGGGAGACATATAGACACCGTCGTAACTCCATAAGTATTCTGTTTCCTATGCTTTGTAAGCATACTCGTCATCAATCTAAAATTAAAAGACATATCTATCAATATTACTCAAATAAACTAATAAAAATTGAAAATAAATTCTTGAGTCTAATTTGTCTCCCAAAATGGGTCTAATTTTTATACATGCGGAGATTTTAAACTCCAAGTAACACAACAGTGGGCTTTTTGGTTGTAATTAATTCACTAGGTGGTAGAATCCTTTCCGCCGAGAGGTCCGTCAGGATATGTACTACTTTCTTACCTATTTTACCGCTCAATAGCAGTTCTTACAGACTTACAATTTCTTATTTAATTTTTAGGATTCAATAATCTCTAAGTCTCCTTTCAATTCCATAAAAGGGTAATTTTATACTATCGCGGTCTCCTCGTTTTTGGCTCTAAAAATAGAAAAATCACCCGATTTCGATATATTTTTTTAAAAGAGATTTTAAACTCCATAAGATAATAACACAACAGTGGGCTTTTTGGTTGTAATTAATTCACTAGGTGGTAGAATCCTTTCCGCCGAGAGGTCCGTCAGGATATGTACTACTTTCTTACCTATTTTACCGCTCAATAGCAGTTCTTACAGACTTACAATTTCTTATTTAATTTTTAGGATTCAATAATCTCTAAGTATCCTTTCAATTCCATAAAAGGGTAATTTTATACTATCGCGGTCTCCTCGTTTTTGGCTCTAAAAATAGAAAAATCACCCGATTTCGATATATTTTTTTTAAAAAGAGATTTTAAACTCCATAAGATAATAACACAACAGTGGGCTTTTTGGTTGTAATTAATTCACTAGGTGGTAGAATCCTTTCCGCCGAGAGGTCCGTCAGGATATGTACTACTTTCTTACCTATTTTACCGCTCAATAGCAGTTCTTACAGACTTACAATTTCTTATTTAATTTTTAGGATTCAATAATCTCTAAGTCTCCTTTCAATTCCATAAAAGGGTAATTTTATACTATCGCGGTCTCCTCGTTTTTGGCTCTAAAAATAGAAAAATCATCCGATTTCGATATTTTTTTTTAAATCTTCATTTTTACGTCGGATTTAAAAAAAAAATTACAGGAATAAAAGAAATGAAAATTTATATTGGTTTCAGGGCTTTAAATGTTCATGAAAATGCACTCATTCACGTATAATTGTTAAACCTGATTTATAGAGGGAGAGAGTTTGGGAGGGCAGCACCACGCCACTCAACGTAGCGCAGTCGAGGGAAGCCCGATCGACGGAGCCCCGCTTGGCAGGGCTTCTACTTCTGAGTGGTTTATAAAAAAATAACTACGAAGGAGGTACTCCTTCTAACCTAAACTGTCCGAGTCGGGATGCCCTAAGTCCCGAGTAAGCTTCGCTAAAAAATTAATAAATAGGCATTATTAAGTGATTTTTTTTTTCAAAAAAATGTTTTATTAATGTTCGTTTTTTGTGTAGATAAAAAAAATATAAACTTCGTTTAATTTATGGAGTGTAGAAGCAAGGAGGACCAACTTCCATAGTAGAATACAGTTGAAAAAGTGGCCATCTGTAAGCAGTAAATAACAGTTCAAAAATTCTCCACAACAGCGCTGGAGTAGCTACTGGGATGAAATGAACTTGGCAGTTGTCGACGGTTTAAGTGTGCTGCTATACTGCTCAGTAGCTTTAAAATCTAAAATAATTTTATTTTGTAAATATAACCTCGAAAAAGTCGTCTATCCCACTAATATTTTTCGGTGCGTTCTTTAAAGTATACCCCGTAGTTATAGTGTACACCCATATTTAACGGTTTTCTATGGACACTTTTTAATACACAGCCTGTACTCCTTACTTCTACACTCCATAGTTTAATTTATTTGGTTAATCTTGGCTGACAATATTTCGATTCAAATATGATTATTTCGGTTCGGTTTTTTCTTCAGCAATTTTTCCATATTTTTTACCAACAAGTTAAATTTCAACATTTTCTACTTCAACTCTTTTTTTTTAGTATATCCATCTTTTTGAATGGCATCATTTCATCATAACTTTCTTTATATAAATAGGAATTGTTTGGTATAACAAATGTTTATTACAAAAAAGTTAAATAAAATAGCTAAATGTGCGATCATAGCTATTCAAAATTTACGATTAAATATCCAGCAGTATGGGTCCATAATAGAATGAACTCGTTCTAAATAAATGGGTATTTGCATATTCTGGAGTACGTACAATCTGATAGACATATCCTCAACTCATTTATAAGTGAGAGAAGTAATAAGGATAATGTCCTTCACACCGAATTTCGGCCACGGCGGCCTGCCTCAACGGGAGCTAGCCATCGGCGTAGGACAGGATTATAGTGCCAAAGTGTATGCGCAAGCATAGGTGAACTCTCTATTCCCTCACTCTCATAATCCGATGGGACGGTAAATCGACGCGACCGGAAAGAGATCAGTCGCAGGACCAACGGCTTTACGTGTTTTCCGAGGCACGGGGGTGAGACACCGCAAACTTACTGACTCCGGGCAGCTGCTGAGAATTTCTTGACGGGAAAACTCAATAATTAATTTTTTGACCCGACCCGGATTTCGAACCAGAGAACTCATGATCAACAGTCGCACTACTACAACCAATGGACCAACGAGGCAGTCAACAGTTTGATTTCAATACATTTCGTTATGTCTTTACCGATTCCTAAATGTAATGCAGAAGTCAGTGATGAAGCCGCTGCCGTTCCGGTCTGAAGAGCTTAGAAAGCTGGTATAATTACTGGTTGTGAGGCATTTCATCTTAGTCCTCAGTCGACAACACATCTGTAGTCTTCTGTTTGAAGTTGGTTGCAGATGTCAATGTACTGCAGTAGCCACTTACCATCAGGTGGACTTTAAGTTGGCCCTAGTCGATGGCCCGAACTAAGTGGTGGGCGGGGTTAAAATGCATGTTGTCTCAGCCGACATCACGTGCGAAAGCGAAAGGCATGATGATTTACAACAAAACGAGCGTGTGAAATTTTATAAACAGACCTTTTGGAGTTTGGATATCATGAAAAATCTATTGAATGTATCTTTTCAAAATAGAATTTTTTGCACTTTTGAACACGCAATCTATCCCTGTATAATAACTGTTTTAGAATTTTCGTTCTTCTTATGGTATTTATTTCCGCCCAAAGATGTGTTAAAATTAGTACTTTTAAATATATCAGACTAAGTTTGTATGGAAGAATGAGTGGCTAGTGCACCCTTAAGTACATTTGTCCATGATTTCTAATATTTACGCAACTACTTTTACGGATTTTATCGCGTTTAATTAACTTCCCAGTGGAAAGTTATTGTAATTGTTCCGAGTTTGCAAATTATAAATTTTTTACATATCTCCACGTTTCAAGGTCTTTAGAGTCGAATAGTATGGTTTTTAAGAGGATGTCCGTGTGTGCACATGTACGTATGTATGTATGTATGTTCGGATTCAATTTTCGCTTCGTGTATCTCGAGACCAAAGAATGATATTGACATGGGACCAGTTTCATTTAACGCATATTTACGTAATTTAGACCTCATTAAATTTTGAGCAAAATCGATCAGGTCGTTTCTTGTGTCGAATGAAAAATTGTATAAAATATTACAACATATGATATTTTTTTATTCTTTCTACTGGGAAGTTAGTCGTGTGGACCTTTCGGGTCGCACCTAAACCGCTTTTTTAAATAATTTTTAATTCCCAACGTTTCGGGTGCTTTGCAGCACCCATGGTCACGGGGACTGAGGTGACTGATGTCCCGATGTCAATGTTAAACCGAACTACCTTCAGCTTTTTAATTATTATTTCTGGATCGATCAATGCAGAATAAACTGACTGTATCTTGAAGTCTTGCAACGGTATGCTTGGGTTTAGTGTGAATTTTATTAATTACAGGGTCCCAAGTAGTTGGTAGTACCCAGCCTCCTTCTCTATTAAAATTAGGATTAGGAATCAATGTCATTTCGCGAGGATTTGTGGTCTATCAAATCTGATATAATGGTTGGGGCTGCCTAGGATATGATCACAAACTGCAGATTTGATACTTCACATCAGCCATAATTTAAAATTATACGCGATAAAATCCGTAAATGTAGTTTTAAACTACATTTGTCAATTCAGTTTTATAAAAAGATATTTCAATTTTTAGTTAATTCAAAATACATTTCAAAACACGCTGTGGAATTAGTTTTCAAGTAAAATTTATCAAACGTTCCTTAAAACACAATGCGTGTGAATCAGAGGCGTTTGCAGAAAAACATCGCTGTTGATCACGGCATGCATCACATCTATTAGATTGTATTGAATCGTATACTTCGTAGCTGCCACTCAATATTTTTTAAATAATTCTTAAATTCTTTTTTTGACGCCAAATAGAATGTCAGTGTATAATTACGGCATACCAGTCACATTTTCAATAAAAATATTGAGGGTCAC
This sequence comes from Parnassius apollo, assembly GCA_907164705.1. Taxonomy (NCBI): domain Eukaryota; kingdom Metazoa; phylum Arthropoda; class Insecta; order Lepidoptera; family Papilionidae; genus Parnassius; species Parnassius apollo. The sequence goes on along the minus strand of CAJQZP010000898.1, from coordinate 1,209,428 downwards.
TTATCGGGATAGAAACTATCCTCTCTGTCATATGGTGGAGCAAGCAATACACATTACACATGTACAAAATTTCATTAAAATCGGTAAAGTGGTTTCGGAAATAATCGATGAGTTAAAGACGTAGCATTCGTGGTTATGAAAATAAAAATCTTTGGCTATCTCTAATTAAAACCTGTATGTAATTACTAATTATTAAAATCATAAGAAATATAATGTTGTCATTGTAAAGTAAAATCGCAAAAGATTGATGACAAACAAAACAAATAAAGTCGCAAGTTCAGCTCTCTAAATGTCATCGCTATTTTACCTACAAAAAGTCATTACCATTCGACTTATTTCATATGCATTTCCCAGCGTCTATGCATTCAAATGAGCGACCTCGATCTACAAGAGGTAATGGTTCGTAGTGTGACCTTTTCGCCGTCAAGACGCTGTGCGATCTTATTTACATGAGCTACTGTCAGACTGACGACGTTATTACAAAGTTCAATATAAATGTGAAGTCGTAATAGCTTACGTTGTTTTCTTACTAAAAGCTTGCATAGGTTTAAGTCCATTATGGGAAGTGAAAGGAAGGTTTCATGGCTTTAGATTTAGTATAACTTTCCGCAGTTACGATAAATACGATAGGCAAATCTGTGAGACAATGAGCTGTGTCAAGAGTGAGGCTGTGTTTTCAGGTGGTAGAGTAAGACTGCAGCTATATTATATATATATATATATATATATATATATATATATATTTTTGTATATAGTCGGCACGACCGGGGTAGGGCCACTCTCTCACAGAGTACCAGCGTAAAATAGCAGCGTGTTTCATATGATGAATGTAGAGATCCAGAGATCCTTTTTTCCTGGAAACGAGGCGTTACATCTCAGTTTTGATTCCTAATCATGGATAAATGTTGATGTCTATGGGCCACAGCATTCACTTACATATATATATATACGATCGGCCCGGAAATCAGAACCAAGTTGGAACATATTGTAACGTTGTTTAATTGATACATTAAGATATTTTTATTTGTAGATTATTTTATTTGTTCCTCTCGGGATCATACTTCGCGAGATCACCGCATCGATGACGGCCTCCAGGTTGCCAGTTGTAAAGTTACGTCATGAAGAAAACACGCAGCGCTCTTTGTACTGACGTATGAGTATTTCAAATAAACATTCACAAATAACGTTCGTTTTCAAAGTTATTACGTAGACATTTTGTGAATAGTTTAGACGTTAGCATCGTTATATTGATCACCTGTCGTGGTTATCGTGGTTTCGAAAAAAAATATTTTTGAGTGAAATAAAAACAATTGTAATTTGAATTCATAGATTACAATTTTCCATTGCCCTTCTCTAAGGTTTCAGTAAAATATAATGTCAAATGACACTATATGGTAGAGTCATACTGCAGGTATATTATGGTTATAGCAGGAATAGGTCAGCTCGAATGGGGCGGGACCAGGCTCTCACAGAATATCACCGTAAAATAGCAGCTTAATTCTACTTTGTTTCGTGTGTTGATTGTAAAGAACCGGAGACCGTTTTTATTGGAAAATAGGCAATCCATCTTAGTGCAATCAACGCATCTGCATTTTAATTTTTCATTGAGGATAAATGTAGATTTTTATGGGTCACAGCATACATATACCATAGGGTGGACTGTGTGCTCGTTTGTCAAACATGTTTTTTTTGTTTATATAAAAAATTAAAGCCTTTTACTGCAGACTAAGAAGATATTCGCTTATATTTTTATTGTGTTCACCGATTTCTCGAAAACAGATGTTAATGTTTCTTTTTTTATATTCAATAGGATATTAATTAAGTAGTGCCGCCATATAAATTCGAAGAAAAAAAATCTACCATTACGGGTGGTATATATATATATATATATATATATATATATATATATATATATATATATATATATATATATATATATATATATATATATAATAGGGCCGAGTCGCGGACGGTCACCGACGCGCTCCGCAATCACCTTTGTTTGAGACTTTGTTGACTTTTAAAAAAAATTTGCTGTAGCAGTTTTTGTGGTTTTTTTATTAAATTAATATATGCGTTTGTTTAAGTAAATTAGCTTTTTACTAATATGTTATATTTCATAGATACATACCTCATAAGCACATTAATTATCACATTACATCAGATCAAATTAATTTTAAACATTAAATCTGAGCTGACACGATATGTTCAGCGTTAATTTAATCGTATTTTAGTTATTTGGCATTTGTTGTAATGTAAAGCTGGAATTATTTTTTACAAACATTGATTTTTTGAGAGGAAACTAAAGAAATGATTAACAGATATGATGCATAGCTACGTATCTCTGTGTATTATGTTTATAAATATTATAACTACTTGTAAAACTAAATGAGACTTAGCTGCTTAACAAAAAGATTGAGATGACCCTGCAACAGTAGGCATTTAAGTCTCTCGTGTAACGGTAGGTATTCTACTATTCTGTTTTTACTGTGGCATAGCGAAGCGAGCGGGTATCAGCTAGTAGTATATAATAGTAATAGTAGGTACCTAATGTAAGTAAACCAATTAGACGATATACTAACTATTATCTTGAACTTGTAGTACTCCTTAGTCCATTCAACGTGCGTGAAAATTAAACTTTTAATACAAAGTAAAACCGACTTCAAAAAATAAATCGGCAAATGTGAAAATTGTTTTGAAAAAAGTCAGAATGGAATTTTCTTTTTAGTTTTAAAGTCAGTTTGTAGTCTTACTAAAAATTTAACCTTTGTTTTAACCTTACTTTAATTTGTCTGTGACAAAATGATAAACGTCATAATAGTCCACATGAAAACGTAAGTCAGGAGCGTTTTTTCAGAGCAGAATTTTAAAGACGGCGAAATTCCAAAAATTTATTTTTCATTTTCTATATTATTGTTGTGCGCTATAATTAATTCCTGGTATTTGGCACTAGCGCCATCTAGTATCGAGTAGCAGAACTAAGCTTTCTAGAATATTCCATGCTAGAACTTTCTACACTTAGTCAGTCGGGATCAGTATGTGCTCCGACATTCTAGATGTTTTAGTGGAAAAGGCCGGTTTAGACCGCGACCCGAGTCAGTATCGGATATAATTGCGAACCAAAGTGTGATTAATTATTACTGTGTTTTAAGTTGTAATTGATGTTCGGTAATTAAAGTGTCAATTTCGGTAATTCTATTGGCAGTTTTTACTATCACGAACCCTAAGCTCGTAATATTATAATTTAAATATTTCACTCATTCGTTTTTCATTTATCCAGCCTGTCAAAAGTTTGCAGTTGAACATATGCCTTCATCATATTATATTGCCTCATGGAGATTATATTTGCCATAGCCTATGTTTGGTAGGCAAATTGACAAAACGTAGTTTTTTTTAATTATTTTGAGATAATCTCAGATCATCAGGAAGATGCTACTGCTGTCTCGTAAAATACTTGGATTTTCTTACGCAGCCGCTACAAGGCGACTGATATTTTACTAGTGGAATTCTTAAATGAAACTAGTTTTACGGATTTTACCGGGTTAATTTTTTTTATAAAATTAGAATGATAAACGAACACACAGTTCATCTGATGGTAAGTGGATCCTGTGGCCCACAGACATCTACATTTAACCTCGATTAAGAATAAAAATGCAGATGCGTTGTCACCCCTGAGGACTAAGAGAGAATGCCTTAATTCCATTTAAAACGGGTCTCCGGTTCTCTGCACTCATCATAAGAAACATAGCAGCATCAAGCTGCTATTTTGGCAGTTATTCTGTGAGAGCGTGGTCCTTCCCTGGTCGAGCTGACCCTTTCACGTTACAACCATAATATAGCTGCAGCGTGGCTCTACCACGTGTTAATTTTAACTTTTTAATTCTCAACGTTTCAGATGCTTCACAGCATGAGTCAGATTTAACGAGATATACTAAGATGAAATGGTGTGAAAAATTTTCTTACTGTTCTTGGAGTAAGACTCTGGAACTCCTTACCCCAGGCAATTAAAAGTGCTCAATCATTAAATGTGTTCAAGAAAAAGATTAAGGAACATTATTTGTCTCTTTAACTCCTCTCTCTCTCTGCCTCCTTTTAGTTATGTTCATTGATCTACTTAAAGTATGTTGTCATTTTAGTACATATAAGTTTGTATTTTTTTTTCTAATTTAGTGCACCCTACCCGTTAATCTTATTTTTATTAATTTCCTCTTCTGGGTTGTCTGGATGAGATTGCTATGTAGCAATAAGACCGCCTTTTATTTTTCCCTCATTGTTTGTTCATGTTTTGTTATATTTATGTTTCGTTGGTGTACAGAGTATTGTATTTCTTACGCAACTATACGGTAACTAAACATACGATAGCGATCTCTATAATATCAATATCAGTACATAACGTCAGTATGTAATACGTAAGTCCAGCCATTTCTGACTGAGATGCCAATATCATTCGGTATTTTGAGATTGAGCTCGTTGCGTTGGCGTTATGAAACGGGCACTTACTATATTGTTACCGAAATACGCCAAATTTTAGTATGTACGTAAATAAATGATCCAAAGTTCATAAAATTAAACTTTTCCTCAAACGTCTTATGCATCTTCAGCTTTTTATTTATTAATTAAGCTTTATATAACTTGCATTGTTTGTTACTTTGTTTAGATAAAATCTTACAAGCTAATTTGAACCAGTTTCGTAAAAATTTTGCATATACACCTTTAGTTCTAGTAACAATACGATGTTCAAAACCTAATACTGTAAAAGTGGCCGCCGCCAAAATATAACGAACAGCGTATATTTTGTCAACCCTTAATATGGGTAGAGCCACCACAGCCTTTTAAGTGGTAGAACCACGCTGCCCCTATATTATAGTTGTAGCACGAATGGGTCTGCTAGACCGGGGCAGGACCACTTTCTCACAGAATACCAGCGTAAAATAGCAGCGTAATGCTGCTGTGTTTCGTACGGTGAGTGTAGAGAATCGGAGATCCTTTTTACTGGAATCGAGGCATTCCGTCTTAGTCCTCAGGAGTGACAACGCAATTTGCATTTTGATTATTAATTGAGGATAAATGTGGATGTCTATGGGCCGTAGTGTCCACTTAACATCAGGTGGACTATGTGACGCTGATATTCTGTGAGAGCGTAGTCCTTCCGCGTTCGAGTCGATCCATTCGTTCTACAACCATAATATAGCTGCAGCGTGGCACGTATAAAATACTAATAAAAATATTATTTAAATAAATTCTCGTTCAACAGTTAAGGTGTAAATTCTTTAAAAAGTATCTGAGTGATACAAATATATTTTAATATGATCTGCTTATGCTCACATCAAAAATTCATAGCACATTACACTATTAAAATAGCCGAAATAAATCAATCAATCTTGCTGCATACAAAGCGAAACCAATACAAACGAAATTGTTATTAAAAGTATTTTTTTTTATTTTACCTGATCATTCTGAGTGTGTTCTGAGTGGCAACTTATCTGTATTTGATTCTTAATCAAGGTTAAAAGTTCTATGAGACAGCAATCATCTACCACCAAGTAAAAATATTGCTTGTTTGTCACCGTTAAGAGCCCATACAACCTCTGCTCAAATTCTTATTTCGCGCCCACTTCCCCCTCGTCGTATGCTATCTATCTACATATTTGTATTCACTAATACTGTAAGTACTTTTTGACTGCCTCGTTGGTCTAGTGGTTGTAGTAGTGTGAATGCTGATCATGAGGTCCTGGGTTCGAATCCCGGGTCAGGCCAAAAAAAATTAATTATTGAGTTTTTCCGTCAAGAAATTCTCAGTAGTTGCCCGGAGTCAGGAAGTTGGCGGTGTCTCACCCACGCGCCTCGGAAAGCACATAGCCGTGTCCTCGCCATTTCGGACCGTCCGGATAGAAAGTGGTGGGTGCACCTTATGCGCATACGCTTGGGCACTATAATCCTGTCCTGCGCCGATAGCTGGCCTCCGTTGAGGCAGACCGCCGTGGCCGGAATTCGGTCTGGAGGACATTATAAGTAGATAGGTTGGTAGATACTAACTTCATTACGTTTATCATATGTCCGCCTGTTTCCGTACGCCAACCCAGTAGCTTCTTAAAAATAATGATAATGAAAAAAAAATAAAACAAAACATAAGACCTGCTATTTATAGTTAGTTCAGTTAGTTCCAGCGGTTTATTGTTCGGTTTGGAGATTTTTTGTGGAATCGTGTTTTCGTCAAACATAGTAGGTAGTATAGGATCTTAATTTTACAAAAGAATTTTTACTTATCTACGTCATAAATTCCTAAGTAGGTAATCGAACTGCACATAGAGTAATGTTTTAATATCTATGAACTAGAGAACAGAGACCTACACACCGGACAAACGATGTAACGTTCACATAACCGTTACGTCGTAAAACTACAAAGTTGCGAATTAAGACAACGCTGGCTACTGAAGCGGCTTTACGACTCGTAAACTCCACAGGATAACGTATAATTAGCGCACTATTTTATTTTATTACCCAGTTTTACTTTTTACTGTCGTTTGTTGTTCTTTTTAATTTTATTTTCGACCAGTATCACACGTCTTTGTTGTTTTTAGATTTTAAAGTGCAGCCTTTTTACACCTGCAGTAACACTTCTAAATTAAAAGAATACCTATAAGGTTACTTTATTATACAAAATATAATAACAATATAATTTATGCACCGTAAAAACTGAAAATTATTTTAAATAGTGTGTTGAAAACGTTTCCAGCGTTCTTGGCACGATGCCTTGAGAAATAAGTTAAATAATGATAAATTGTTGACATTGCAATTGTGAATATTGGCCTGTATCTGTTAATTTAAATAAATATTAATTTGAAATAAAAATAAATAAAACTTTATCTTGATCCGGATTGTTGTTAATTGGCACCAAAATCCTGTTCATGGATCAGATTAAAGTCTACAGTTAAGAGAATCATCTCAGAGGATTAAGTTAAATCACACAATAAATTTCATAACTTGTTCTTGTGAGATTCAGAAGCCCTAATCTATTTTGATCATAGCGAAGTTTAAAATTCTCGAGTCTAATAATTTCAGATCCACTAGGACTGTTAAGATAATCCACAACTCCAATTTCTCACTTGGATTTCACCTCATTAACGTTGCTTAGATCTGTTTTCGAATAGTAAGAGATTTTCGGTGCATTTCCACATAAAATTTTCTTGTCAATACAGATAAGACTTCCAAGATAAAATATATCCGATCCAAGTAAGCCTTTTCTAGTGGGCATATTACTGCAAACTGACAAAACCTCGTGATCCGGAAAGGTTTATTCCACAAGTGGATTCTTAATAGGATAATAATGATGATCATGATATAAAAGTAAATATTTGGTTATTTTTATTTTGGCGTGATTTTATTTAATATAATTACTAAGCCCTTAATTGCTTTAATTGCTTACGTAAAAGAATGTAGCAATGATGGTTGTTCTCTTTAAATTTAGTAAGTTAGTTTTAGTAACAGTCTATATACGCCCCACTGGGAACAAGCCTCCCCTCCTTTCTAAGCGGGCTTAGGCCATAGAAATGTCCACCATCCTGTCCCTCTAATTTAACTGAAATGCAATAAAGTCACTGATATGATTTCAAGGTTTGACTAGTATTGGTATTATTCTTATACATCACAACAGATACAACTTTCCGAGTTTCTTAAACATCTATAAAACTTTAATGAACATTTTATTGAAGCTATAGTTATTCTAATTCACGGTGAAGGTTCCGCCTTGATTGTAGTAGTGACGTGTACGGACAGGCGAGTTTGTGTGTGAACCTGCGATTCGATCGACTCGCGATCGTGACTGGGCGCTCCCGAGCGTAGTAAAAACAAACAAAAACTGTTTTTACTATGTCCCGAGGCATACGCACACTAACACAATGTGTATGTGCACGGCTCATACAACCAAAGCCGAACCTTCATCGTGAAATAGAATAACAATACAAGAACCACTCCGTGACGCAGTTGTTTAGCAATGAGTTCTGGCGCTGAGGGCCGCGGGTTCGAATCTCGCACGGAACAAGTATTTGTGTGGCCTACAAATATTTGTTGCGGGTGCTGGATGTTTGTTCGTGTGGAATTTATGTATGTAAACTGCGCCCACGATACAGGAGAAAATTCGTTAATTTAAGAAAAAAGAAAAATAATTGACGTCAAGAACTGCTTAATATCAAAGGATTAGTTTTATTTATTTAAAGAAACAGTTTTTGGGGCAAAGACCCTATTGTCTTATTCAAGATAATAGGCTCATTTACTTAATTGAATAAAGTTGTCTTACTTTTATTAGAGGGGTCAAACAGATCTCACTACAATAATACTAAATTTTCCTTACACTCGACTTAATCTCTTCTAGTATAGAGTACATTGCTTCTTGTGCTATATCTTAATTATTCAGCCGTAGATAATATGTTATTAGTTATTGCCTAAAGATGTCGCTTATCTATAGATTAATTATATTTTTTTAGTTATTTTATTTGAATTACTAAACGCTTAATTGTTTAGTTACAAGAATGTAACAACGATGGTTGTTATGTTTAAAGGTACTAAGTTATGTGTGTTTAATAATAAGTGACAGAGCCACTCTGCAGCTATATTATGGTTGTAGCACAAATGGGTTGGCTCGACCGGGGATGGACCACGCTCTCACAGAATATCAGCGTCAAATAGGTCATAAAATAGGTAATCAGGTGTACTGTGTGCTCGTTTGTGTCGTTTTTCCATAAAAAAAACATTTGGTCTTCAGCTTCGACAGTTGCAGATACAGCTTTATCTCCCGTCTAACAGCCATGAGATTAAGAGTAGGGAATACAATCTCGTTAGATTTTAGACCTAGCCGAGATCTCGCGAGACTGGCTTTACGGTTTTTTTTATAACAAAGATCAGCGTTCTGTCGTGTTAAGAACAAAAAACTTAAAATAAAACAAAAAGAACACTTCGAAATATAACAAAGATCAGCCTTCTGCAGTGTTAAGAACAAAAAACTTACAATAAAACAAAAAGAACACTGATTAAAACTACTTTTTACGGATTTTATCGCGTTTATTTTTAATTTTTATTTTTAATTCCCGACGTTTCGGGCGCTTTCCAGCACCCATGGTCACGGGGGACTGAGATGACTGACGTCCCGATGTCATTGTTAAACCCGGAGAACCTTCAGCTTTTTTAATTATTGTTTATGGTCCGATCTATGCAAAATGAACTGACTATGTCCTGAGGTCTTGCAGTGGTATGCTTGGGTTTAGTTTCAATTTTATTGATTTTATTGATATATATGCATATAGCTGATGTGAAGCATCAACGTTCCGGGAAGTCTGCAGTTTGTGATCATATCCTAGACGGCCCCAACCATTACATCAGATTTGATAGACCACAAATCCTCGCGAAAGAACACCGATTCCTACCAAGGATGATACGTGAGGCTATTGAAATTAAAAAACATCCTAATTTCAATAGAGAAGGAGGCTGGGTACTACCACCTGCTTGGGATCCTATAATCAATAAAATTAAAACTAAACCCAAGCATACCACTGCAAGACCTCAGGACATAGTCAGTTCATTTTGCATAGATCGGACCATAAACAATAATTAAAAATGCTGAAGGTTCTCCGGGTTTAACAATGACATCGGGACGTCAGTCATCTCAGTCCCCCGTGACCATGGGTGCTGGAAAGCGCCCGAAACGTCGGGAATTAAAAATAAAAAGTAAAAATAAACGCTATAAAAATCCGTAAAAGTAGTTTTAATCATGTGCAATGTTCGCGTAAATATAAGAAATCATTATAAAAAGAACACTTCGAAATATAACAAAGATCAGCCTTCTGTCGTGTTAAAAACAAAAAACTTAAAATAAAACAAAAAGAACACTTCGAAATATAACAAAGATCAGCCTTCTGCAGTGTTAAGAACAAAAAACTTAAAATAAAAAAGAACAATTCGAAATACATATAACAAAGATCAGCCTTCTGCAGTGTTAAGAACAAAAAACTTAAAATGAAACAAAAAGAACACTTCGAAACATAACAAAAATCAGCCTTCTGCAGTATTATGAACAAAAAACTTAAAATAAAACAAAAAAACACTTCGAAATAATTCGAAATGTAACACTTATTCAGCCTTCTGCAGCATTTGTAATTTTTAAGGATATGTAAGTATTATTAGACAGTGTTATTAAAAGGATAAGTTATTTTTGAAAGTGGCTTCTCAAAAAACATAGCATATCAAGGGTTTCATCTGATGACGACTACTGATTTTACAGGCCAAGTACCCCCCAATCTCGCAATCTCGTGAGATCTCGTACAAAAATTGAACGAGACTCAGTCTCGCAAAATATGGACGAGATCTCGCGAGATCCCGAGATTGCATTCCCTAATTAAGAGTGTGATTGGAGAGTTTTTGTGTTCTTTTGCGACGGGTCTGATAGAACTTAGCTCCAACCTCATGGACAGTTTCCATTAGCTTATAATTCATATATTCCACTTCATTGCAGTCTTCTAGGTACTGAAAACGATTATGTAACTCGAGCTGAAAGTTTTCGAGGGGGACGGAGCGTTGACTTCATTAGACGTGACCTCTCCAACTTCACGTTTAGGTTCAGTGTGCCTTTCGCCATTCGGTGATCACTGCCAGCTTTTACCCACGCGATCACTTAGACATCATTGAACAGTTGTCGTCTGGCGTCATAATGGAGTCAATCTCAATTTTTGTTAAACCATCAGGGCTCGACCAGGTTCATTTCTGTGGGGCCGCTTTTTCTTTGTCTTCCATTAAAGAGTTCATTATAAAGAGACTCTTTCTCCATAAAGTCGGCCAGCTGCTGGCCCCTTGGATTTCGTTGCCCTATTCCAAATTTATTTACTTTCAGCTCACTGTTCTCTCTTGTGACCGTATAGTGAGTTTCGGAGGAATGCATTTTTAATTATAGAGATGCGTTAACCTGTATGACCTTCAGCGAATACCGCTTGTTGATCCTGAGTATAAGGTACGCAGCCCTCGTCGACACATTCCCAATCTTTACAACGTTATTAACGAGAGACTTGTGGACGATAAATCCGACACCTCCTTGGGAAATTTGGTCGTCCTCCCGGTGATAGAACAAGTTTGCGGAGTCGAGGATTATCGTATCCTCCCCCTCTCTTCGAACCTCAGATAATCCTATAATATTCCAGCGCAACTTTTCTATCTCTTCTTCCAGCTCCAGGATATCCTCGATAGTACTCAGATTGCGTGCGTTATATGTTGCGAGGTCGACTCATCTTATGTGGCAACCGAACCTCCACCGGAGATTCTTAGCACCCCCTGCCCTGCGGTTAGCATGGTCGTCACTTTAGAGGAATCGCGGGGCACCGAGGACTGGGGGTCGTTTGTTTGTATCCTTGCTCATGGGGGGTATATTGGCATAGTTGCCACGCTTGGAGAGCGGGTTGGCAACCTCAGTTATTTATTGCTATTTGCTGTTATCAGATGGATGCTGCTGCCTATCTTCAATCCCATCATCCCTCTGTCGCCCCTCACTACACCCACGGTAGGATACGGGGTAGTGGGTATTTTTACCCGCTACTACACGAGAACTGCTAACTACACTACACCGTACTAAAATCGACTAAAATACTTACTATAATGTCAACTGTCAAAATGGTGTCGATAAAGCAACACCCATTTGACCTTTTATTATTTGATTGACAGATGAAGAGCTATCGTATCACAAAGACATCTATGCGGACAAGACAGTAGTTTTTGAGTTATAAGAAAGACACCATATTAACCGGATGCCAATCTTACCCTCACGAACTAATTCTTATGTTAACTTATATTTTCGGTAAAAAATACTATATTTTTTAAATAAATTAAATGTGCTTAAATTAAAAAACTACAAATTCCACTGCTAGGTCTCCCCCATAGCCATAGCATTGCTTTATTGGAGAGATTTTTCTGTAGTTGCCATGCTTAGCGCACGGGTTGGTAACCGCAGTTTTTTATAACTTTGAGTTTTTATCTGGAAGCAAAGATTTAAATAGCTAAGTGAGCCTTCTCCTTGAAAATTGTGGCTTTATTTTTGGATGTGTTCGTTTGCAAGAAGCTGACGCGCGCATACTAATGAAATAGTGTCATCTCTTATTATCTTACAGAAATTGTGTATACTACTTTCTCTGTCGCACAAATTAGCACTGATTGCGAGTGAGTGAGCTCACTCATTTGAGAATGGACACATTTCGGAGTGGTCATACTATGGTAAGGGCGTATTTAACTATTTAAATCTTTGTCTGGAAGAAGATAAGTGCTAAGTGGAGTAAGCTGTGTACTTTTGACAAGCTTTAATAAGTGAATGAATTGAATTTAACTAAATAGTAACTAATGTCGTCATTTTAGTCATTTGATTGTCGGCCATAGTGTGTTCTGTTCATATAGTTTACTAGCTTGCCAGACAGACGTTGTTCTGCCCTTAAATTCGCAAAAAAACACTCATGAGCTCAAAAACTATCCTATCTCTCAAATTTGACCAAACTGCACACGGTGTGCAAATTTGATTAAAATCGGTTGAGTAGTTTAGGAGTCCATCGCGGACAAACAACGTGACACGCCATCTATGAACGAGTGATCAGAATAACTTCATTATGGTTTTCAAGAAAAAATTATTACTACAGAGTAACCCAGTCGTTGTTCCAAGAGTATCGAAATAATTCATTTAATGCAGATAAAATGATTACTACAGAGTAACCCAGTCGTTGTTACAAGATTATCGAAATAATTCATTTAATGCAGATAAAATTAGAACTACAGAGTAACCCAGTCGTTGTTCCAAGAGTATCGAAATAATTCATTTAATGCAGATAAAATTATTACTACAGAGTAACCCAGTCGTTGTTCCAAGAGTATCGAAATAATTCATTTAATGCAGATAAAATTATTACTACAGAGTAACCCAGTCGTTGTTCCAAGAGTATCGAAATAATTCATTTAATGCAGATAAAATTATTACTACAGAGTAACCCAGTCGTTGTTCCAAGAGTATCGAAATAATTCATTTAATGCAGATAAAATTATTACTACAGAGTAACCCAGTCGTTGTTCCAAGAGTATCGAAATAATTCATTTAATGCAGATAAAATTATTACTACAGAGTAACCCAGTCGTTGTTCCAAGAGTATCGAAATAATTCATTTAATGCAGATAAAATTATTACTACAGAGTAACCCAGTCGTTGTTCCAAGAGTATCGAAATAATTCATTTAATGCAGATAAAATTATTACTACAGAGTAACCCAGTCGTTGTTCCAAGAGTATCGAAATAATTCATTTAATGAAGATAAAATTACTACTACAGAGTAACCCAGTCGTTGTTCCAAGAGTATCGAAATAATTCATTTAATGTAGATAAAATTAGCCTGCTGCTATTTTTATATTTATTTCTGAAATAACGAAAGATAAATTATGTAAACAAATAAAAAACTAAAGTACATTATAAAATATAGTCAATATAATATGTCCCAGCTGGGCTCAGGCCTCGACTCAATTTTGAAAGGACTATAAAGTAATTGGTACAGTACATGTAGGCCGACTTCATATTATATTTTCGAAATATTCTGATTTCTTAAACTTACAGGTATTCTCAGGATGTTTTTCTTCGCCGCCGAGCACATGTCACAAGGTAAATCAGCACTTTAAATTGTTGAAAATGAAATGGATTGTATTATTCAATATAGATTATAAATAATACTTATGAAAGACAAGAGCGATTTTGTGCTTAATTTACCACTGATTCGAAAAAAAAACTGTGCGATTGCACGAAAAATTGTAATATCGACAAAACACAGCTCCTCCCCCCCCATTTAAAATTACATTAGTATTTTAATGTTTACATTTCAAGTTATGAAATACATATATTTAGTTTTAGTGCCATTTATATGCAAGTTATTGACCAAATTACTAATTTCAGTACTGTAATTAACAATTTCATTGTTGCCGGGGGGAATCGAACCTAGATTGTTCCCGTACTGAGAAATTTATTGTCTGTGCTACCACGGCTCATCCGCTAAAATAAGTAAATAGCATATAAATTTATTATTTTTATTCTTTTCTTTACAAAATTCGTTAGTGTTCCTCGCCAAAATTCTTGATCACCTCGTTATCTACCAGTATATGTATGTGTCTGTCGCAAACTCTCAGACATGATAATACGTTCTTACCGTTTTTTTTTACAAATCAAGTACATATAAGCTTTTTTATTTTCTGTTTTGGCACTTAACCAACATAATATATTGGCAAAATGAGTCATTTTTGTCACTAATATAGAATTTGTTGACAATTTGATTACAGCGCCACCTATAGTAGTAAGCTTCTAGCCACTCGCTCCCGAGCATCGTCGTTAGCAGTCTCCAGATTCTGTAAGCAAGTCTCCTCGCAGCATTGGAATAACGGTTCCTGTTCCTTCTTACTATACTACTTAGTCGCCACAATGTCACGCTATTCACAAACAGCCCCTACGGTTTTCACAGCAATTTGTTAATAGTTTGACTACAGCTATGTGGCGGCATTGAGTTCCAGAGCTGAGGAACTCAATGCCGCCACATAGCTGTAGTCAAGCTCGTTAAGTACGGGATTCGAACCTACGGTAGGTTCGAATCCCGTACTTAACGACTTGCATTAGTATGGCTTTTTTATAGGAAAAGGATGACAAACGAGCACATTGCCCACCTGATGGTAAGTGGTTGCTGTGGCCCATAGACATCTACATCTATCCTCGATTGCGAATTAAAATGCAGATGCATTTAAAAATGCCAAAAAAGATGATGAATTTAGAGTTTCATTCGCCGTTTCTTTTCTGGTCAAAGAAATCTCATATTAAAACGGTAGTAGATTGTAAAACATGTTGACGTTTGATAAAAAAAAACTTTTAATTTCTTAAGTCGAAAAATAAGGAGTTTAAATTTTATTTAATTTTATATGGCCGACAAACAATGTCTTGGGTCTGGATGCATGAAATTCATGTATGCAATTATCGATAGACCTATAAACTGCCTCCACGATGCAGGAGAAAATCCTTGTGTGTCCTAGTTTTTTTGTTTCAAAAAATTATACGTGGTAATAGAGAAGCGGAGACTCATTTTACTGGAAACGTGGCATTCCTGGATCTCAGGGGTGACAACGCATCTACATTTTAATTCTTAATTGAGAATAAATGTAAAAGTCTATGGGCTGCAGCATTCAATTACCATCAGGAGGACTGAGTGCTGGTTTGTCGCCCTTATTCTATAAAAAAATGAACCATCTTCTCGATAGAAAACGTATTGCGTTTAAACCTCAACTTTCAAGTTGTTCAGAAGTTACACGATCGCCAACAGACGCACAAATGATTTTATTACATTATAAAGATAATAAAGTAAATCCATTTTGGTTAAATTGAACTTTAATGGTCGAAACAATTAGTGAAGATCGACATCAGTTATATCAAAGTCAAAAGTGGTTAGGGTTTCAGTTAACAGAATAACATAATTTTACAGTTAAAATATTTCGAACGACTGCCACATGGCTTAGTGGTTGTTCCTGACATTGAGCCTTGTGTTCGAATCCCTAGTTGAGTTCCATTGTAATGAAATATAAATTTGGAGAGTTTAAATGTCTCGATACTCGTATATACCGATCGCACATAAACAACTTCTTTAAATCAGAAATTGATGATTTGATGTGATCGGGTAAACGTTTACACACACGGTTTTAGATGCACAGCACAAACAGTTATGTGTAGAAAATCTTAAAATTTATATTTTAATTAAAAATATAGATACACTAAGGAGGCGCGTTTCCACACACAGTTTTTTATTACGTTGTCATCAGGAAGACGCTGGTACTCATTTCCTGTTTTAATTTTCCTCTGTCGCTTCTTACGTAACCTACAGGATCATATGGATTAGTGAACTCTCCTATGCTGTACCTAAACGATGCTATTTCCATAATATTTTAAAGATTCAATTCATTAACTTTTAAGTGCTAATCGGGACCTGTCACCATCCATGGTTTAAATTAACCGGAAGAACTTTTTTATAGTATAGTGATGACAAACGAGCACAAAATCCTCCTTATTGTAAGTAGATGCTGTGGACCATAGACATTTTCAACTATCATCGATTAACAATCAAAATGCAGATGCGTTGTCACCCCTGACACTGTGATGGAACGCCTCATTTTCTCATACGAAACGCAGCATTATTAAGCTCCTATTTTACATCTGTATTCTGAGAGCGTGTTTTTTTCGTGGTCCAACCGACGCATTCGTGTTACTACAATAATACAACTGTAGCGTGGCTCTACCACGTATAAAATGATTATCAAGAAATTATGTAAAATTTATTATAAATATGCCGTCGTCTGTATTATTGTAAGCTGTATTAAAATGAGTCAAAGTTTTATGTGCGACTTCCGACAGTTGGCAGTGTATTCAGATTTATTTTAAACGTATTAGAGCGGCAGACTGCGGAAATATGTCGTAATTAATCTGTTGAGATCCACGATGGCATAAATAATTTAAAAACAAGTGGGTGACGCTTTATGATAGAGTTCTTTTCCTGTCCCGAATTCAGTCAAATTTGGTACTTACAACCAGCTTACTTGTTTCTGCCATCAAAAAGTAGAATACCTAATACCGTGTTTTATTTGGAAGGGTAAGACATTCTGTATAATTTCAGGCTGTTGGGTATTGCATTATAGACCTTAGGGCACACTGCACAGTGCACATATCGCCATGTTAACTATTTTATCCAAACGAGGGCGACACTGAAAGTTTTTAGAACTGGCCACTTGTAAACGATATAATAGAAAAATAAGTTCAAATTTTGAAAATGGAACTCTTTGCCAATATTATTGTGTATGTATTTTATTATAGTCAACCAAATCTAAGAAATACATTTTGACAGCTGTCAGACTTATTGCACCAAGCATGCCATCCAAAAAATGGGAACGTACAATATTCGATTCTTAAAAAAATCGATATCGATTATTTAGAGTTGGTAATCATTTACAGTTTGGTTTGAATAATACCAGAATAAATTTAAAACGGATAATTTTAAACAAAACAAGTTCATCAGTTTCTTCTTATTTGTTGTTACTGCTTATTTCTAGAGGCACATTTATAAAAAATTAAGATCGAAACTATATTAAAAATAAATTTATTCAATCACTTTCAGTACAACTAGTAGAGATGTCGTTGTTTATATTAATTATTATTTTATTTTCAATAATGCAGTCAAAATTAATGTCTCTTTCAAAGTCATCCATAATGATTCTTCCATAATGATTTTTGTTTTTTTCTACCACTTTTGCTCAGTCATCTAATGTAACGTGGGCACATGCTTCAACGAAAATAGAAGAAACAGTCCAAAAAGTTAAAGCCGAGTCACAAAATAAGAAGAAAACATAAAATCACAAGATGACACACAGTAAACCCCTGAAATGGCGGGAGATTGAAATTATGTAGTGGTTATTTTAGCACAGCTTTGTATTTGAGTTTTTTTGCCTACCAAAACTTACTTTGGCAAAGTAAAAACAATAAACTTGTTTTATTCATGATTCATGTAATATAAGAAAAATTGAAAATAAAATTAAAATTAAACAAATAATACATTAAAAAAATTAATGATTCGATTATTTGAATTTTTTTACCGATTATTTTAATATTTTGCCGATTATTCGCATAAAATGAATTTTAATCATGCAAACACTACGGTAATGTACATAGCGACATATCATTGAAATGACGTCAAGTAAAAAAAGTTTATACTGGTTATTTTTTAATATTTTGCTTTATTTGAAAGATTCAAATTTAAATTAGTGATAAAAAACTATACACTTTGTAATGAAATATAGAAAACTTCATGATTCTTCGGATTTACGTAAAAGGTTATTTTAAATCTAAATTTAATGTGAGTACGCTTGTGCAAAGTTATTGCTATAGCGAAACGTCAAAAGGTATTTCTTAGATTTGGTTGACTATAATTTGGCATTTGTTTACGATTTCGCGGCAAATTGAAAATTGTCTGTATCATGTCAGCATGAATTTAACGCAAGAAAATGTTCGTACAATGATTTTCGTTCGATAAGTTCCGATAGGCTTCGATTGGCATTTCACGATAAAACTCCATCTCGTGCCACTGTTTACAGATGATTTAATGAGTTTAAACGTGGTTGCACTAATCACCGATGATCTGCGTGAGGAACGGCCTTCTACGGCGACGACTAAAGATAACATCAGTGTTGTGCGGCGTATGATAGAAACTGACAAATGAGTGACTTATCAGCAGATTCGGACAAGCTTAAGCATCGGTAGAAGTCAAGTCACAAAATCCTCCATGAAAATTTAGCGGTCAGGAAGCTTTGTGCCCGGTGGATACCTCATAATTTGACAGAGGCCCAAAAACTCCGTAGTGTTGATTGGTGTTGTGAAATGATTCAAAGATTTGACGTAAGTTACTCAAATGCTGTGTTCGACATACCTACGGGTTACGAAAGCTGAATTTACTGTCATGATCCTGAAACTAAGAGACAATCTGTTGTCTGGGTGTTTACTTCTGAGGAGTTGCCAAATAAAGTGAAGAGAGGTCGAAGCGTAGGAAAAAAGATGGTGGCCCCGTTCGTCGGAAGGACAGGTTATTTAGCAACAATTATTTTAGAGGATCGAAAAACAGTTACTGCAGAGTGGTACACTAACAATTGTTTGCCACTTGTATTGGATAAAGTTCGGGAGAAGCGACCTCGTAGTAGCACCCTCCTTCAACACGACAACGCCTCGTCGCCCACCGTCAAACAATCAATCAATTATTTGGCGACGGCAGACGTGGAATTACTGGATCACCCGTCCTATAGTCCCTATCTCGCACCTTGCGATTTTTATTTATTTCCGAAAATAAAAAGAAAAACTTCGAGGAAAGCATTTAATGGACGCTGAGGAAGCAGTAGTTGCGTTTTAAAAATGGCATCAAAGATACCCCTAAGGGTAAGTGGGCAAAGTGCTTTTCTCAGTGGTTCCATCGGATGCAGCGATGTATTCATGTAAATGGACACTGTTTTGAAAAGATATAATAAAACTAATAACTTGCTAGTTTATTCAGTTTTTTATTTTTTAAAAACTTTCAATGCCACCCTCGTATTGATTAGTTTTCAGGAAGTTACCGCCCATCTTTTGCCTCCAGCTATCCTCTGTCACCTTTTACGATAATTACATATTCCTTAAAATTAACTTTTCAGTTATTCGTCGCTAACGCTAGTAATCGGGGAAAAATAAATGTTTTCTTGTTCTTACTATTTAAAAAATATGAGGTTCTCCCATTTGCGGCAATAACGACAAATTGGTTGAGAGAAAAAGTAGATTTTTTTATTATAAAAAAATCTATATAATATTATTAAAGATTCAAGTGTAAAAAAAGAAATAAGTAAATATCAACAATGACATTTCTCTCATACGTACATCTGGCGTAAGGTATGTTTTGTTGTGTTCCGATCGAGGGTACGGGAGTGTGTATAATTGGGTAGTTGACATCGTTATTAAAAAATACGTCTACTACGTCATAAACGTATAAAATATTTTTCATAAGTCCATGTAATACGTCACAAAATTTAATCTGATACTTTTACTAGTGTCTTAAAACTGAGCTGATTTTCTTTTTAAAATCAAATTAAATTTTTACTATTAAACATATAGAAGTACGGTGTGATAATACGTACGGTATGGTGGTAATTATTCATTATGTCATTACATTTGATTACATTAGATTTAATTGAAAACTTTGAAAACATTGAAAAATTTATTAATTTTCTGACGAAAAGCTAGTAATTAGGAAATGTTTAATTTATAGTTAGCAAAAGTAAAGTTTATTTACTGTACATCAAGAACAAATTTACCATAACATTTTTTTTACATTTTTTACGTGGTAGAGTCATGCAGAAGCTATATTAGTAGTATAGTTGTAGCATGAATGGATCCACCCTCCACGCTCTCACAGAATACCAGCGTAAATAGCAGCTAATACTGCTGTGTTTCGTGTGGTGAGTGTAGAGATCCGGAGACCTTTTTTTACTGGAAACGAGGTATTCCGTCTTAGTCCTCAGGGGTCGCATCTGCGTTTTTATTCTTAAGGGGAAATATAACCTCAAATGGCTTAGCAAGAGCCTCCGTTATGCCGAAAGTATTGCAGCGTTAATTTTGAAATAAATATATGGTAAAGTTAAGGATTAATGTTAAGGACTATGTTAGACGAAAACACGATTCCGTAAAATTTTCTCGATAGAAAAAAAAAATCCAAAATTACCTCCAAACTGAACAATAAACCGCTGTTATTCATAAAATACTTTAAATAAGATCATGAAACTTTGCATACTAACTGAACTAACTATAAAGCAGTGCTTATGTTTTTTACTTTTTTTTTAAATACCATTATTTTCACTGTAAAAAGAAATTGTCTACACTATCGGCGTCTTGAAGCTTGATTCCTGTCGCCCCGTTAGTATCGCTTAGGCTTTTGAAGGGAGAAGTTGTGTCGCTTACGATCAGAATACACATTACGCAACAGGACGACGTAAAATTAAAATGGGAAATAACCGTAATAAAAATAAGAAGTGACTGGGTTGGCGTTAAGAAACAGGCATAAATATGATAAACCTAATGAAATAAGTATCCAACGACCTATCTACTTACAGTATTAGTGATTACAAATATGTAGGTACATAGCATACGACGCGCGGGGAAGTGGGGGCGAAATTAGAATTTGAGCTGACTTACTATCGAGAATAAATGTGGATGTCTATGGGCCACAGCATCCACTTACTCAGGTGCGTGTGATCGTTTGTCACCCTTATTCTATAAAAATAAAATTAACCGTCGTCTGATGGCTTTGCCAACAATGATTTCTTACATTTGCGCGGTAAAATAACTATTAATTGTTTGGCCAAGCTCGCTCGGACATGGACGATATGCGGTAAATCGACATCAAAGAAGTCTGTATGTTCGCTAATTTGTACGATAAAATTTTTTTACACATCAGAATTTTTTATTTCGACGTATAATTAGCATACACAGTTTTTACTCAAGATATTTTTTTTTTTACTTTTGCTTTGCCTATACGAATATATTATACATTTATACGAAAGTGTACGACCTGACTGCGTAATGGCTATGTAAGGATTACGTCAGACATAAAATACCTAGACTAAAGACGAATTGCGTCGTAAATTGTGAGAGACGTTTGGAACTGCAATCGCCAGGCCGATCGCCAAGCATGACGATTAGGACAAGACCTCCCTAGAACGGGAGGAACACATATCCAGCCATGGAGTTTGATGGCCTGATAAGGAAGAAGAGGAAAAACCATTATATCAATGTCTTGCAAATACTTGTTCAAGTATGACACTTAATCAGGTCATCCATGTAGCTCCTTGTATTTCTTGTTCACATTGACAACTTGTAAATATCCTCGGATTCTTTTACTTGCGTAGGAAACACAGACAGAATATATTTTAGTGTCACAAGCATACGAGGAAATACAGAGTAACTCACTCATCCCAGCCTACCTTTGCACGATGGTTGAAGTGATAAGATCGGGAGTTAAACGCGTATAAGATACATAGGGACTTTCACAATGAAAGCAGAACAGAAAGCCTTCAATTTTTCTGTTCAAACTTTGCCCCTAGCTGGAATGTCAGCCCTGAGCAAGCATGTAACACAGTAGTCCAGTATTATAACTATATGACTACACGTACACGAGTTAATTCATTACACGGATTTTTTTTAGGATATTTTCTAAGGATTTTTCAACACGTTTTAGGACACGTTTTAATAAATCTACAATTATTAATAGAATGTTGGAATTCACTAGTAATTTCCATGAATCAAATCTTGATATGAAAATATCTAAAGAAAAAAACGCATGTTGCACCTGACGTGGGCAAATAAACATTTATCACAATATAAATTCAACATTTTCCAGAAAGAAATTTAGGAGACCAGTTAATAGTTTTGGCATCAACATTTAACATTATAAATACTCCATTAAAATATATTATATATTCTGTGGAATTGTTTGATATGTTAAAACACAATACCTACCTATATAATATATGTAAAATAGAGGTTATGTTGTAGTAGATATGTGAATATTATAGTGACAACCTTAAAATCTAAGATACATCAGAACTTTACATTTAATATATTATATTTCATTTATACTTGAAATTACAATTCATTTAATTTTATAGCGAAATCAAAGAATATAGGTTGACAGTGATGTCTTTCTAACCGACTTCGATAATAGTGATAAATTTGGCATATTGACATATTACAAAAGCACAAGTGACCATGTTAAGATAACCTAGAGTCCTAGGCAGCAGATAACACGTATTTTCTGAATAGGGGTCTTCTAGTGTAGGGACTATATTCATAACAATTTCTCTGTTTCGGTCAGTATAATTAAAGGTTATTTATCTGAATTTTTCGATGATTACATAATCTAACTTTAGCGTAGTTAAAGGGCCAGCCCATAATCAGACTGAAGTAACAGGTTTCTTTTATAAAAGAAGGGTGACTAACGAGTACACAGTTCACCTACATTTATCCTCAATTAAGAAATTATTATGCAGATGCGTTGTCACCCCTAAGGGTTAATATGGAATATCTCATATCCAATAAAATGGGTCTCCGGATCTCTACACTCACCATACGAAACACAACAGCATTAAGCTGCTATTTTATGTTGGTATTCTGTGAGAGCGTGGTCCTCCCCCGGTCGAGCCGACCCATTCATGCTATATTAATAATACAGCTATAGGCCTGGTGTTCAGACAGGTTTTAACCTAGTTTAGATACCAGTTCCGCACACAACATTTGTTTATTTCTTTAAGATGTATACAATCAAGTTATAGAGAATAAAGAAAATAAGTTTGCAGCACGTAAAACATGGTAGAGCCTTGCTGAAGCTATATTATGGCGTTGGAACGTCTCGAACTCATTTATCATTTTAACTTTGAAAGCTTTTATTTAAGCTTTTATTTTTGTATGTTATATATAGCAAGTATTACCGTCGTCAAAGGCACAACAGGCAAATACAGCTATAATTTTTTTAGATTTTTGAAGCAGCACCGGGAAGAGATGATGTGTAAAATTATTTCTATCACTCGACTTACACAGACAATTTATTGTACGATTTATTTTTTAATCTTACATTATAAATGTTGAAACGTAAGAAAATGACGTGGTGATATTCTAAGACCGAATGTAAAAAATTTAAAAAGTGTCGACTGTTTGAATAAACGTAAAAATAAAAGCAAGTAAAATAAATCAAGATGTTTAAAGTATCGTTGGAGAAATACTACGAGAATTATTTTTGAGAAACGTTATCTTCTCTAGCATTAAAGATCTAAATGCAGTGTAGCACTTTCGTAGATATATTAAAAGACTAATGATATAATACTAGTCAACTAAGGTCTAAAATTTTAATTTCAGACCTTATTTGACTCGAAAAATATGTTTTAAATAATACCATTTATACGGATTTATCGCGTTTTATGAACTTATTTTTATATCTCGAATTTTCGGGTGCTTCACAGCAATGACGGTATAATTGGTTTTATTCAATGTGTAATGTTCGCGTAAATTTAAGAAATCATTACGAACTATTATGTTGTTATGTAGACAAAATATGATGTCAGCCAACCCACATTAGGGTAACTCTTTCTTAGTCTAAAACCCTCTTAGAAATGGAAGGCTTGAAGCTCATTGGGCTCAGCAGTGGGATGCATATACGCTGCAGTTTTATTTAACTTATTATTAAAAGTTAATTCACTTTTTTATAGAAGAGGTGGCAAACGAGCATGCGGCTCTCCTGATGTTAAGTTACTACCGCCATGCCCATGATCAACCGCATCACAAGGGGAATTGCAGGTGCGTTGCCGGCCCTTTAGAAAGGAGTAAGTTCTTTTCTTGAAGGTCCCCACGTCTTATCGGTCCGGAAAAATTGACGGTGGTAAATTATTCCACAGAGAGGTCGTACGTGGAAGAAAACTCCTTTTGAAACGTACAGTGATGGACCGCCAAGCATCCAGATGGTGCAGCGTAGTGCATTCTCGAAATTTGGCGGCTGGGATTTATTCGAACAATTCCTCAGAGCACTCCTCGTGGTATATGCGAAAGAAAATGCAAAGAGATGTAATATCTCTTCGCAACTTACTTAAACTAGTACCCGGATGACCGAGCTTTGCTCGGGTTTTTAAAAAAAACTAAACTGCAATTAGTTTAATTAAAATTTTTATTTTTTAAGGTTCTCGAAATAATAGATTTTCTCACAAAAGAAGGGAACTTGAAAAAAAAAAGGAAAAACAGTGTCGGACCGAGGACAGGACGCGAACTAAGGCATTACGATTTCACGATCGCTCGATATCCACTTGAGCTATTACGATCATTAACACAGTGTCAAAATTTACCTTCTTATATTGTAGCAGTTTTTCATTGCCTGAAAACACGGACAAAAAGACATTTTCTAAAAAATAAATCCTAGCTAGATCGATTTATTGCCCCCGAAACTCCCTGGACACTAAATTTTATGAAAATCGGTTCCGGTTAAATTTAATATGTGAAGTAAAATCTGCACAGGACAGGATTATAGTGTAAGAGTGTGTGTGTGGAGCTGAAGAGGTGTACTCTCATAGTCCGATGGAACGGCAATTTAACGCGACCGAAGAGAGAACAAGTGCAGGACTAACGGTGCAACTGGTTTGATAAAACTCTACTGAATAGTTCGTTCGACAGGTAAAACCCAATAACTAATGTTGGCTCGACCCGGGAATCGAACCTGGAATGTTCTCGGATCCACAGTCAACAGCCGCGCTTAAGACGACTACATCAACAGACAGTTAAGCGAATTCAGACCATTCAAGTCATTCCAAACCATTCAAGTCAGTCCAGCCAGTCAGTCAGTATCGAGTATATACATATACCAACTCTTGAACAATATGTAGATGGATTATTGAATATTATAATACGTTTTAAGGTATGTAACTCCTAGAATTTTAAAATAGCGCGTAAAGTCAGAAAAATCTGTTTTCACGCACGCGTCGCGATCATATTCCGAATTCATTAAATATTTTAAACTTTTCTGCAACAAAGCATACTCGTTCAAGTCTGATTGAGATGGACGACCGTGTCTTTCGCAGAATAAAAAAATAACATAACATAAACACTCACGCCTGTCACCCAGAGGGGTAGGCAGAGACTACAGACTTCCAATTAGCACGATCCTGACATACCTCTCTCGCCTCTTCCACATCCATATACCTACGCATACATGCTCGTCGGTTAAGGTTACCCTTAATTTGGCCTATTTTTAGTATATCGCCAATTTGGTCGACAAACTTCCGCCTAGGACGTCCCTTTCCGACTCTTCCATTCACTTCTGCAACATATATTTGCTTTGTCAGTCTTTCCGCATTCATTCTTTCTACATGACCAAACCACCGATAAAAAATGTATGCGCCAAAATTATTTTCATTAAATATTTCGTAAATTTTCGCAAATTTTAAAAACATTTTCTGACAGCATACAATCGGTAGTTACTGACTGTAGCATCTACTTTTATTTCTAAAATTCGCACGTTATTGAGAACACAGCTAAAATAACAGTAAAACAGAGAATACTTTGTGTTTCTTTATCCTGTCATATATCTGAAAAGTAAAGGCACTTATAATGGTAACTAACTATATTGTACAGCCTTATATATCTTTGTTTTCAGTTTTAAACTTAATTTATTTTGGTAAAATTCAATTTTAATTTCAGTGAGTATACTATCTACACACGCAGCTTGAAATTCTTCTTACAAAGATAGAAAAACGATATACTTATGGAATGACTTCGGTGTCTGTACGTCAACGTAGGCAATTGTCCCTAAAACTACGTAATGTAATTTGAAAATCGTAACAGTAACGGCATGACTAAGAAAATGGAAAAACTAAGTATATAGATTGACCAATTTTTATTTATACACAGATTTTAAAAAAAACATATATTAAGAGGCAACGAATATATAAAACATATTTTTTTTGTATATTTTGTAATAGATAAACTGGAAAAGACCTTTAAAATTCTCCCGCATCCCTGTTATCAAAGCGATCTTTCCTAAAAACATCAAAAGTCTTGTTTAATAATTTAAGTGGAGGGCTAATTGCAAGAATAACTAATAATGAAAGATGCGAGTAGAGCTTTTATGATTTTTATGAAAATACACACATGAAGTGTTTATTGAAGTTAATTATTATGACTCATAAATACTTCAATATTGTATTTCTTATAAAATATTATTATAACACGCAATGGAGCTTCCTTGAAATCAGAGACCGGTGCTATGTTGTGGCACGCCTATATGCTTACTTTATAAATAATAAAATAAAAGTTGTATAGAAGGCAGAGCTTGAATAGGATAGGATATAAGGAAATAAGGATATCACTGATCTGTTATCTATTTTTTTATAGTATAAGGGTGGCAAACGGGCACACAGTCCACCTGATGTTAAGTGAATGCTGTGGTCTATAGACATCTATATCAATCTTCGATTAGAAATCAGAATGCAGATGAGTTGTCACCCCCGAGGACTAAGATGGGATGCTTCGTTTCCTGTAAAAAGGGTCTCCGGTTCTCTATGGTCACCATATGAAACACAGCGCCATAGAGCTGATATTTTATGCCGGTATTCTGTGAGATTGTGATCCTTCCTCGGTTGAGTCGACCCATTCGTGCTACAACTATAGGTAATATAGCTGTAGCGTGGCTCTACCACGTATATCTATAGTTAGAAAATCTAACATGAGTAAAAAATCCTTGTCACTTTGTAAATTTTACAAGGTCGGCATTTATATAACCTTGGAATATCAGTTGGAATAGCCCTGCTTTGTGAAAGTTTTCCTAAACTTGTGCTATACCAGGGAAAATGTTGAAAGGAAAATTTTCTTCTTCATTTATGCCTACAAAACCTAAAATTTACGGAGTGAAGAGTGTTAATTTAATTTTCTATAGATATTATATACTCTATAGATTTTAATATTTCATTCCTGTTAATATTTAAGCTTTCAATCTTACTTTTATCTGTTATTTAAACTCACAAATTCACTCAACACACAATCACGATATTTTTAAAACGTTTTCATCCAACAAAACACCACGAGAATCACTATTCGGCCATCATAATAAAAAATACATTATCATAAATACGCTTGCTAAATTTAAATTTCTAATTTCTCACGAAAAACTTCCGAACTCTGAAAAAAGCGCCAATCGACAATATGGCTACCGCGCGCGGGAATCTCTGTCGCGATACTGGAAATTGGAAAAGCAAACACGTGCGGTTGAATCCGTCTTATACCGAAAAGCGAAACAACTTAGGCGTCGAAAACTTTGTAAGCCATATTTTACCTTAATGTAAAACAATAAGTTCCAAATTCCATAAGCGAAATTACATATAATGAAAACAACATAATCAGTCGGGAGTAATAAACACAAAATTCAACCGTAAGAGAAAGCATTAAGTTATAATATTTAAGATTTCCTGGGCCTAAAAATCATTTCAGTAATTGAAAAGTTTATTCGCAAATATTCGTATTAAATCGGCAGCTTTCGTGCTCGTTACGAGAGTTTTTATGGAAACGAGAGTACCTACTGCTTCAATGGTATTGTTTTATAAGGTTTTATATTTCATTTTATATACTGTACTTTATAGTTAACAAAATAAGGCCTATATTGGAATTCCGAAAGATATTTAATGCTTTACATCGACAGTAATATAAGTTTGAATTTACTTTGGCGACGAATTATTTAGGCAATGATGTGCAAAAATATTTTTGCATGACAAATGTGCGATTTTCTTTTAGAGAGCGAAAAATTTCGCTAGGGGTTATCTTTTGCTAATGCTTTGATTTGTTACTGGCCTTTTGGTAAACTATGTGTTTTTTTACTCTGCAAAAATAGTGGGAGTTTGGCGGTAACTTCGCCGCCAGCTGATTGTTGCTTCGTTTAAAAATGGTTCGAAGTCGATATTAATGTAAAATGCGGTGTGAATATAAATTACTTTTGTACCTTAGATATCAAAATATACTGTCGTTACTAATAACGTGTGTGTGACACATCAACATATTGTGAAAACATACGTTAACATATTCTAGGTAATATTTATATTGTTAGAAATGTATTGAAGTGACAATGGGTTGGCAATTTATCTCAAAGAACACACAAACTATGGGAAGAAAGGTTTTCGAGTGGCAGTCTCGTACTAGTAAACGAAGTGTGTAGATCCTCCATCTAGTGGTGGCCCCCATCTGTGACGACCTGGTAAGAAATGTAATAAGTGGATGGATGCAGGTGGCTCAGGAACTTGGTTTGTATCATATATGATACGTGGTAGAGCCACGCTGCAGCTTTATTATGGTTGTAGCACGGATGGGTTGGCTCGAACAGGGAAGGACCACGCTCTCGCAGAATACCAGCGTCAAATAGCAGCTGTAGAGAACCGTATATCCTTTTTACTGGAAACGAGGCATTCCATTGTACTCCTCAGGGGTAACTGCATTTTGATTCTTAAATCAAAGATAAATATAACAGAGTAAAATAGCAGCTTAATACTGCTGTGTTTCGTATGGTGAGTGTAGAAATACGGAGACCATTTTTTAATGCAAACAAGAAATTCAATCTTAGTCCTCAGGGGTGACAACGCATCTGCGTTTTGATTCTTAAACGAAGATAAATGAGAGATAATAGAGTTCTATGGGCCACAGTATCCACTTACCATCAGGTGGACTATGTACTCGTTTATCACCCTTACTCTATAAAAAAATTATTTGTAACGATACATTTAATGAAATAGTTTTAATGAAATTCTATTACGCAGCATTTGGATGTTCTCTTTTTGGCTGATGACCTTGTCGCCAATGAAAGAAAAATAAAAAAATGCCCCTAGTAGCTTACGACTTAACGGCCACTACCTCAGCCTCAAGAAATGAAAGTCATAAACTTCGGTCTTTCGTCATTCTTTTGTAAAATAAGCTAAAACAAACAGCGTGAGATTCTATGAAGTCGACGAAGTAATTATAGACCAGCGGTGACATCGGATAAAAAACGTCGAAGCGAGAGAGAAAAGAAAAGAGTCGCTGTAAACCGTAACGAGAATTTAACAATATTTCGGCACTTTTCTTATATGAAACGTGAATGCATAACTTATCGACGAAGTTAATAATAGAATGTTCAGTATTTTCATTCAGATTCCTACAGTCATTTAAAGTTTGTAACCATGGTGTGTAAAAATTTATATACATATGTATATTTTGAAATAGCACTGGCGCTAGTCTCATTTTTTAAATGTTTGTAAGAATCTACTGAAATTGTTTATTGCAATATTAAACCTTGACACAGGGTAGTGTGTTAGCCAAGGTCAAAAAGAAAAGGACGACGCAGTGTATATATTTACACAAACTATTTGAGCAAAACAGAAAAAAGGTCACGCATTGTTTTATCCTGTTTCATAGTTTTTTTTTCGTGTTTTTATTAGTATATTATGTCAAGTTATTTAAAAATATATTATAACCTTAATTTTTGATTTAGTCAGCGAATTTTTATTTATATATATATATTTTTCTTTTTTCGCCTCTTCACCCATTCGCTGTCCCTTGTATTACATATAGTTCATTACTATTGTGTCTGAAAATCGAACTGTGTTAAAATTGTGATTGAAAAATGTTTTTTTTTTTGTAGTTTGTTTGTAGTTTGCTAATTTTTCTTCTGTTTCTTTTAGTACTCCTATTTTTGTTTTTTTTTTATATATCAAATGAACACTAAGCCTACTTTAAAGGGGTACCTGAGGGTAACATGGTCACCTTAACCTTTGCCTCCCTATAAAAACAAAACTATGAGGAGGTCAGAGACAAAAACACAAAGTCGTATGCTACAACTAAATTATTAAGAAATAAATACAAAACAAGCTTTGGCAATAATTAGGATCACTGAAAAATCAACCTAAAAAGATTAACTATACACCATACAAAAATCGACTAAAATTTTTGCTGTAATGTCAACTGTCAAAATGGCGTCGATGAAGCATCGCCCTGTTGACCCTTTATTAATTGATTGACCGATGAAGAACTGTCGTATCACAGAGACATCTACACAAATAAGACTGTAGTTTTTGTGTTATAAGAAAGTGACCATATTAATTGGATGACGATATTACCCTCACGTATAATATTTAAATAGTATGAATATATGAAAATGCTGACGGTCACGCATTCGTGTCTCGGTTGATACAACTCCAAATAAAGAACGCCTGTTTAATATGTTTACTAGCATATTTCCTCTATATAATCTCTGAGCCGTGGTAGCTCAGATGGTTAACGCTCGCTGTAAATATAACAGAACGCGAGTAACCCGGGTTCGATACCCGCTGGCACCAATGAAATTGTTAATTGAAATTTGAAGTATTGGTTTATCACGTGCTCGGCTGTGAAGGAAAACATCGTGAGGAAACCTGCATGTCTGAGGAATAAGAAAAAAATATTTCGAAAACATATGAAGTTCGCCAACACGCATAGGGGCAGCGCAGCGGACACTTCCTTGCCCTAAAACCCTCTCAGAAATAAGGGGAGGCCTGTGCCCAGCAGTGGGACGTATATAGGCTGTAACTTTATTTTTATATTTCCTCTCGAAGCTGTATTCTCCCAGGTTTAATTTTTTTACTGGTCAATACTGAAACTCAGCATTGTGGTTTCGCCATAAGTCATGTTGACCAATATGAACTTTTTTGGCATTCCGTCAACGTAGGTAGAAAGTCAAATTAATTAAATTTTGTATTTGTCTAATTAGTAGATATATTATTGTTCGTCAATTTATTAAAACCAAAATTATAAGTTATCAAAATGTAAAAACCGACTTAAAATTGCGAAAAAGTAGTTATTTATTTTCTACCTTTAGGGTTGGAATTTTTTTCTGCAAAGTTACATCAGACCACCATTAAAGTATAACCTATTATTTAAAAAAGGAATCATCAAAATTGGTTCACAATCTGCGGAAATATCGTAACATACATACAAAAGAACATGCACTCGAATTGATTACCTCCTCCTTTTTTAAGTTGGTTAAAAAACCCCACATAACTCAAATACTATTAAATCTAGACACTTGTAATTAAAGTAAAGTAAAAGTAAAGTAAAGGTATTCTTGAGTACCTGGAATCTGAACACGAACAAACCTATTATGATTCTTGAGTTAGGACTGAGTCACTTCATCAAAAGCCTATCCTACTTATTGGTTTTTTAGGTTAAATTCTATAAAAAAAGTATTCATCTATAATATTGAAACAACTGGTTTCTATTAAGGTTTCTATTAAAGTAATTTATATACTATTAAGGCATAAATTATTACCATTATTTAAATTTTTGCCTCTCTGTCTTTGATTTGATGATTTGATTGTTATGAAACTTTACGAATACTTAGAAGGCAATGTCTGGAGGGATTTGAGCTATATTTCATTCAAAAGACATACAGAATTTACTTGTAAAAAAATTGATAACATAAATCGCCTTTGATTATTTTGATTCTTAATAACACCACATAATTAGTACCAATCTTATCCTAGTTGAAAATAAAATAAATTACTTAAAATGTATATAAAATAGTTAATTAATATTATTAGTCTGATTCCGATGATGTACGAGTATTCTATTTAGTGTAATAATGTTTTTTAATTATCACCCTATACAAACGAGTACACAGTCCACCTGATGGTAAGTGGTTGATGCGGTCCATAGACATCTACATCTATCCTCGATTACGAATCAAAATGCAGATGCGTTGTCACCCGTGAGGACTAAGATTGAATGCCTCATTTCCAGTAAAAAGGGTCTCCGGTTCTCTACACTCACCATACGAAACACAGCAGCATTAGTCTGCTATTTCACGCTGGTATTCTGTGAGAGAGTGGTCTTTCCCCTGTCGAGCCGACCCATTCGTGCTACAACTATACTACTAATATAACTACAGCATGGCTCTACCACGTGTAAAATGTACAAGGAGTATGTACATTTTACACGTTTAATAGTTATAAAAACTCATAGACATTTCATTACAAAGGATAAAATAACGTAAATGATTGCATGACAGAGCGTATGTGTCACTTACAGCCCCTCAAGGCAACAGAAACTTTGCATCACTTTTAAGATTTTTATTTTTATTTTCATTTGGTGTATACAAAGGAGCTGTGGCAGCTCTGGGGCTAAACGATCCCTGTAAATTTCATAGTGCGCGAGGAATCCAGAATCCAGGGGGAATCCCGCCAGCACAAATGAAATTGTTAAATACAATATTAAGTAAATATTAACCACGTGCTCGGCTGTGAAGGAAAACATCGTGAGGAAACCTGCATGTCTGAGAAATAGGAAAAACTTTCGAAGATATGTGAAGTTTATCAATATATATAATATAGTAGTATAGTTGTAGCACGAATGGGTCGGCTCGACCGGGGAAGGACCACGCTCTCACAGAATACCAGCGTGAAATAGTAGCCCAATACTACTGTGTTTTGTATGGTGAGTGTAGATAACTGGAGACCTTTTTTACTGGAAATGAGGCATTCCATCTTAGTCATCACGGGTGATAACGCATCAGCATTTTGATTTTGTAATCGAGGATGAATGTAGATGTCTATGGGCCACAGCAACCACTTACCATCAGGTGGACTGTTGCTCGTTTGTCACCCTATCCTATAAAAATATACGCATTGGGGTAGCGTGGTGGATTTTTCCTTGCCCTAAAAACCCTCTCAGAAATTAGAGGAAACCTGTGGCAAGCATTAGGACGTATATAGACTGCAACTTCAAGTCTGAACCTCCATACAAGAGAAAAAATAATTAAAACTGCAAATTATCGACATTTGATATTAACAAAGTTTTTGATGAGGTTGGTTTCAAGAACTGGAATTGCTCGTGTACTTTCTAGGACGTTGTTCATTCCCATTGGTTGACGTCTCGTATCTTTCTCGCTTCTCTCCGTCGCTGGTCTGAATATTTTTGGCCTGGAGTAAACGAGATGGATATACCGCTGTCTATAGGAAACCATGTCACCTTTCTGGAATGTTTCATAGTCTTACAATACTCATGAGACAAAATAGGTTTTTTATAGAATAAAGGTGACAAACGAGCACACAGTCCACCTGATGATAAGTGGATGCTGTGGCCCATAGACATCTACATTTATTGCCAATTAAGAATCAAAATACAATCGTCACCCTTGAGGACTAAGACGCAATGGTTTTAGTAAAAAGGGTCACCGTTTTTCTACACTCGACATATGAAACACGGCAGTATTAAGCTGCTATTTTACGCTGGTATTCGGTGAGAGCGTGGTCCTACCCCGGTCGAGCTGACCCATTCGTGCCGCAACCATAACATAGCTGCAGCGTGGCTCTACCACGTTAAAATAATATTTGGTGATAAATGTTTTTGTGCCAAACCACACCGTAAAAAGCATTTATTAGAATAGCCAAGGTAAACGTGCGTGGATTCTTCGTTTATAAAATGTAGTACCCGGATGACCGAGCTCTGCTCGGTTTTTGTTTGAAATGACATTTATAAATTACATACTGATGAAACATAAATAATATTTTTGATCTTATTGACAGAATAGGAAAAGCTGAACTGGTTATTTGAATAAAAAATCATGAGTGCAATTAGTTTAATTAAAATTTTCGTATTTTTAAAAAATACTAAAAAAAGGACTTAAAATTAAATTATATAAAAATAGATTTTCTCACAAATGAAAGGAACTTGAAAAAAAAGGGAAATAAGCCGAACCAGAGACAGGACGCGAACCACGGAACTCCGATATCACGCCCGACCGACTTCCCGCCAGAGCTATTACGATCGTTATTGATCTGTCAAAATTTACCTTCTTATATTGTAACAGTTTTTTTATTTCCTGAGAACACGGACAAGAGGACATTTTCTAAAAATAAATCCTAGCTAGATCGATTTATTGCCCCCGAAACTCTATAGACACTAAATTTTATGAAAATCGTTGGGAGCCGTTTCCAAGATTCCGATTATATATATATACAAGAATTGCTCGTTTGAAGGTATATGAAATATAGGAATTAATAACAAAGTACTATAATGTCACGTCATTAAATTATACGACTAATGATACGATCTCGCAGAATTCAGATATTATATAACATAGCTTTATTAAAAATTTTATTTATATATCTTTGGCGAGTACGAATATAAATACTTATTTACACGCATTTGAGCCCAAATCGATTAGAGCTACGTCAAACTCTTTCGTTGTATGTAAATATGAACGTTTTGACATTCAGGCCTAAACAAGTTATATTTTAGGTGATGTATTTATACGTATACAATGGATGTGGCAGCCGATTGAAATATCAAAATACAAGTCGTTACATTTCGCGATTAAATTTTTTATTATATCGTAAAAAATACTCCAAATTACAAATTTTGTAAACATGGCTGTATTTTGCACGCCCTGCCGCACCAAGTTCTGAGATTACTTACGCGATCAGTGATTATTAATAGAAAAACTAACAAGATCTTTTAAATATCAGAGACATTTAAGCGAAAAAAAAAACTAGTGAAATTAGCTATAATAGCTTGGTAGAGACACGCTGCAGCTATGTTATAGTTGTGGCACGAATGGATCGGCTCGACCGGGGCAGGACCACGCTCTCACAGAATTTTAAAACCAGGGTATAATAGCAGCTGTAGAGAACTGGATATCCTTTTTACTGGAAGCGAGGCATTCCATCGTACTCCTCAGGGGTGACAATGCATCTGCATTTTGGTTCTTAATCAAAGATAAATTTAGGTGTTGATGAGCTATAGCATCCACTTACCATTAGGTGGACTGAGTGCTCGTTAGTCACCTGCAAGCTATAAAAAAAGTTGAAAAAAGTCGTCCAGTCAGTTCTACTTTGAAGACGCTTACTCCTTTCTAAAAGGTCAGCAACGCTCCTGCAATTCCCCTGGTGTTGCGGTTGATCATGGGCGGCGGTAGTCACTTACCATCAGGTGAGCCGCATGCTCGTTTGCCCCCTCTCTTATATAAAAAAAAACTTCTTCTTCCTGCCCTTATTCCAAGTTATTTGGCGTCGGTATAGCATGTCGTCTTTTTCCATTTTCCTCTATTAGCCTTGGTGTCTTTCACTCTCTTCTTACGCAAATTATCCCTGACACAATCATACATTTTGTGGTTTTGTATTTTTGGTTACCGCCAAAGAGTATGTAATCACTTCATTTTATAACGACTGCCAGAATTTGTAGCATTCTGTGAAAAGCCAAAAGATGGGCCGATTACTGGGATATGATGAGCAGGGACGAACAGATCATTGTAACAACGGTGATAATTTCACTCAAGCTCATTCATGAGCTACCCTACTTCAAATTTCTTGGTGTTATTATTTTTAAGATCTCTTGAAATATCTATACCTAGAAAATAGTGCCTATATTTAAAGTACTGGGGATACGGCCCGGCTTCGCACATGTTATTTCTGGATTTCGACAACAGCGCCACCTATCGCGCAAACTTTTCTGGAATCAACATAATCACACATACAATATTTCATGAAAATCGGTTCAACCCCTTTGAAGGAATCCAGTCACATTCACGCAGACGTAAGCTTCATATATGTGTGTGTATAAAATATAAATATAATATAAGTGTAAAAAATTTGATAAATCTCATCTTCATCTGTATTTCCAACTCTCTAACACAAATATATTTACTGTCTTGATTGATCTACGTTTCTTAATGTATTGTAGTTTATAACTTAAGTTTGAAACTGAAATCTAATATGGCGTCTAGATACAAACACATCAACAGAATCTGGATATACCTTAATTCGAAATTATTTACGACTATAAGTTTAAAATCTTTTTTAGTTTCCATAAAAAGTTTATACACAGATTGAAAACTCTTTTATTCCACTTTCAAAACCTTAAAACGTAAATAAAAAATAAAATACAGCGGCAAAATTTTTAGTAATTCGATACTTCAAAGAAAATTAAAATTGTTCTACTGACATTAATTAAATAAAAAAAGGATTATTTTTTTTTGTTTTTATTAATTTAGCGTGCCCTGTGTGCTTTAAGAGTCATGTCACGTCGTCAATTATGTCGAGGTGAAATGTTACAAGCCGTGGGTATATTAGAAAATGATGCAGTCCAACGCGTCGTTGTTTAGGTTCTACACAACAGTGGTCACGTTATCGCAGTACTGGGGATGTAGCTGAACTGAGTGTTACTACGCTGAGACAGGATTTATTTCTCTAAAGACCGCCAGAAGACAACCTATTATTACACGATGCGACTGCTTCAAAAGCTCCAGGAGGATCATCAGCTGCTGGTGACCGACCAAACCGTGTGAAGGAGCGTGAAGTCGGTATTTATGCTCGAAAACCGCTACGTGTTCCATCATTGCAATGTGGCAATCGCAGTGGGTGGCTTTCGGGGGCTCGGGAGCATTAACCATGGAGTAACGAACAATGGTCTTTGGTGCTGTTTACCGATGAGTCACGGCTTGGGTTTCATCCGGATTTACAATGAACACACGCTTGGAGAACTCTAGGGAGAGTTAGCCGCCTACAGCACCCTCAGGAGGTCCACTCATATCAAGGCGGGACAATCATGGTGTGGGCAGAATTTAGTCTTGACGGACGAACCCAGCTCGTTTGGATCCAAGGCAGCATGACTGCACAAAATACCACGAGGGTATAGTAGAGCCTGTTATTATACCACACAGAATCCAAATGGGCCAGGATTTTCTACTCATACTACGATTTTTTTGGTGTTATGATCTCAATGGTTTGCTCACCGCAGCAAGAGATTGACAATTTAATT